>JAPWDM010000001.1:49670190-49715190 GCA_035578155.1 Brachynemurus nebulosus | reverse complement strand
AAGATGGAACTATTCACTCCAAAAAAAAATACAAAAATTGGAGTCACAATGCCGAGACGGTAAGGAAATTTTAAAAACTTGCATTATTAAATTATCATTTTCGTTTAAAATACGATCATTGCCGTGCGATTTATATGTAATTATTTTCCTCATATTACTTATTTAGATGCCTCCGACAACTTTCAAACACTGGAAAAAAAATCACAGCATCATGAATGGGGGGCCTTTTCCTAATAGATGATGTTCAGTGCTTCAGATGATAATAACGATAATGAGAGTGATATAAGTTCTGAAGCATGTAATAGAAACTATAGTAGTGCAGAAAGATGTTTGGACAATAATAATAGCAACGATGATGAAAACAGTTCTCATGAAAATTTTACAGATATTGATGATAATTATGAAAATGAAGAAAATTCAGATGAAAATGATAACAACAACTGTTCTCAAAATAATTCAGTTGAACAAGCTGTTCGAGATTTATTATATAATAACAGTACGGTGAATGTATCTGAAAGCGTTATTTTTTTAATGGATTTGTATGTGCACCAAAAGCTTACAAAAACTACATTGAAAAAAATATTAAAAATGCTTTAATTGTTACTTCCAAAACCCACCTATATGCCAAAAACTGTACTTACATTATTTGAATGTATTATAAAAAACGCTGTGAGCAGCGGGGCCCCATCACGGAAGTCGAATTTTTCTTTTCATCTTCGGTATTGAATGTCTACAAGAGAAATGTAATTGAAAGTCTACAAGCGATTTGTCATTTTGGTAGTTTCAAAACTGATGATGAGCGTCCGGTTGATCGGGGCTTTAAAAAAAGGTTTTAAGTTTTTAAGGGTTAAACCTCAGTAAATTTCAATTTTGTGCCGGTAGCAGTTAGCAGGAAAAAAGCCAACACAATTCGTACGACGGCATTCCTACCCATGCTTGTCCGCCAATTGCCTTTGTGTTTTATTTTTAAATATTAAAAAAGGACCTTAAATAGTAAACTAGAAAGCCTTTATGAAGATATCTTTTCTTTCCACAAAAATCCAAAATTTATGTTTTATAAATAATAAAAATCCAAAATTCCTACTTTATAAATAAACAGTGACATTAATAACATTTTTAAATTACTTAATATTTATGTACTACATTTGCTAAAAAAAGCAGGTTCGTTTTTTTTTAAAATTTTTAAAATTACTATACGACTGCTTGTATTCGAATAAAAATAAACATTTAAAATACATTTAACAATACTACTGAATTCCGATGTAAAAATGGGAGAAGTGGGGTGAAAAGTAACGTGGAATCCCTAAAAGGCATTAGCTGGATACTAACTCAATACACGTACAAAATTTCAGCTCCCTAGGTTTCCTTAGAGAGTCTCTAGACGTGTTTAAAAAAAGCAAAAAAATTAAGGAAATATTGGCGTAAAAATCGTGGGGGTAAGGGTTAAAAGTTGAAGCCTCCAGAAAGCAGTGGCTGGCTATTAACTTAACCTGTACACAAAATTTCAGCCCTCTATGTTTATTTGGGAAGATTTTGACCCGAACGAAACTGTTAAAAAACAAGAAAAATCAAGTTCTTTTTGGTATAAAAATGGCGGGGGTAAGGGTTAAAAGTCGAGACCCCCAAAACGCAACCCCTTGATACTAACTCAATCCAAATACAAAATCTCAGCCCTCTAGGTTTATTTGGATGACCTTTGCGAGTGGTAGAAACTTCGAGGACGTCGAAAAAGCATGAAATTGCAGCTTAAAAATGAGGGGGGTGGGGGTAAAATATTAAAACCTCCAAAAAGCATAACCTAGGTACGAACTTTATCAATACACCAAATTTCAAACCTCTACGTTAAGTCTAGGGGGCTGTGGGCATGTTAGATCCATCGTTTTTTCCCCCCTCTACTTCCTCCAAATGATCCTAGGAAGCTGAATTTTGGATATGTTGTAGATAATTGACCGAAACATTATTTCCAGGTTTGGAAAAGTGTTATTGTTTTACCGCCCCCCACCACCCCGTTAAAAGTTGGGTCGGATCCAAGTTGAAAAATTCGACTAAAAATGCAGCTCCACCATATAATATTATTAAACATTATTCTTGTAAACAATGCCTATTCTATAGTTGGACCGAAATAACTACAAATATGTGTTCGTCATGTTCAAGTACGGAAGGTTTTTGTCATTTTTATGAATTTGATTTTGCGGATCAAATAAAATGTATATTATAAGTGTAAGATATATATATATATATATATATATATATATATATATATATATATATATATATATATATGATTGCTGAACTTCCCCAGCATATTTGAGAATCATTTATTATGGTCACAGGTTTATGGTACGACACAGATAAAATACCACTTATGAATTCTTTTTTCCAACCATTTTGTGAAAAATTAATTAAAGCTTCTTATGAAGGGATCCAATGAAAAAACCCTGAAACAAATGAAATTTGTACTTCTAGAGTTGTGGCCTCTTTGATTATAGCAGATGTACCAGCTAGAGCTGATATATTAAATATGATCAATTTTAATGGAAAATTATGTTCATCAGCTACTGCACCTAGTATTGTGCGTCAAACGATGGGGTCTTTTGTGGACTACGTCAGCTTTTCCATATGAAAATCATAACGGATATCTTGCTAATAGTGTACATGGTACAAAACATTTCGGTGAAGAATTAATAAATAATCTAAAAATTGTACAAGGTGTTCAAGCTTTAAAACTAATTTATGAAACTCCCTAAATAATGTTAATCAGCAAGAAAATCTCCAAGTTCTAGGAAAAATAAAACAAATTAATGTTACGAACGCTCATGAACGCACTCTTCTGAATATCCATAATATAAATGTTGAAAATGTATTTTTTTTTTTGCAAGGGCGCAAATTAATAACGAAATCTGTACCTCCCAAATTCATAAAAAAAAAAAAACTAAAACAAATAGTTATACGATTCAACTAGAAATGAATATTATCTTTTGTATTTCAATGCTTCAGTGTCGATTATACAAAGATGTTTTGTTCATCGTTCAACGAATATGCATGTAAAACATATCCTACCAATTAAATCAGAAAATAGGTTTATATTAATAAAAGCAAATGATATTAGGTTTATATCTAGGGTAATATCTGTCGGTAATTATATATGTAAATGCCCCAACTTGCTAAAGAAAATAATGTAGAATTCAAAATTTATATTCTTAATTATTTTTTGACCGTTGACCCAACGATTGATGAACAGAATTTAAGGAGAATAAAACAAATTACAAAGTGTACCCAAAAATATTCTTCATCAAAATTTATATATTTATCAATAAACTTTAATACCTATAACACTTATATAAAATAAATAAACTTTTAGATGTACAATAAAATATGTGTTATTTATATTGTTAAAAGCCTTCCTTTATTCATGAATCCTTGTTATTCATTTAATAAATAATATACCAGGTACAACTGGATCTGACAAATAATAAAAAATAAAATACCGGACCCAATTGAATCTGACCAATTTATGAAAAATTTGATTGCCAGATCCAACCGGATCTGACAAATAAAAAATAAAATACTAGATCTAACTAGATCTACTTGAATCAAATTTGATCAGTATTTGGATCTACTTGGATACAACTAGATCTAACCAAATAAAAAAAATAAAACATCAGATCCAATTGGATAAGCTAGATAAAAAATTAGATCTATTTGGATCAAATTATATTAAATTGGATCAAATTGGATCAAATATTGGATCCAATTAGATCCAAATGGATCAAATTAACTCCAATCATTTTTTCACGGGCACCTAGTTTTTATATGAAAGTGAGTAAAAAATGAATAAAATATATAGAAAAATGCCACTTGACTTTTTTTTATTTGCGTTAATTTTTGACACGTCACTTTTTATTTACATTTTTTTATACTTGTAGTAGTTATTTTTTTAACTCTTTGCACTCAAGCAAAAAAAAAGTGAGTTGTAAATAGGCTCGTAAGACATGTAGCACATGACAACGACCGACGTTCTTTTTTTGACGTTCTAACCTTGTTTCCCCAAAGTTGAATACTAAGTGCGCTAAATACGTCCTCAATGCTGTTTTCATTAGTTTTTAATTTTAAAAAGATAATTCAACGTGATTTTGTATCATTTTATTTACAATTTTTCTAATAAATGCATGTGTTTGCAGTTATTAGATAAAATATTCATGTAATGTGAAGTATGAGCAGTCATTACAGTTCAACATTCAGTGTGTCATGTGGTACATGTCTTAAGCTCCAACAGACAAAACACCTTTAAATATGGTAGAGTTAATGGACAAACCACCTTGTCATGTTGTACATGTCTTATAAGCCCAAAGGGTTAAATTAATTTTTTTCAAATTAATTTGTTGAAATAATTTAAATAAATTTTTTTAGCTGCCTCTAGTTTGGCAGTAAGTTTAAAATTATTAATTTTTATTTATTTGTGTTGATTTGTGGATATTAAGCAGGGTAAAAGTAAGTAAAATTTTATACAATATGTCTTAACGTCATAGCAACTTTTACTATAATTTTAATAATCAATATCTCGAAAACTAGGGCGAATTTCAAAATTTTTTACTTTTTATTTTTTGCTTAGAATGTTAAACTCTATCAGATACACTTGAAAAATTTTGTCGCCTCGGATATCTAACTCTCTCCATTCTTTTTTCCTTTTCGTTCCTAATTAATTGTTTGTGTGCTCGGCACCAAGAAATTTTAATTATGTAATATATTCACAACTATCCTAACTCGAGGATGCAATAATACTTTTCGTTGACATCCTTTTTGTATCTAATTTTTGTGTATAGAGTACACGGCCTTGGAGGAAAATGTTAAATCCCAGAGACAAATTCAAAATTTTTCCTCCAAAAATATAAATGATGAGTAAAATCAAAAAAAAACCTTAGGCCTTTTACCTTAGTTGTCGTAGGATTTTTAAAATTTATTTTTAGTGTCCGACCGACATTTCGGTTTCGGTTTCAACCAGTTTCAGCGAAAACTGGGAGTTCCGCTTTAGTTTCAGTTTCGGCAGCAAAACAGCCGAAACTATTACCGAAACCGAAACTTCGTTCGTGAAATGATCGACATTATTCGGACCGTGTTTTTTACTCTCAATTAAGGTAGTAGCCTGGTAACTTGTGCTGTTTATCATGTCTATTTTTAGAGGCAGTTTTTTTGAGAAAGAACAAATGAAAAGTTCTGAATATTTAATATGTTTTTATTTACTTATTAAGGTAACAAAAAAAATTTTTTTTGAATAAATTAAATTTTGTTTTTATTATTATTATTATCACTTGAAGTTGGAGCCTCGAAAAAAACACACCTTGATGGCCCCCGTGATTTTGACTCTTGGGGACATCTGAAATCAAAATTTCTTAATTAGTCCTAATCTATAGATACGTCATTCTGGTCGGAACTAGAATTATGAAATTTTATCGAAAAATAACAAAATGCCGGACAAATCACAAAATGACAAAATTTTGCTAAGATATTATGGAAATTTCTGGAAAAAATAAAAGTGAAGTTAAACTTTCCCCTAGGGTTTTGGTGCCCTAAGAAAGGCCTAAAATAGAAATACTTTTAAAGCGATTGGTATGGATATCTACATGATGGTACAGAAATTGCCGATGCTATTGAAATATTATGATGGTTACTTTAGGGTCGTTTGACGAGCGGAGTCAGGTAAAATTAATTAAGTGATTTTGTACAGTGTTTCCGAGTATCTAATTTAAAATTTATTTAATAATTTAATCCATAATTCCGATAATTTTACGCGGGAGAAACCACGGTCAGCAGCTAGTATATATATATATATATATATATATATATATATATATATATATATATATATATATATATATATGTATATATATATATATATATATATATATGTATATATATATATATTGTATATAATTGCGGTTATATATATATATATATATATATATATATATATATATATATATATATATATATATATATATAACCGCAATTTTGACAAGATTATACCTGGCGCTGTCAAAACCACCAAAGTTGCGCACGCTCACTGAATATTAAATAATTATTATCATCCACCTTATTTTCACTAGAACTTACAGGCACTTTGTTTTCGGAATTCATCGTAGTAATACTCTTCATTTTTAATTCTTTAATGTTAATTCACAAAACTTTCATACTAACCTTATTCGTTTTTCGTTCTGCACAGTTTGGTTATATATTTTTGATTATATATTTATTATTAAAGTTTTTAAATAATGTTTTTCATATTTCTAGTCATTTTAAACTTAAAATGTTGCTTTCTACTGCTTTTTATTAAACTTTTTAATTGTAAATCAGTGTTGTTGTTATTTATATTTTAATTTCAAATGTCAGTTTGACATATAAATACAATTATGTAAGTAAGTACTTCATGTAATAATTTTTATATTTTTATATTTTATCTATGTATATTAATAAATTTTTCCTCGGAGGCCTGAAGAAGACTATAAAAGTCGAAACAGGTAGCCTTAAGAAAAAAAATCACACTTCTGTTTTCCTTGATGACCATCACTCCAAAATATCCTTAGATATTAATTTTTGTTTCTGGTTATTACGTTTTATGGGTCTGTATTAGTACTTTTAACTTTGAAATGGAGAAGAAGCTAAATACATTCTAATATTTTTTTTTAAAAAAACAAGGGTTGGCAAAGTCAGACGACGAAGTTGGGTTACTTTGGCTACATGTTGTTTTATTTGGAAACGCTAAGAAAGAAATATTTTTTGAGTTTTTTTTTTTTTTTTTAAATAAAAATATGATAAAAATACTTCTTTTTTATGTTTTATTATCAAATTTTTAAAAAAATCTAAAAACAAAAAATTTTATAATTATTTTAAACGAAAATTGCAAATAAGGTAGCAAATTATTTGGTAAAATAAAAAGAAAAATAGCAAATTCTTTAGTAGGTAAATTAAAAATAAAAGATACAGGGTTTAATTGTAATTTCCACTTCTGGTATTTTAATGTCACCTCTTTTGGATGGGATAGGTTCTTACAGGTCGAAAACAACACAAGCATGTGGTGGCCAAAGTCAGACCAATATTAGCGAATAAGGCATTGGGCGATTTTGGCCGCCCTCTAGCGGCAAGACCTAAAAGTTTAAGTTTGCTGCCTTGGCTCGTAAAGTTTTCTAAAGGTTGTATGACAGCATATTTTCAAATGAAAGTCATAGATGTCGCCTCATTGCCAAGCTGTCCTTAAAGTTTTAAAGGTAAAATTTGCAGGTTTTTCGTAAATTTTTCTATTTAAACTATTTCAGGTACTAAAAATCAAATTGTTTTATGTATATAATTTTTTTCGAGTCCAATATAATCTGTAGAATCAGTAAAAAATACTATTTCGTGCATAAGTATTATTATAACGTAATCGTGTATAAATAAAACAAATATTGAAAAATGGCCAAAGTCATCCAACTTTACGGTACCTCAAATCCATTTAAGATTGTTTAACTTTCTAGCATTAATGATTGTGGAAAATTTTCAAAATCGATCCATTTAAAATTTTTTTTATATTTAATAATATTATATGATGACATAAATTTCAATTTCTTGTTCATTTAAATTCAATAAAAAAAAACATCTTCATTACATAAGCTTAAAAAATCTGGTTAGTTTTAATTTTTCAACTTGAGACAAAGCTATGTTAAATATAACGCAATTAACATGACACAGAACTTTGTTTATTATAGTACAATTAATACATATGTGTGAATAGATACCACATGTTTTAAGTAAAAAATTGTAAAAAAATGCGAGTTTCCTATATTTTATAATGAATTGAGACAGAAATATAATTTACTTATTAATCTGACAAAGAGAGCAAAGTGGCCCAAAAGTGAAAAATTACAATTTTCTCGAAAAATACTTAACATAGAAAGAAAATTATAAGTAAATTTTTTATAATTTTTTTTCCTTTTCGACGATGTAAAAATCGGACTATCTAAATATAGGATCGAATGATAAATAATAATAAAAAATGGCCAGAAAATCTACTTCTGGGCATCCGATGTGTCTGGCGTAGGGGGCTGAATTAACTGCTCACGGCGCGGCGTTTCTTTATCATAAATATTGCTATTTACAGGATATTTACGAAAAACCAATTTTCTTTGACTTTGAATAAAATTTTTAGCACAAGTGGAATCAATGAGGACCATTGACATTTTATTTATAATGATGTATTTGAGGTCTGTACCAATTTTTAGCTCTATGTGAATTTTTATTTTGACTATATAATAGAATTTGTATGCATTTTCACATTTTAAAAATACCAATTATTTTTATGATTAGCAATTTTATAAGTATCAATTTTATAAACACCAATTTTACAACTACCAATTTTAAGCGTTAGAAATTTTTCAGTCTGCTTAAATCTCAGCCTAAAAACATATCAATGATAAAAAAAAAAAGTCCAAAAGAAAATGTTTTGTTACATATGATCGATACAGCTGTTTTCTATATTTAAAAAAAATGTAATTAAATAGGCAACTCTTTGTTTTTGCAGCATAATTTAAGATAGCTACCCACAAGGTCAGAGGTTCTCAAAGTGCGCCATGACACCACCAAACATTAGAAGGGGCGTTGCCGCTGCCTCACTAAAACAGGGAAATGGTGTTGAAAGTAAAAGAAAATGTGAATGCGAAACTGTTTTTTTTTTCTTCTTCACTTAGTTTTTGAGGCTAGAGAGTGCCGCCGGAAATGTACCTTAAGAGCGTCACCGGTCTAAAAAATTCGAGAACTACTTAAGATCCCCAGACCCAGTGCTGCAAGCTGTACTAGAAGAAGAAGCTATACATTGAAAAACGAAAGTGGAGACAAACAAAAATTTTTAGAGTTGGCTTAATTAAATAATAATAATAAAATTGAATCAACATGTTCATTACCGGTCACGCGATATTACGTGACAAATATAAGAACCTACTTATTTAAGGGGAACCACTAGTGTGACATTTTGAAAAATTTGGAAAAATTTGTTTGCATGTTTCGATAGTCTATTCCTTTAAAAATAACATACTAAAATTTCAAGTGCATATCTCAAATAGTTTTTGAGTTACAGCCATCCGAAGAGCGGATTCTGATTTTCATTGTTAACTTTGAGGTATTGAGAAATATATGAAGGTTGATATTTCGGGAGTTTCTGGACGTGACATCATCTATCATTAGAAAGAGTCTGTAAAATAAAACTGAGGCTCCTTTTACCATTTTAGCGAATTTCCAGAATGGAAATTCAGCTATTACAGTAGGTCTCATGACGCGACTTGAGCCCGGCACTATGGCAGAAATTTGTTTTGAGGTCCCTAGAAACCGAAAATAATATTCAGCACGATAACTCTCTAGCAAAACTTTCTAGGCTTACAAAATTTGGTGAGAACGTTGGAAGTCCCAAACCCTTGAATGAGTTCGTCAGCGAGACACGTCGGTTGCCAGGAACATGGTTTTTGTTCTTTCAAAAAAATAGTTTTTTGCTAAAATTTCCACTTATTCAAAAATTTTTGCGAAATTTTTTTACACCATTTAAAAGAGGAGAAAGGATGCGAAATTTTTTTACACCATTTAAAAGAGGATTACATAATTATGATACATGTATAAAAGTACATGTATATGTGGGCGACTGGTGATGGTATTTTTTAATGCCCGGGACTGTGGCAGAAATTTGTATTGAGCTCCCTAGTATCCGAAAATAATATTCGTGAAATGTAATTTTTCGTGACAAAAATTTGGCAGAATGAGGCGAAAAAATCACATGAAGATTGTTTTTTTATTTACAATTACTCTATATCAACTAGTTTCCGAGAAAAACGTACTTTTGTAAATGGAAATTCGCTATGTTATGCAGGATGCTGCGACAGGGGTATTTTAAAATAATAAATATTGAAGCATCAACACAAAAAGTACTTGGCTCCATTTTTACAGATATCTCCATAAAATAATAAATTGACTTTTTTTTCTTATTTTCTCAAAAACTAGATAACCTAGAATAATAGTTCAAAAACTTTTTTATGTGATTTTTTTCCGTCTTTGCAATGGTGTAAAAAAATGTGGCAAAACTTTTAAATTATAGCAAATTTTGGCAAAAAACAAATTTTTTGCAAGAACAAAAACGATGTTCCTGGCATCCGACATGTCTGGCTGAAGAACTCATCCAAGATTTTTCGACTTCCAACGTTCTCACCAAATTTCGTAAACCTAGAAAGTTTTGCTAGAGAGTTATCGTGCTGATACATAAATACATATATATATATATATATATATATATATATATATATATATATATATATATATATATATATATATATATATATATAAACTTTAGTGAATATTATTTTCGGTTTCTAGGAACCTCAAAACAAATTTCTGCCATAGTCCCGGGCTCAAGTCGCGTCGGATAGAATTTCCAGAATCCCATTCTGGAAATTCGCTAAAATGTGGTAACTTTCTCTGAAGTAAATAGCAATTTTTGAATTAAAAAATACCATCACGAGACGCCCACATATACATGTACTTTTATACATGTATCCTAATTATGTAATCGTATGCGTATTTATGTACACGGGTATACGATATATATACAGGGCTTTCAATATATATATGGATATCCACGTGACCAAATATAATTTCCGCCATATTTGTGTGTATGGTAATTATCAAAAAAAAAACCCTAAATGCGGTATCATTTAAAAATCTGTTATATAATAATACTGTTGGTTCAAAAATATATGAACAGGAATGTGTGATCTGTAAGTTGTAAATTTACAGATCGGATAAGCGGACTGTATGGAATGGTTCAATCGAGTGGTTAGGAATTCAAATATAATAAAGTAATATTATTAGTGTCAATATCACTTACTTGTTGATATAAGGTGATATCCGCGTAGTAGCTTCGGTTTGTCCAGCACTGCTTCGATAAGGTTAACAAAAGGGAAAAATAGGAAATTCTAAGGTATCGACACAGTATTAGAGTACCTTAACACTTATTAATATTTTAAAAAAACTAATATTTGAATTATTAACAATATTGACACTAAAAAACCATAAAATTAGATAGATTAATTCACACAAAATTGTATTGTAACATGTACGATCTGGTCGATTCTATATTGCAATTCAAACTCCGTTTTTAAACGGATATTAGTTACTTAAGTGGCCAAAAAAATACAGAGGTCAGTAAAAATAGATTACGCGATGCCACCTAGTAACAGGAAAAAACAACATGTATTTTTTTGGAATTAAATTAAATTGCAGGGCGTAAATAACTGTTTTACATAATAAGAACTTAATTAAAGATTATTTATGAAATTTATTATATTTTACAACTAAATATTTAAAGTAATAATTATAACACTGAAAAATACGAATGATTTTGGTTATTTATTTTTAGTGTTTTCAGCTAGCAACTAACTTCACTACAGTGCCACCAACATACAGTAAACAAATTACCAAGGGCACTAAACAAATTTGATCACGTGGGTATTGGAATATAATGAAAGCCCCGTACAATATATACATATTGTGTTGAATATGTACTTAGACTGTGACTAAATTCACACTTTATACGAGAAAACGATAAGAGTCTAAATAACATAGTTTTTCTCGGAAACTAGTTGACATAGAAAAAAAATTTGAAGACTTTTTTATGTAATTTTTTCTCCTCTTTTAAATGGTGTAAAAAAATTTCGCAAAAATTTTTGAATAAGTGGAAATTTTAGCAAAAAACTAATTTTTTGAAAGAACAAAAACCATGTTCCTGGCATCCGACGTGTCTGGCTGGCGAACTCATTCAAGGGTTTGGGACTTCCAACGTTCTCACCAAATTTCGTAAGCCTAGAAAGTATTGCTAGAGAGCTATCGTGCTGAATATTATTTTCGGTTTCTAGGGACCTCAAAACAAATTTCTGCCATAGTGCCGGGCTCAAGTCGCGTCATGAGACCTACTGTAATAGCTGAATTTCCATTCTGGAAATTCGCTAAAATGGTAAAAGGAGCCTCAGTTTTATTTTAGAGACTCTTTCTAATGATAGTCCACATAATGGAGTAGGTCGGAAAAAATTATCACTTCTACTTTCCAGTATGGAAAGGTACGTACCTCAAAAATTTGGCAAAAAAATTTTCCCATGGGTTAATTGAGATCTGTACCTGTAGGCATGAGGATATTCAATTTGATATTCATAGTTTTAAAGATGTAGAAATTCTGAGAATGCGGTAGAAATTCTGAAAATCATATAATAGACATATTATATGATGCAATTATAATGGTTCCGAAATTTGTCTTTGGAACTCTGAAAAGGAATGTGATAATAAGAAGGTCCGTTTGCCGTCCAGTTCTTTGTTACGGTTATTTTATCTGTCCAGTAAATATTATGAAACCCTATATTACATTTGACCATTTTGTTCTTTAGTTAATACCTTGTATTTTGGAGTAACTGACAGCTGCATATAATTTTTTTCGGTTCAGGTAATAAAAGGTGAATTTACAAACTTGTTATTTGAAATTTTCCAAGAATCCTAAGTTGTAAACTTACGTTTCATTATTTACCACTTCTAACGATAAAACGGTAAGAATAAGATCACCTGTATGGCTATATACATAATGTAGTAGATAAAATTACATTTATAATTATATCGAGTTAATTACTCATCAATTTTTAACAAAAAATAAGAATTTAATTATCCGTTCAATAAATTATAACAAACTTTTATTTGGACGATTTAGAACAACGAGAAAATTAGATAGACGCAAAACATAATTTCACTATGTTGATGTTTGTAGATAAAGATTTCGCTGGTGAAGATATACATCCAATATTAAAAATACTATTATCTTTTGTGAAAATGAGAGAAGATAAACCTATATTATACTTCAATGTAATAGTCTGCCGTGTCGGCGCCATATGGATTCGTAATGATCATGTGAAAAAGGATTTGTTCATTAATTTATTGTTGGTAACACCTTCTTTACTTAGTATGGCAAGTCTATTCGTAAATTTAGTTACAGTCAGATCGAGTTTGGCTGGTGTCGTTGAAAATATGTCGTATAATTTTCTTGAAGTATATGCTTTTTGTATAGCACTGTTATTTTGGCTCCAGCGAAAAACGCTTACGAATTACATTCATGAATTGATCGAGTTCAAACAAAATTATCCAAATGGTCACGAATCAATGCTAATGGAGCGCAAAGTGCGACTTTTGTGTATAGGTGTAGTAATTTATGTATTTTTTTGTACTTCGATGTTTTTGATTCCACCATACTTTAACAGAAGGTAAGAAATTATTGTGTGTAACGTTTATTGTAGCAATTTTAGTTAACACGTTCATTGCTAAGCTAAAAACGTAGACTTTATGAGGTGGCCAAATATTTTACGTTAAGGGGGGCCACTAGTGTGACCGCCTGAAAAAAGGTGATTTTTAGGAAGTTTTTTATAGAAAACTACTGTATGGAATGTTTTAATATTTTAAGGATATATATTTGTTGAAATATAATAAATTTATGAAAAAATTGTTGGACCTAAAAATTGAAGAATTCAATGAGTTATTCGCGACCATACAAGGCTCCAAAAAAAAAAAAAATTCCCCCACTGCTGCAATGATAACGACCTTCACAGTGCCTGAAGTCAAAAGAAACAAAAAACCTATTGACCCTAAGGGAAATTTTAACTTCACTTTTATTTTTTCTAGAAATTTCCAAAATATTTGAGCAAAATTTTGTCGAAATTCCCTGAACTTTTTAATTCGAATTAATTTGAAGGCACTGACGGACAATTTTGACCACAGGTTCATTAATATTTGAGATTCCAAAATGTACACAATTAGTTCCTTATAGTAGCAACTCTAAATTGATCATATTTATATTTCAATAGCGTATCTAATTTCCATAAAATACGGTCCAAATCCTACTGTTCAATTTTAATCCTATTCGATAGTACTGGGGGGCGGGGGGGTCTATTTCGAATTCACTTTACATTTAAATTAAATGTTCTGAATTCCTTTATAAAATTAATTTCTAATAGTGCTTCACTCCGCCCGGCTAATGACTCTAAAGTAGAAATAATCATGTTTGAAGAGTGTATCTAATTTTTATGCTTTGAGACCTTTCTGTAAATATCCATATTGATACTTTTAGGAGCATTTTAATTTCGTACCCTTTTTGAAGTCTGGAGAACATTCCTGAACTCGCGTTAATTTAATAATAATATTTTACTTTAGCCGTTTACTTTTTGTGTTTTGTAGATTCCCAGAACCCGAGGGGACAATTTTAATCTGACCTTAATTTTTCCAGAATATCAATATTGTTTGAGAAAAATTTGGTCAAGACTCAAATGTAATATTAGCAATCGTAATATCAAGCAATAGTAATGCTTGAAAAAATTTTTTGGTCAGGACCCGTCCAGCCATTTATTTTGGATGTTTTCTTCCTGGATCCTAGAGAGCAATTTTAATTTTCATTTCTCGGCAAAATCTGATAGAGATCCGTCCAGCCGTTTACTTTAGCATAGTCTATATCAGAATACAGGCTATCAGCTATCCACTTTCCACTAGTGAACCCATTTTTGAAACCGGTTGCTCTGATCGTCAAACGACTCCAAAATAGCAGTCTAGAGGATTATTTCAGAAGTATATTTAATTTTAACAACTTGAGACTTTTCTGTTGACAACCATTTCCGATTTTTAGGAGTGCAGTCAGTGGTGTAGCTGTGGTGATTAGCACCCCTGGCCAGACTTGAAAGTAGCGCCTCTGTTTGATAAAAAAAGGGGGGAGGGTTCAGTAACTTAATAGCTTAAAAAATCCGCCCTCTACCCACAATCACATCATACGTCTCTTCCCATCTTTTGCACAAATTACAGCTACCTGGGCTTCTAGGCATGATTTATCAAACTTCACAGAATTACGCGATAACGACACCCAGTTTTGTTTCCCAGACTTATAGAAATGCAGATATCTTCAACCTATAGCCTAGTTTAAGACTAGCCAGTGTAGCCATATTTATGTTAATTGTTATTTTGTCTCAATCTATATTTTTGAGTAACATTTTCAATGTTCTTTGTATCAAAATCAGATGATGTTTATACTTGGACAATTAAGCAAAACCATCGCGGCGGCGCCCCCTCTGCTCCGGCACCCCTGGCGGGGGCAATCCCTGCCACCCGCTTGCTACGCCACCGAGTGGAGTACCTTTGGTCATTTAGTTTAGAGTAATTTTTATTGCTCCAAACTCCGGGGGAACTACTTTAAGCTCACGTTTATTTATTCCGAAGTTTTGAAAACGTTTGAGTAATATTTTGTCAAACATGTAACCGTTTATTTACAATTTTTTGGTAGATCTCAAGACTTTGGGAGACAATTTTAATTTCTTATATCATACCTCGATTTTCTTGAAAGAAATGAATTATTCCAAATCCATAAATTTTGAATATATTTATCGTTTATTTTATTAAAAATAACATTAAACTTTAATAGATAAAAATATTAAACACTTTTTAAGTTTTTTCTATAATATACTGATTACTGGGAATAATAAATAAATAAGTAGAAAAGACGAATAATTAAAAAACAATAACAAATTTTTAGATATTAAATATCGATAAGAGACACGTATAATTAAAATGACAATTTAACTCATGTGTGTCAAGTCTCATAAGAATATTGTAGTTTTTTCACTTTAACCGTGGAAAAAAATTTTTTTACAGCGAAAAAAATGGTATAAAACATTTCATTGGTCATTTCATTCTCGGTAAACAGGATAAAATGAAACAAAAATTCATATTGGTAAATTTAACTGGTTTCAGAACCATAGTAATGACGTAGTAAATAATATAATATGAATTATACTAATTTATTTTATTCATTGAATTGTCTTACCGTATCACTTGAGTTTTATATTTTTAGCGAATTTCTAAAACCGGAAATTCAGCTATTCCAGTCGTCATCATGACATGACTTGACCCCGTGACTATAACAAAAAAATATGTTTTGGGTCCCTAGAATTCGAAAATGATATTCACTAAAATTTATATATATATATATATATATATATATATATATATATATATATATATATATATATATATATATAATATATAAAAATCAACTGGTTTGATTAATTGGTTAGCAATAGAAAGTTTTTTTACTAACGTTTGAAGCTTTTCAAGGTCATTTAAAAAACTTTAACACCGCAAATGTGAAATTTTGAATGACGAATTGTGTTATTTAAAAGCTCGGAAAATAGTCATAAAAAGTCAATTGGTCTCATTAACTAGCCAGCAATAGAAAATTTTTTATTAAGGTTCCAAATTTTCCAAGGTCATTCAATAATCTTAGCACCCCATATATAAAAATTCGACTGACCAAATACATGATTTAAAAGGTCAGAAAATGGCCATAAAAGGTCAATTAATTTGATTAATTGGTCAGCAATAGAAAATTTTCTATTAAGGCTTAAAATTTTTCAAGGTCACAATACTGTATCAGGATTAAATATTAATAGAAGAGGTACATCAAACAATAGGGGCGTTACTTTCTAATAGTAAATAAAATAAAACTTTAAAAATTTTACCTACATACGCCTGTTCCTTCAATTAATATTTATTATATTATAGAATAGTCTTTATTTTCTATAAATTTGTTGATTTTTATTCATAAGTATTTTTTTCTTTTATTTTTATTTACTATATTGCTAGAAGAAAGTAACGCCCCTATTGTTTGATGTACCTCTTCTATTAATATCTAATCCTGATACAGTATTTTAAAGTTTGTCGGTTTTCTCCCTAATTTTAATGTTTATCCATTATTGTTAATTTATTTTCATAAAACCTGCGAACAAAGCCTACCTATTTTATCAATGATGGTGTTGAATTTTTAAATGACCTTGAAAAGCTTTAAACCTTAATAAAAAAAAATTTTCTATCGTTGACCAAGTAATCAAACCAATTGACCTTTTATGACCATTTTCTGACCTTTTTAAATCATGTAACTGGTCAATCGAAATTTCATATTGGGGGTGCTAAGATTTTTGAATGACCTTGAAAAACGTTCAACCTTAATAAAAATTTTCTATTGCTGACCAATTAATTAAACCAGTTGACCTTTTACGACCATTTTCTGAGCTTTTTTAATGAAATAATTCGTCATTCAAAATTTCACATTTGGGGTGCTAAAGCTTTTGAATGTGACCTTGAAAAATATTAAACTTTAATAAAAAATTTTATATTGTTGACCAATTAATCAAACCAGTTGACCTTTTATGACCATTTTCTCACTAGGGAATGTTATTTTCCGTTTATAGGAACCCCAAAACAGATTTGTATCATAATCCCGGGATCAAGTCGCATCATGACAGCGGCTGTAATAGCTGATTTTTCGATTCCAAAATTCGCTAAAAAGAAACTGATTTTTTTTTTCATACTTATACTCCTTAAGGTATTAGAAACATTGTCCTAAAATTTCATTTAAAAAAAGAAATGAAAAATCAAAATGTTATGGGCATTTTAGTGCACGCACTTTACTATAATTCAATTTAAATAAAAAACTATCTCAAAAAGTATCTGAGATATCGACATAAATCAAAGTGCATATTATTCCTCGATAGCATCATTTTGGCAGGGACCAGGATTTTTTGATTCCATAATATATTTTCAAAATTGCGACTGTTTATAGTCGAGAAAAAGAGGTGATTTTTGAAAATTTTTTTTCAAAATGCGATTTCTCGCTGGTTTTTTATTTTTTTTCTTAGATCCTAGTTAGTGCTATAACTGTATATGTATATTTTCAGAAAATACTTGATTTTTTTTTATTTTAGTTCACTAGGAATTTCAGAACGCGAGGAACCATCAAGGTGGAAAAATCTCACAATGTCGACTTCAAAGCCATTTATACTCAACTCACTGTTGAATTTTTTTTTTTTTGTGATCTTAAGACGTGTAGTAATAATGTTGTATATTTAGTATTTTATTAATAAAATATTTATCACTTATTATTACACGAGAGGTTTGTATTTTTTCGAGTCTAACGAAAATTTGTTGCCTAGTAATTTAACAAGAAAAATTGTCAACTAACAAAAACGCGACAGCGGAGCTGAAGCGCTTTTGGGTTGACAATCCTTCGAGTTAAATTGCTGTTATGCAAGAAATTTGAGTTGTACAAAACACAAATTTATTCAGAAAAAATATAAAATCAAGTGTAATACGGTAAGATAATTTAAGGAATAAAATAAATTAGTATACCTAATTCATATTAAAATTTAATATATTATTGTTAGTATGGTCCTGAGGCCAGTAAAATTTTTTTTTGCAATTCTGAATTAAAAAGTTAACTTTATAGTTGTCTGTGATTGTGTCAAAATGGCTTACTTTTTTTCACGCATCAAAAAAAAGTATCTGCTTTTTTTCACGCGTGAAAAAAAGTAAATAAGCAATTTTCATTCCTACAGTAACGCTGCAAGTCATAGTTAGTTATTCATGAACTATTTAAAAGAAATATTTTGAAATTTTTTTAATAAATATATCAAATTTTCAATAAACTGAGATTGTATTTCCATTTTTCATTGAATTTTTATTTATTATAAATATTAATAATACAATTTCTTCAGCCCCGGATCTACGATTTTTTAGAATCGGGACAGAAACTTGAAAATTGCGCCCCCCCCTCTCCAACGTTTGACATAAGTTGTCAAAAAAACTCATAAGTATATAAGTCCTTTATAAAACTCCAATTTTCCCCGTTGCGGTAACGATAAAAATTGAGGGTTTTGTAAAGGATCAATATAGGTATGCAAGTTGATTTTTTATTTTAATAAATCTAGTCCGAAAGCACTACAAGTTGTGCAAATTTCAAATTTTTATCACCAGCCCCATCAGAGATACAAAGGCGCAAAATTCCAAAATTTAGAAAAAAGTCAGTTTTCGGAAGTTCGCAAAATTAAAGGATATAAGTTTTTCAATCCCAATAGTGTGTATTTGTTTCATAATGGGTAGTTGCACCCGTATAGCTATTCTCATAAAAGATACTAAGCGAGGTTTAAAACATTCCTTCTATAAAAAAAAAACGCCGTGAGCAGCGAAGCCCCATCACGGAAGTCGAATTTTTCCTTTCATCTTCGGTATTGAATGTTTACAAGCGAAATGTAATTGAAAGTCCACAAGCGATTTGTCATTTTGGTGGTTTCAAAACTGATGATGAATGTCCGGTTGATCGGGGCTTTAAAAAAAGGTTTAAAGTTTTTAAGGGCTGAATCTCAGTAAATTTCAATTTTATGTCGATAGCAATTAGCAGGAAAACAGCCGACGCAAGTCGTACGAGGGCATTCCGCCAATTGCCTTTGTGTTTTCCTTTTAAAAAATATTAAAAAAGAACCTTAACTAGTAAACTGAAGGGCCTTTATGAAGATATTTTTTCTTTCCAAAAAAATCCAAAATTTCTATTTTATAAATAATAAAAATCCAAAATTCCTAATTTATAAATAAACAGTGACTTTAATAACATTTAAATTACTTAATATGTATGTATTGTTATAAAAGTAAGTTCATTTTTTTTAATTTTTTTAAAATTACTATTCGCCTACTTGTATTTAGAATAAAATAATTCATTTAAAACACATTTAACAATAGCATTGAATTCCGATGTAAAAATGGAAGAAGTGGGGGAAAAGTAATGTAGAATCCCTAAAAGGTACTAGCTGGATACTAACTCAATGCACGTACAAAATTTCAGCCGTCCAGGTTTCCTTAGAGAGTCTCTAGACGTGTTAGAAAACAAGCAAAAAAATTAAGGAAATATTGGCGTAAAAATCGTGGGGGTAAGGGTTAAAAGTTGAAGCCTCCAAAAAGCAGTGGCTGGCTATTAGCTTAACCTGTACACAAAATTTCAGCCATCTAGGTTTATTTGGGGAGATTTTGACCCGAACGACACTGTTAAAAAACAAGAAAATTCATGTTCTTTTTGGTATAAAAATGGTGGGGGTAAGGGTTAAAAGCTGAGACCCCCAAAAGGCACCCCCTTGAGGCCTTGACACTATCTCAATCCGAATATAAAATTTCAGCCCTCTAGGTTTATTTGGGTGACCTGTGCGAGTGGCACAAACTTCGAAAATGTCAAAAAAGCATGAAATTGTAGCTTAAAAATGAGGGGGCTGGGGTAAAGTATTAAAACCTCCAAAAAGCACAACCTAGGTACGAACTTTATCAGCACACCAAATTTCAACCCTCTGCGTTAATTCTGGGGGGGGGGCTATGGGCGCGTTAGATCCAGCAAAAATAATTTTTTCCATCTCTACTCCCTTCAAATCTGCCTAGAAAGCTGAATTTTGGATTTGTTGTAGGTAATTGACCGAAACATTATTTCCAATCGGTTTGAAAAAGTTTTGTTTTGTTGCACCCCGCCACCCCCTTAAAGGTTGAGTCGGATCCAAAATTTGACCCCACTTTGATAGTATGAGGGGCGTCACCCCTCAAAAGGATAAGAGTTATTTCCCTTAAATCCTATATATATATATATATATATATATATATATATATATATATATGTATATATATATATACATATATTTATATATATATTTATATATATTTATATATATATATATATATATATATATATATATATATATATATATATATATATATATATATATATATAGGGTGTCAGAGAAATAAGTGACCACTCATAGTACCATGTAGACACTAAAACCGCAGGAATTTTTTCGGAATTAACAGTTGCGTCACTCCTCAAAAGGATAAGTGTTATTTCCCTTACACCCTGTATATATATATATATATATATATATATATATATATATATATATATATATATATATATATAATATGATTTATCTTCTTTTTTAATTTTTTTATTTAGGAGCAGCTATGAATAAATAAACGAATTGTTTCTCTGTAAATTAAAGTTATCCTTTATTAAATCAAAAATCATAAACCAAACATTATTTTATTCACAAAATGTCACCTGTAAATTAAAGAAACAACATTCAAAGTTATTATTCACACTGTCGTTTCCCTTTTATAATTTATTAATTAATTTTTTTTCTAATAATTTATCTAATTGGAACAACGTGTTTCCATTAATCAAATTTTAACCTGTTTTGTCTTTTTATCTCTGTTACACATATAGAAGACTGATTTACCGACCCAGATTTATTATGCGGGAGAATTCAAATTAAATTAAGGAAGTATAATGTACTTTCCTTACATATCCCTCCCTCGGAAAGAAAATTTGTCCTCAAAATTTTCTTAAAGTAACATCATCTTCATCTCTTTTCATAATTGTAGAATCCGAAGCTGGTATAAGTTTCGTGATGTGAAACAGTTTTGATTCAGATTTCATATGACCCGTATCTACCTTGTAAATTGAATTGGAAATTTTTTCTAAAATTTTGTATGGTCCAATTCTCAATTCGTCTAGTTTTTTCCTGTTCAGGCGATTTCCATTTTCGATGTATACCAGCTGTTCCACATTAAATTTGTAATCTTTTCTATTTTTGTCAAATTTTTCTTTATTATAAGTATGATATTTTATGCTATTTTCTAAAGCAATTTTTCTATCTTGCCTTAAATCATCAATTGATTTTTCTAATTTTAATTCATCTGGTAAGATAGAAGAATTTGTACCATACAACAAATATTCTGGGGAAAATCCCGTGACTGTGTGTTCAGTTTCATTGTATTTTTTTATACAATCGTGTGCTATAGTTGTCCACGCTAATTTTATTTCTTTATTTTCATTTATTTTGCATCGGATTTTATTTACCAATGTTTGATTTAGTCTTTCATTTAGACCATTAGAAAATGGTGCATTTACTGCGGTGAATATCACTGGTATATTGTTCTTCTCCAAGAAGTTTTTAAACTCTTTGGAATTTATTCCTGGATATTGATCCGTTAAAATCATACCAATATGATTATTCTCGAGTACTTTTTGAGTTAATTTAATAAAGTTATTAGAGTTTTGGGTTTTTGATGTTATAATGTATCCATATCTCGTAAAGTGGTCCACTAAAAGATGTAAATACTTTTTTGTTGATCGTGAACCACCGAAACCACCAATTGTGTCAATGGAAATTATTTCGAATGGTTCTTTTGCAGGGCCTAATTGAGACATTAGACCAAATTTATTTTGTCCTCTTGATTTATTTTTTATGCATACTTCACAGTATTTGCAGACTTTCTTTATATTTTCTGTTAAATTTTTTTGCTGTATAATGAGGTTTAATTTTGTTTTCCATTTGTTTTATACCTATATGACAAAAATTTTTATGTATTTTCTTTAATAATTCTTTGCTAAAGTTTTCTGCTAATATAATTTTTTATTTTTTCTTTACTCTTTTATAGTATAAACCATCTTTCAATCTTAGTTTATCCTTGTTCGCTTGCAGATCTACGTTTTTTTCTTGATCTTCCAGAATATCTTCTAATTTTATTAAATTTACAACTTTTAAATTTTCTTCTTCATTTTCATGTGCTTCTAACACCGGATTTCTGCTTAGACAGTCCGCTTCTAGATTATTTTTGCCTGGGTTGTATATTATTTGAAAGTCGTACTGTGACAAGTAATATGTTAGATCTCCTAATTCTTCATCTATTCTTGCGTTAATGTTCATTTTTTTCAGTGGTTTGTGATCTGAAAAAATTTTAAATGATCTGCCTATTAACCAATGTTGCCAGTATTTCACTGCTTCTTTTATTGCTAGACATTCTAGATATATTGCTTTTTTTCTTTTTTGGGTTTCATTCAATTTCTTTGAAAAATATGCTACTAGTTTTTCTTCTCCCATGCCTTCATTTGGTTGTGGCTGTTTTAATACAGCTCCTAGACCTTGCAAACTGGCATCTGTATAAATGTGTATTGGCAATTCTGGATCGAAAATAGCTAAAACTGGTTGAGTACAGAGAAGGTTTTTCATTTTTTCGAAGGCTTTTTGACATTCCTCCGTCCATACGAATTTCTGTCCTTTTCTCAATAAATTATGTAATGGGTCTAGTGTAATTGAACAGTTTGGCACATAACTGTTATAGAAATTTATTTTTCCTAGGAACTGGCGGACTTGTTTTTGTGTTGTTCGCACTGGAAAGTTTCGTATTGATGTTAGATTATCTTTTATTGGAGAAACTGAATTGTACTTTATTATATGGCCTAAGTATATAACTGAATCTGAGGCAAACGTACATTTGGAAAATTTTAATCTGAAACCTTCTTTTTTTATTGCCTCTAGTAACTGTGTTAGATGATTAATGTGTTCTTCAAAAGATTTTGAGAAAATTAAAATATCATCTATGTAGTTTACTGTGAAATCCGAAAGTTTATGTCTTCTAATTATATTGCTTAAAATCCTTTGAAAGATAGCCGGTGAAGTCTTTAATCCGAATGGTAAACAAGTCCATTGAAAGTGTCCCTCTTGAGTTATAAATCCGGTTTTTCTTCTATCTTCAACTCGTAGTGGAATCGACCAAAATGCCGAGTTGATATCAAGTTTTGAAAAGTATTTGCAGTTTCTTGTTTTTATTACCAAATCTTCAATCAATGGAAAAGGCTGAGACTGAGGGATTATAATTTTATTCAAATCTCTAAAATCAATACATAATCTTGATTTTTTATCTTCATCTCTTTTGTATGCCAGTGTTACTGGAGCAGCGAAGGGGCTGTATGATTCTTCTATTAAATTTTTCTTCAACAATTCTGAGATTTGTTGTTCTATTTCTATTTTGTCTTCAATTGTGCATCTATATGGTCTTTTGCTACAGTATTTGTCTACAATTAGATCTATTCTGGCTTCATACTCCTTCACTGTGCCTACATCATATTTGTCTTTGGCAAATAATGATTTATATTTTTCGATTAGGTTTTCTATCATAAATTTTTCATGGTAATTTACATGGTTTATTGAGATTTGGAAATTATTCTCATCCACGTGTTCATTGAAATTTATTTGAATCTTTTTATCATTATATTCAATGTTTTGTTTATCTGTATCTGTTTCTTTAGGAATTTCTTTCTCCTTTTCAGA
Organism: Brachynemurus nebulosus; assembly: GCA_035578155.1. Classification (NCBI taxonomy): domain Eukaryota; kingdom Metazoa; phylum Arthropoda; class Insecta; order Neuroptera; family Myrmeleontidae; genus Brachynemurus; species Brachynemurus nebulosus. The sequence continues at coordinate 49,691,140 of JAPWDM010000001.1, read as the reverse complement.
GTACGTATATTTTTCTTCTTTACCAGTAAAATCTGGAATTTTTTGTTCAATTTCTAACTTTTCATTTTGTGTCAATTTAAATTTTTTTATGCAATCCAATCCGATTAAAAATTCATAACTGAAATTCTTATTGTTTACTATAAAAACATCTATCTCTTCTTCTATATTAAAAATTTTTGCTTTTATTGTTATCATTCCTTCCGTTTCATTTACACCATTAATCGTTCTCAAATTAACTTTCTTTTTCTCATTCTTATCTTTATTTATTATTCTTAGTATTTTTGAATTTATCAGTGAAACGTTTGACCCTGAGTCATAAATACCGATAGCTCCCAACGTTCCATTTAATAGTACTTTGAGTTTGATTAATGGTGAGATTATTAGTTTTTTTGGTCTTTGCAATTTAGTTCTACTTCTAACTCGGAATTATTAACATGTTTTATTCTTTCGTCAGTATCATCTTTATCCTTGAACCAACATGTAGATTCCGGGTGATAACGGGAGCCTTTATTTCTGTCCTTGCAAATTTTACATGGTGTTTTTTCAATTTTTTCTTTGTTGTTATATTCTTTGTTTTTCTTTGTTTCCAACTTTAACCAAATGTTTCAGATTACCTATTTCATTGTAATGATCTTCAGTTTCTTGCAAAATTTCTCTATCAATTTTGTAGTTATCACATATGTAGTTTGGTAAGCCAGCTGCGATAAGATCTATTAAGGTTCCTGTATCGATTGATTTTCTTACTTCCAATAACAATTTTTCTTTTTTTATAGCATAATCCAGTAGAGTACCTGTTTGATATCTAAAGGAAAGGGCATATCTAATTGGAGACCATCCTTTATTTGCAAATGTTTCACAAAAATTTTTCTTCCATTTTTCCCATTCTGACTCTACTGTAAATTTCATCAACATGCAGCTATACCAATTTCTACAAGTTTTTTCCAGAAAAAATTTCAGTATTTCAATTTTCTGCTTATCTTGAGATATTCTAAACCGTTCGCACTCTTTCTTGAATTCAGTAATCCATTGGTGAGCATTTGAATTTCTGCTAGTAAATTTTTCAATCATAAAATCATTTGCTAATTTTCCTAAATTTTGAACTCCGGAATCTTTCTGCTTTTCTTCTAATAATTTTTCTAACAGCTTTGTCATCGATTGATCTGTGCTAGTTTCAGCTGTAGTCGAGGTTTTATTTGCCACAATTTCCTCAAGAAAGTAATCGTTAATCTGTAAGTTTTCATCTGCATCTAAATAAATCTTAGACAATTCATCTGATAAACTAATCCACACTTTTCTTGACTGGTGTCTTTTTTTTAATGTGTTTTTTACTTTAGCATATGTCTGTGTCTTTATCAGCTCTGTGTGGAAAGATGTTGGCTGATATTCATCTGGTATGCTAAAAGTGCGACCATCGGGTGTTCCTATTGAGGTTAAGCACATGATATTTGTTTTTCCATCTGATGAACTTTTGATTGCAAAATCAAATCTTAACTTTTTCATTTCTTTTGTGAATCTTTCGTAATGAATGTTGTTTTATAATATGATTTATCTTCTTTTTTTAATTTTGTTTATTTAGGAGCAGTTATGAATAGATTTAAACGAATTGTTTCTCTGTAAATTACTTAAAGTTATCCTTTATTAAATCAAAAATCATAAACCAAACATTATTTTATTCACAAAATGTCACCTGTAAATTAAAGAAACAACATTCAAAGTTATTATTCACACTGTCGTTTCCCTTTTATAATTTATTAATTAATTTTTTTTCTAATAATTTATCTAATTGAAACAACGTGTTTCCATTAATCAAATTTTAACCTGTTTTGTCTTTTTATCTCTGTTACACATATAGAAGACTGATTTACCGACCCAGATTTATTATGCGGGAGAATTCAAATTAAATTAAGGAAGTACGATGTACTTTCCTTACATATATATATATATATATATATATATATATATATATATATATATATATATATATATATATATATATATATATACAGAGTCGTGTTCTACGTATGTTATCGTATAGGCTTTATAGGTCTAATTTTTTCAGTTGAAAAATTCGACTAAAAAATGTTCAAAAAGTAAATTTTGCTAAATTTTGATATCCAAAGAGTCTGGAACCATTACCATAGGTGAATTTGCCCAAGAAATGAAATTCAACGATATGTATGCGATTGTGTAGCTTAGTGAAAGAGTAAACCATACGTATGGATTTTTCCTCAATATCTTTACATTTTGCGGAGTTATAATACCAAATACCAAAAAATAGTGGTCTTATTCAAACTTTTTTTTCTCGTAAACTATTATAGATAAAACGATGAAACAAAATCCATATTGTTTGCTATGTCCAGTACTTTATTATATATTTTTTTAATTTAAAATGGACATTAAATACCCTTTATAAAATATGAAAAAAAAATTAATTAAATTTTTTTAGCTACTTGTACAAGAGTGACCCTTTCTTATTACTACCAAAAGAAAGCTCGCAAGCACTTCCCTCATCTCCCTGAATTTTATTTTTGTCAAAAGGGTGGAACATACTGAAAAAAAATAAGAACATATATATTTGGTGATGTTCATGGTATGTGTATGTGCAGGTACAGGTAAACAAATCTGACTTTACCTCTTCAAGGTCATTAAAAATGCATTCTTAAAGAAGTGAGATAGTACTTAATATAAAGAAAAAATAACCTTGAAGCGGCAAAGTCAGATTTGTTGAACTGTACCTACTTGTTTTTGAATTATGTTTTTAAAAAATATTTTGAATGAATAAATGAATCATTGAATGTTTTTTCTTTTTTTATTACATGAGAATCTGATGCCTGCTCTACACTCTCGATCGAAGTTCCTCGACGAAGTAATCGCTAAAGTTGGCTGAAGTCGGAATACCGTTATAACACCAACCAGGAAGAACCATGAAATGACCTTTTACACTCTCGTACTCGGTCTTCTTTGCGAGAATTGAGAATAAGCATGAGGAATCTAATATGTTTTATCTTCAAAATGTAGACTTTTTTCATATCGGAGTTCTAAAAAACAATTAGTTACGAAAAAAGAACTAACTTCTCTCATTGTTTTTAACGTATTACTCAGTTCTACAATTATTTCGCAAGTAAATCCAACTAACATTTTTACTTACCCGTTAGGTAAACTAAAACTGTTTACTTGATCAATTAGTGATGTATTTAACTTCATCAGTGAATTTAAAATTGTAGACTTGAGAAATATGTTAAAAGCAATGAAAAAAATTAATTCTTGATTCGTAGCTGATAATTTTTTAAAACTCCTATGTGGAATGAGTCTACATTTTGAAGATAAAACATATTAGATTCCTTATGCCTACTCTCAATTCTCGCAAAGTGGACCGAGTACGAGAGTGTAGAAGGTCATTTCATGGTTCTTCGTGGCTGGTGTTATAACGGTATTCCGACTTTAGCCAACTTTAGCGATTACTTCGTCGAGGAACTTCGATCGAGAGTGTAGAGCAGGCATCAGATTCTCATGTAATAAAAAAAAAACATTCAATGATTCATTTATTCATTCAAAATATTTCTTAAAAACATAATTCAAAAACAAGTAGGTACAGTTCAACAAATCTGACTTTGCCGCTTCAAGGTCATTTTTTCTTTATATTAAGTACTATCTCACTTCTTTAAGAATGCATTTTTAATGACCTTGAAGAGGTAAAGTCAGATTTGTTGACCTGTACCTGCACATACACATACCATGAACATCACCAAATATATATGTTTTTATTTTTTTTCAGTATGTTCCACCCTTTTGACAAAAATAAAATTCAGGGAGGTGAGAGAAGTGCTTGCGAGCTTTCTTTTGGTAATAATAAGAAAGTGGTCACTCTTGTACAAGTAGCTAAAAAAATTTAATTAATTTTTTTTTATATTTTATAAAGGGTATTTAATGTCCATTTTAAATGAAAAAAATATATAATAAAGTACTGGACATAGCAAACAATATGGATTTTGTTTCATCGTTTTAGCTATAATAGTTTACGAGAAAAAAATGTTTGAATAAGACCACTATTTTTTGGTATTTGGTATTATAATTCCGCAAAATGTAAAGATATTGAGGAAAAATCCATACGTATGGTTTACTCTTTCACTAAGCTACACAATCGCATACATATCGTTGAATTTCATTTCTTGGGCAAATTCACCTATGGTAATGGTTCCAGACTCTTTAGGTAATGTTTTCTTATGGAAAGGACAAAAAAGGTTAAATATGGACATCACTTAAAATAAAGAGACATTTGTTTCCTTTAAAATGGTTTTATTTCAACCTTTTAGGATGAACGGTTTATGAAATATGTGCATTGGCATAAATAGCTGCAAACACAAAAATCAGCGCAAATTGGAAAACAAAAATGGTTACCAAGCTTAAACGGTTCAAGACAGTTTTTTTTTAAGAATTGTTCTCAATACTTCAAATATAATAGAAACAACTGGTAGAATATTAATTTTTTCTAAAATGGTCGAGCAACTAACTTTTTTTTTATCATTTGATAATGACCGACGTAGTATGATTTTGGCGCCCCCTGAAACGGACGCCCGGGGCAGGGGCCCCGGTTTGCCCCCCCTTAGATCCGGGCCTGAATTTCTTACTTTACTAAAACTTACAGGGGTCAGGGCAGAATTTTTTTACTTATATTTGTAATTTCCTGCACATTTGAAGATGTTTCTAACGAATCTTTTGTTCCTCCTAATATTTTAATTGAAATTTCTTTCTTATTTTCAGTTGAATTTTCTACGTAGCCCTCTGCAACAGTACTAGATTTCCACCCGCCATGGCGCTTAAGTAGCGATATATCTACGCCAGTGTCGGCTAACAATGAAGCTGATGATCGTCTAAAACAGTGGCCAATATATTGGTCACAATTAGGTAAATTTAGAAACTGTGCAATTTTTTTTGGAAATTCGGCAATTGTGTTCATTCCCACTGGCTGCGAAACACATTTTTCGTGTCTGCACTTCTGCAGGTTAGAAAAAGACGAGAAAGTGTCGTATTTTGTGGTCGCAGGTTCATATATTTTCTAAAATTATCAAGCATATTTATTTTTGGCACATTTCCCTTGGTTATAATAAATTCTCTTAATGTTTTTGTTATTGTATCCGGCACAGAAATTTTTATACAATAACCCATATTTTCAATATCTGAAATTGTTATTTTGATAAGTTCGTCCCGATGACAAACACCGGCAATACCCACTATTAATGCCACCTATAAAGTTAAAAATGTATTAATAATTGAAAATAAAATATGTATACATGTAAATTTTTACCTTCATTAATAAATAGTTTTTGTCATCTGCTGACTGCAGAAATTTAACTATTTGTTCTTCAGTGAAAATTTTAGATTTTTTTGCTTCACAGCCTTCTGATTTTCTTTTTAAAAATGCCATTAAGGTAGTAAATTTACCAATATCTATGTTTCTTTTCATTCTGAGTGGAGCCTTCAACATTGAATAGTGGCTCCACATAGTGGTTCGGTTTTCCATTTTTTGTGAAAAACAGGCAAGCAATATTTTTTCATTTACTATTTCAATTTTTTCTCAGTGCACAACTCACTGAATTTCTTGTAGGCAATTTCATACAAATTCTTTGATTTTGTTGGTATTAACGCCGATATTGCAGCTTCTGCAGCTATTTCTACATCTATTGGTGTGTTATTTATTAATTCACACATTTTATGAATAAAATATATTACTTTTAAGAGAAACACGTCTTTCTTTGAAGGCAACCAACAAATAAACAATTCCACATTTGTAAATAACCTACTTACTAGATTTGAATAATATTTAGTTAATAAATATAAATTTTGCTTCCGAGACTACTAAAGTAGCGGAAGCATTGTGATCACTTTTGAAAAATAAAAAATTTTTTCTCTCCAAAATCAAATTTTTTACGCACATTTTACGTTTTAGAGCTTCCTTAACAATTTTGGTTTGGGCTGTCCGTCTGTCTGTCCGTCTGTGTGTCTCCAATTTTGCACCAAGTGGCATAACTTCCGAACTATTCGATTGTTTTTAATGAAATTTTCAGAAATTATGCCGTTTGGCTCCGCGATGGTCCCCTATGAATTTAATCAAAATCGGAGTAACGTTAGCAACGCCGCTACCATGTCATTCCAAAATTGCACCAAGTGGCATAACTTCGGAACTACTCAATTCTTTTTTATGAAATTTTCAAAAATTATGTAGTTTGGTTCCTATATGGTCCCCTATGAATTTAATCGAAATCGGAGTAACGGTAGCTACGCCGCTACCATGAAGTCCCATTAAATGTCAATATCTTATTTACTGCTAGTCCTATCTCGCTCAAATTTTTAGGGTATATTGGGGGTTAGTTTCTAAAATATTTTTGCTATTATTTTATAATTTAGCCTTTAAGGCTTTTGAGTTACAACAGTTTTTTATAAACTTCAAGGCGAAAATATAATTTCACGGTATATAATATGTATATTTGGTAGAATACTGTTTTAAAGCCTTTTACGACTATGAGGAAGCTGTGTGCCCACCCTATTGGCAGTGTATTTTTGTTTATGATATGTTTCTGCAGCAACGTTATAATAGTGAATATAAACTATAGTTACCCATGAATTATTATAACAAATATGATAAATAAATACATATAACATAGGTTTATATATAATTAAAATAATACTATTATTAATAAAATTTTACTATTTAAATCAGAATTGCAGAAAATATTGTATGCAACACGTGCAAAATGAGTGTTTTTTTCACTCGTCTCAATTGTCCAACGAGGCCCGCGGGCCTCGTTGGACAAACTTACGACACGTGAAAAAACACCTTCATTTCGTAACTTGTTGTATAAACAACTATTATCGTGTTTACCTACAATGAAATGACCAATGAAATGTTTTGTACCATTTTTATCGCTGTAAAAGTCTGCCCTAACTTTTTCCATGGTAAAAATGAAAAAACTATAATATTCTTATGGGAGTTGATACACATGAGTTAAATTACCACTGTATACACATGAATTAAATTACCACTGTTAAATTACCACTGTATTAAGGGGCGATTCGCCAAAAAAACATCAAAAATCGATCAATTTTATTATTAAACTGATACTTTAGGAAACCCTAAAATAATTAAAATTTTATTATGACTGGATTAAAAAATGTTGTAGTCATTGTTCACAATTGGGTACTACAGTATGTGGATTACCAGTAGCAGGATCGTTTCCTTACGACGCATCATCATCTCCAGCATTTGAAATAACTTATCTTCTGCAAGTGGTCGCGATTCATCAATGTGCATTTGCTGCAGTTTGCGGAAAGTTTTATACAGCCAGCGTTCTTCTTCATGTTGAGGCTCATTTTATTTATTTGAGAAATCAAATTCAAGAATTTTACCGCACTGAAAATCAGGATGAAGCTTTTTCAAAATTACAAGAGATTATAAAACGTCACTTGTCTATTTTAAGGTAAGAAAAGAATGCTTCCCTATAAAAACACGAAGCTCTAATTTCATTGTTATATTATTACATAAAATAACTAGACCTATCTACACTTAATTTGTAACATTATTTTGTAGATTGGGCAACAAAATATTACAGAGTCTGAAGCCGCTTCTACAACTTTTCTCTATCGAACCTTTAATTATAGCTACGTTGCTTTGTGAAATTTTATTAATGGTAAGTTTTTTGACAAGATATTTAATAAAAGCGATCAAAGTTATAATTAATCAAATAAATCCAGTTCTTATGAGCCAGGTCGTGGGGCATAATAAAATCTTCCTTCCCAATTTCGGCACATAGCTCGTTAATGATGAAGCGGTTTGTGGCAAAGAGTAAATAGAACGAAGTTACTTTACGCACGTATTTTGCTGTCTAAAGTACCATTCATATCTACACTGAACGTCACAGACACGACAAATATTGTTAGCGAATTTCCAAAACTGGAAATACGCTATTACGGCAGGTGTCATGACGCGACCTAAGCCCGGGATCATAACAGCAATATGTTTTGAGGTCCCTAGAATACGAAAATGATATTCACTAAAATTTATATATATATATATATATATATATATATATATATATATATATATATATATATATATGTTGCCACGATAACTTTCGAAACGTTTAATGCTTATGAAATTTGGCATGGAAATTGGATTTTGATCTGGCTTGCCTAAGTTTTTTAGCCAGACACATCGGATTCCCAGAAGTAGCTCTTTCGGGCGTTTGTTGTCAAAAAACTAAGTTTTCTGTCAGAATTAAACAACTTATTAATTTTTTTATGAAATCGAAAAGATGAGCAAAAATTAAGTATGACAAGTGTTAAACTATTATTTTACGTAAACTAATTCCAGAGAAAAGTTAAGAAATTTGTTAAAAATTGACTTTTTTTTTATACGGACAAACTATCTCCATTTCAATTTTAAAAATGGTACATTTTCAAAAAGGAAGCCTTTTGAGTGATATGTAATGAAAAAATTTTTTTAAGCAAGGTAATCGGCGATATACAGGTGTCTCACTTAATCACATGAAATCCTTATTTAGTTTTATCTCAAGTTGTTTTTTTTTTTAAACCGCTGGATACTATGGCAATACGTCATGACAATTTGAAATTAATAATGTCGGCCTTCCCCCAATATTTCACCAGAATTAGACGCAAGACATAAGACGTAAATAATGTTCCAAAATGTTTTCTAATTTAATTGATTTTATGTAGGTATCTTAAATATCAGTAAAATTTGCTGAAAACATAACATCCATTTAAATTTCTTTTTTATTATTAAGTTAAAAAAGTATTCAACATTTTAATTTAAATTTTTGATTGTGTAAAAGGCCACACTACGTATTTTGACATATAAATAACAAAAATATCCTAGGTAGTATGATTTTCAATTATTTTAACCAATTTTATAAGATTAAATTTTTCAATAAAAATTTATAAAATAATATTACGTTTAGATTGCATTCAAATATTTATTAATTATGTAAATAAATTTAATATGTAGATAAATCATTTATGAATGATTATAATATTAAGAGCGAAAACTGTGGGTTATTTTATACAATTAATTTTAAAATATGAACTTTTCCAGAAATTTGAAAATTTGAATTTTTTGTTCGTTTATACAGTTTAGATTTTATAATATCCATGTTTCTGTCAAAATTCGTAATGACTGATTCTCTGATTAACAGTTTTGAATTTGAATCGCTTTACAAAAATTTAAAGTGTAAACTTAAAATAAATTGAAAAACTGAAACTGATTGTAATTAAACTGTAATTGAAAAATAACTTTTTCACATGCTTTCTCTATTTTCCTACATTTTTTCATAGTGACAATATCTTTGGTGAGAACGTTCTTCGTTTTCATCATGAACGACTCTCTATTTTTAGGAATAAAATCTAAACGAAAGTGGAAAAATTTATTTTCAAATATAAAGAAGAGAATATAATATATAAATAATGAAAGAATTTTGTATATGCAATCTTAAAGTGTCCTGTAAATGATCAAATTGTTTGTCAAATTTTACGTGCTTGACAAATTATTTGATAGTATATTTGATATTTGAAAGTAGCTACTTGATAGTAGCTTTGACCCGTTTATCAAATAATGTACGTGTTTAATGAAAATCTTGATTGATCAACTTGTTTGACGTGTTTGACTAACAAGTTTGAAGGTGAGTGACAGTGCTTTTTGTGTTTGTCGAACAAGTTCTCTTATATTATATTCAACATTTAAGCCTTTAGCTATAAATTGCCCTGAAATGAATAGCAAATTTGACAAAATTTTTGCGAATTTCTGTACGAGCACCCTTTTTTCCGTAATTTTCATTATTTATTCTATGTTTGGCCCAGTTGTATCTAATAAAATTATTTTATGGAGGCCACTAGTGTGACAAACTACGGGCAAGTTTGTAAAATTTGTTTGAGCTTTGATTTGATCGTTTAAGCCACTGTTTGACGAAAACGTGAAGTTTGACAAACAAATTTGATCGTTTACAAGGTGCTAACTCAGCTTCAATGAAAATAGGTTCAAATTTTATGTAATTTAAGTTTTTTATATATATATATATATATATATATATATATATATATATATATATATATATATATATATATATATAGATATATATATATAGATATATATATATTTATATATATATATATATATATATATATATATATATACATATGTATACATATATATATATATATATATATATATATATATATATATATATATATATATATATATATATATATATATATATATATATATATATATTACCTACGTATAATGTACTTTGAAAATTAAACCCTGTGAGTAAAAATTTCTTTTTCACTTACACTGAAATATTACACTTTTCATACATTCATATTTTCAGAATTTATTTATTTCACAGAAAATTCTAATTTATTAAAAAAGCCAAATAATTAATAACAATAAAAATTAAAATTAAAAAAAGAAAACCTTTATTTATATTTGAATTTTTATAAACACATATATTAAATATTTTATATTCATTTTAACTACATTGTCAAATTTTCCACACGCATTGTTAATTATGTATCACGGCTTTAACTCCATTGTCCCGGTGTCCTGAGAGATTTTTTGGGACGTCCATTTTTCCCAGTTTTTCAAACTACTAATTTCTTATTTTCATCTTATATTCTTAAGTACACAATTTTTCGTTCTAAATAACGAATAGCACAATACAATTCACTAAGTATGATATTGAAAGATCAACTAGGTTGGTTTTTTTCTGGAAGTCAGAAAGAACTTTTTCATGAGCGTAAAACCGTTTTCGGGACTGGTGGTATCATCAAAATAAGGTTGAGATTGAAATTTCATAACTGAATTCCATGTTAAAATGTTAAAACGTATGCAAAAAACATATTCACAGCAAGTCAAAATATTTTACACTTAAAAATATTTGAAAAAAATTAATTATATATTAAATTTTCTTAGTTTTTTTGATTTTACCTTAGCATAGCAATAAAAATAACCACAACATTTACTTTTCTTAACTTTTTAATCATATATTTCCTACATAAATAAATTATTGTAATATTAAATATTTTGTTTATGTTCATGATTTGTGTCAAACAATTAAGCAATCAAAATTACAGGAATGCATTCAAATTTAAATACAGAACTGTAGTTAAGTGCCGCTAAAAGCGCCACTATGCACAAGTACCAACATTACATTATTAAATGTTCATGTTTTAATACATTTTTCCTTGAAAATTAAATTGTCTAATAAGAACTACAATTTCATAAGAAATTTTATAAAATTTTAAAAAAAATATACTTTTTAGAACAAGGGGCAATTAAATTTCAAAAAAACTAACATTTTAAACAAAGAAGCCATTATAATAGGTAATCTATACATATAATAAAACTATAAGAAGACCGTTTCTGTACATGGAATTTTTTTTGAAAATTTTGCTGGTACTGTAAATAGTTATCAATGTAGATATCAAAACAGCGATTATTAAAATTTTTGTCTGTCCGTCTTTCTGTCTGTCTGTATGTGTTTGTGTGTGAGTCTGTTCACGCATCAAGTAAAAATTACTGAACGGATTTTAATAAAATTTGGGGTGCTGATAACTTATTACCTGGATCAACATCTAAGATACTTTTTACTCCGGGAAAATGTCTAATTTCCACGAAAAACCATGTTAAGCATATGCACACATTACGCAATAACTATTGAACGGATTTTGATGCAATTTAGTGTGGTGATAACTTATTATCTGAGTTAACATCTAAGATACTTTTTATTCCGGGAAAGTGTCATCTCCACGGGAAAATAGAAAAACCATTTTGAACATGTGCACATATTACGCAAAAACTATTGAACGGATTTTTGTGAAATTTGTGTGGTGATAACTTATGACCTGCGTCAACATTTAGGATACTTTTTATTACAGGAAAATGTTTCTTTCCCTCGGGAAAATACAAAAATCATTTTGAGCATGTGAATGCATTACGCAAAACTATTGTTCTCTATAAATGCTTTATAATGATTATACTTATATACTTCTCATTTTTTTTGCGCGAACGACGTCGCGGGTACAGCTAGTATTTAACAAAGGAATTCCTTACACATAATTATAGTACGTATAAATATGTTAATCATGTCAAAAGCGGGAAATCAGAAATTTTGTTGAATTTCTTCTTGGATAATGATGAAGTACAACACATTTTTCACATAATAAGTATCAGAATTCTGATTTAATTAATTTTTTTATTCGCCATAAATTAAATAAAAAATAACTTTACAACAAATTTCGTCTCAAAAAATAAAAATTTTTTCCATTTTACAGCATTTCTACTAATAAATAATTTGAATCATTAGTTTTGAAGGACGTTTTTAACATCGAAATATTCCATAATACAAAATTTCATATAACTAGTGAGGACTATTTCTATTTTAAATTACTTTCGAATTTTCCAAAATTTTATTGCCTATATTTCCGAGAAATTCACTTTGGGATGAAATTTATTATAATAATAGGATACCTTTAGGATTTGAGTATAATAAAACAGTAAAATGTTAGAAGTCCAAAAATCTTGGATGAGTTCTCCAGCCAGACACGTCCAGTTCCGGAAACCTCAAAAAAATTAGTTTTTTGCAAAAATTTGCCAAAGTTTTTCCAATTTTTTTTACATTGTTGTAAAGAACGGAGAAAATCACAGAAGATACATTTTGAACCATTATTTTAGGTAAGCGGGTTATCGAGAAAAAGTAACTTTTATGATCGGAAATTCGCTATGTTATGCAAGTGATGCGACAGAGGTATTTAATGTTTTTCTTATGGATGTATTCATATATACCGCACAGACACAGATTGTCTGTATGCATGAAAGTGTTCATAAGAAAAGCATTAAACAATATTTGTCGTGTCTGCCATGCTACGTGTCTGTAACGTTTAGTGTCTGTAAATATGAATGAACCTTTATGCGTTCTACTTACTATTTTCCGTTTCAGTATGGACATTACAATATTTTCATTAGGGACATTAATGATTGTGATAGCGCTAGGTCATGAAGCAAATGATTGCATTTACTTTGACGCTTTTACATCCTAAATAATTTTTAATTTCACCAACCGTTTCCGATATTTTTATATTTTATTAGACTAGTGCTAGCATTACGATCGTGACAATAAAATTACTAGAATGGGTGCAACAAGTATCATAATTTAAGAAATTTAAAAGTTTTTACCATTAACTTATTGCTAAAGTTCACAGTATATTTAAATAACAAATTATTCTAATGAATATATTAGAATCATTACGTAATTGAAAATAGGCATAACAGTCAATTTAATATAAAAGTCAGGGCAGACCCGAGGTAGGTGCAAATGATGCGCCACACCAGGCCCCCCGTTGCTGACTTGTGATGACACTAATTATCAGGGCTGGGAAAAATGGTTTATAGAAACCATTTAAAATAGAAAATGGAAAATGGTTTCCAAAAATACATTTAAAATACAAAATGGAAAATGGTTTTGCTGAACATATTTAAAATAGAAAATGGAAAATAGCTATTTAAAATGGATTATAAAATGCAAAATGCTTTTTTAACTTTAAATTTATTCTATAAATTTTTTATCGTTATTTATATGGACACTTTGAATAATTATTTATATAAAAAAAGTTAAGAAAATGTCAAACGTACTGAAATTAAATAAGAGTAGTCTTTTGAGAAAATCTTATAAAATTTGCATTATATGAAAACGAAGTTTAACTCTTGAAATATTGTTACTCAAAAATATTGTAAAATTTAATTCAGCCTTGACTACGCTACAACTACGACTTCAAAACTATGAAAATCATTTACTCGAAATACCAAAACTTCTTATCGACTTGTTTTAAAGAGAATAGCACACAAGTTGAATCAGAAAAGTTTAACTTGAGAGAACTAGTAACAAATTTAACCCAAGTGACATTACAACTCGAGTTATAAAAAGTTTGAGTCAACTGAATCAACTTACATTTAACTTACAATTTGTTAGATTACGTTCAATTCGAGTTCTATGATTAACCCTTAACCGGTAAGGTGAATTTTTATAATACTGACGGTAAAGTGATGTCTGAGAGACATCAACTAATTAACATACCACGGGCTTGTAACATAGATAGCTAAAACTGGAGACCACACTTATATGCATGTATCAAACACTCCCCTTACGCCAGCAGGGTAAAATTTGCCCTAAACCATAAAAGAATGCACAAACGTTCAGTTAATAAAAACAACCAGGGAGGAAGAAAACTGAAAGAATATATTTGTATACAACTCACAGACATTACCTTACTGGTTAAAGGTTAATATGAGTCATAAGTGTCATAAATACATACACATAAATTTGAGTATGTATGCATTTTCATTTTAAATGTAAAATGGATTCAAATTTTCATTTTAAATACAAAATGGAAAATGGTTTTACCGACCTTATTTAAAACAGAAAATGCAAAATGCAATTTTGTATTTTAAATACATATTTAAAATGAAATCATTTTAAATAGTCCCCAGCCCTGCTAATTATGATGATCGTATTAACGAATTTGCTGTAAAACATGTAAAGAAATAAAACAAAAATCATATTATTGTAACCATACTTTAGTAAGCCGCCTGCGAAAGAGAATAATGTTTGACCTTAAGGATTTTTAAATCCCATTGAAAGTTACTGTAAGGGGTCCGATTTTGTGAATCGCAAATTTGGACATATATCCACGTTTCAAGGTCACTAGAATCCGAATCCATCGTTTTTAGCGAGATGTTTGTGTGTGCATTCCGAATCAATTTCATTAGATGCACAATTAAAAAATGAAAACCGGAGAAAGTTTTCAGAAAGTTTAAATTAGCGGTTTGTTTTTTATAATAAAAAAGTGTAATTAAAAATTTTTGTGTAATTTTTTGAAGTGAAAACTTCTTTAGCGGCGTTGTACACTTTTTTTGTAATGGGTAAAAAATGTTAAGCTCGCGTCAGGTCACGTGACCTGATCGAAAATTCGTAAGACCTGATCGAAAATTCGTAAGACGGATGGAGAGTAGACAGTCAGTAGAGCAGACAATAAACTGCGTTGTACACTTTTTTTTGTAATGAGTAATAAATGTTAAACTGGCGTCAGGACACGTGACCTGATCGAAAATTCGTAAGACGACAGTACATAACAGTAGACAGTAGTACAGAATACAGAACGAACGGTACTATACTACTGAAACCAGTGTAACACGAAAGGACAGATATACGGGTTTAGTCCAATAGCACTAACTTAATCTCACTAAACATTAATTTTAGAATACCTAGATATAAAAAATTTTTAAAAAGAGATTCTTGTAGGGATTACCGAAGAGAACATTTGTGCAAAATGTGAATTCCCGGAAATGTTTTTTTATATTGTTTAAACAATATTGAAAATTCATAAATAGCGTTTTTTGACCTTTCACCGCTTACGTAGCGAAAACGGTAATAGATACATTAAAAAGTGTTAAGACCTTTTTTGTAGAGAATCGAATTCTTTACAAAAAAGTCAGCGAGAGCACCTGTCTATCTTGTACAGGTGAAAAGATACAGCGCTCCAAACGCGCACTCAAAAATCCACTTTTTCTAGCGTTCCGGCAGGGTGTGCCGTCCGGAACCTTGCCGGAACGCTAGAAAAAGTGAATTTTTGAGTGCGCGTTTGGAGCGCTGTATCTTTTCACCTGTATAAGATAGACAAGTGCTCTCGGGAACTTTTTTGTAGAGAATTCGATTCTCTACAAGAAAGGTCTTAACACTTTTTAATGTATCTATCACCGTTTTCGCTACGTAAGAAGTGAAAGGTCAAAAAACGCTATTCATGATATAAAAAAAACATTTCCGGGAGTTCACATTTTGCACAAATGTTCTCCTCGGCAATCCCTACAAGAATCTCCTTTTAAAAAATTTTTATGTCTGTTCTAAAATTAATGTACAGTAGAACCTCTGATTCCGGACACCTCTCTTAACCGGACCCCACCTATAGCCGGACAAATTTTTTATGACGGTGGCATGCTATACTAAAACCAATGCATTCAGCACTCTCTTAAGCGGACCCTCTGTTAACCGGAAACGGACACAATATTTTTTGACGAAGATATATTATTTAGTACATTATTACCTCCATTAACCGGACGTAAGTAAATACGTCTAGTGCGTATGTATTAGGTATATTTGTTCATGTTTTAACTTTTTAACAATTATTCTAATGTGACGATGCATTTGTAAACGTTATATTTTTATATAAGTACCTAAATTCGTTCATAAAATTGATTTGAGTAAAAAAAATTAAAAATTTTGAATCAAAATATTAGTTATGAATACTACATTATTTAATGGTATTATTTATTCTGCCCCTGTTAAGCGGATACCTCTGTTAGCCGGAGAAATTTTTGCGTGACACTGCTGTCCGGTTAACAGAGGTTCTACTGTATAGATAAAATTTAGTGCTATTAGACTAGTTATATTTGTATAGGTGTGTCGGTTTGTGCTTGTGTGTATGTAAAGGTTTTTACATCGTTCACAGAATACAATACATATACATATGTACATATCGTTTTCGTTACTTTACTAATATGCAGGCTGAAAACATGCATCAGGATTAACAGGGGTGAACTTTTTGAAGTGAAAACTTCTTTAGCGGCGTTGTACACTTTTTTGTAATGGGTAAAAAATGTTAAACTCGCGTCAGGACACGTGACCTGATCGAAAATTCGTAAGACGGATGGAGAGTAGACAGTACAGTAGAGCAGACAATAAACTTTTTAATGTAATATAAATTGTCATGTTTGTGTACGATAGCGCAATAAATAAATATTGTATTCTACCACATAAATGATAGTACTCTTATACTGATAATTAAAGCAATTCGTGCAAAATTATTCCCTAACCATTCCAAAATATCAAAAATGCACAACGTTAATATTCAAGTTTTCACTTCTGCCGGCACTCCCGGAGTGCAACCCGTCGTTTTTTTTTCCTCTCATATTTCATTGTTTAGGGTGCAGGGGTCATATACAATAGTCTTTAGTCTTCAGGAACACTCAATCGAAAGTCAACAGTGTGGTTAAACCTATCTCTCTAAACTTGATAAATAGATATATGCGATCATATTTAATGAAAATGATTTACTTCGAAGTTTGTCTTTCACAGAATTATTTCTTACTTTGTATCTGTTTAATTACTAAATAAGTTAGGTCCTGGAGAAATAAAATTTCGGCTTTTAGTATTTGAAGCAATTATTATTGTTATCTAACATTTATTACAGTAGCCACTATGAAACTGTGCACTATCAAAGTGTTACAACCAACTCACTTTTATACGAAAAACAGGAACGCAACAACTACAAATCTACAGGGGGGTCCAACAAAAATTTAAATAACCAATTTTGTGATAACGTAATTCTCCGATAATACCTATGTTATCGCGAAATGTCGTCTCCAAAAATTCGATTTTCAAATAAAAAATATCATTAGTCACTAAAAATTTCACTTTCTAGCGAATTTTCATTCTTGAAATTCAGCTATTACACCAGCTCTTATGTTAAGACCTAAGTCCGGGACTATGGTAGAAATT
Organism: Brachynemurus nebulosus; assembly: GCA_035578155.1. Lineage (NCBI taxonomy): Eukaryota > Metazoa > Arthropoda > Insecta > Neuroptera > Myrmeleontidae > Brachynemurus > Brachynemurus nebulosus. The sequence goes on along the minus strand of JAPWDM010000001.1, from coordinate 49,673,522 downwards.
TATTTTGGAGCCTCTAGTACCCGAAAATCTACTTCACTAAAATTTATATATATATATATATATATATATATATATATATATATATATATATATATATATATATATATATATATATATATATATATATATATATATAGTCCGTCTCATAATATAGCCTCACTAAGAATTTTTATATTTCACTTACAATATTTTAGAGAAACAGGTTAGCCAGTAATACGTTAGTCGTTAATTTCGAAAATGATTTATTGTGTAAATAAAAATATGCAGTACTTGTCTTAATAAAATAAACGCACCAACAAATCACAAAAGTTATATCAAAAACATATAAAATTAATATAATTTTTTGTCTCATAATATAACCTCACCTTTCAAAAATTACGAATAATTTTAATAATTAATAACTGGTCGAGCCTCCTTCATTTTCGACTACTAGTGAAATTTTTGTTGGAATATTTTCATATAAATTCCTTACATATTCCAGTGGGATTTGGTGCCAGTTACGTCCAATATCATCTTTCAATTTTTTCTGAAACTCTATTGTTTCCTGCCGTCGTATACTTTACGGGACGAATAACTCGATACGTTTTCGAAGATGTTCAGATCAGGTGATCTTGCTGGTCGTGTAAAACAATTCAGTTTCTTTGTTTATATATACATATATATATATATATATATATGTATATATATATATATATATATATATATATATATATATATATATATATATATATATATATGTCCAGCGGATAGTATGGGAACAGAATTTTCATATATAGGAGTTTTTGAGGACATTTGTAGAATATGAGGACAGTCTCCAAAAAATTCTTCAGTCTTTTGTATAGTATGAGAACTTTCCGAAATTGTATATAAAGTAATTCGTATACAAAAGCACAGATGGCATTGTGAGTATTCTAAAATAAAATGTCCTCGAACTAACCCATATATAACACCATGTAAACTAAAGAATTAAACTCCGACCATCGATTAAAAAAATTTAGGTTAATAAAACTTTTCAAAAAGTATGTATGCTCAACATGTTGACGGTTGGTTAGCAGATACAATGCTGTGAAAACTAATACACGAATTACAAGGCATAAGAGAAAACGTAGTGTAATTTCTGGACGTGAATAATTCGTGAGTCACGAAAAATTGAGGAACTCGAATTAAAATTTCAGTGTAGCCAACAATTTATATAAAAACAATTTATAAAACTAATCCTCAAAAGTCCCCGAACTAAACACTGCGAATGCCAAATAAAATTCTATAAATAAAAAACCTAATAAAGTATTATTATAAAGGTTCAAAGTCATAGGGAATACTCTTTTTACAATTTTTAAATTGGATTCAATTAGCGAATGCGCATGAGAACTGTCCTCAAACTATCATTAAATAGATATATATTCTGTTGGTTACTTCTGTTGGTTGAATCTTTTCTACTGAGTTCGAAACTGTATTATCAAAATATTATATAAACTTTACAATTAATATTGAAATTAAAAAAAAATATTTTTTATACACTGCAGCGAAAAATTTATAAAAATAATTTTCAAAAGTCCCCGAACTAAACCTGGCGTATCTCATGGTATCCCCAAACTCTCTGATATATATCTCTTTGACGTCCACCAGGAATTTTAATCAACATCATGAACATTTGCATTTTATGTTACACAGTAAGCAATATAAAATGTTACTTATAAATAATAAAGTATTATTATAAAGATGTAAAGTCATAGGGAATACTCTTTTTACAATTTTAAAACTGGATTCAATTAGCGAATACGCATGAGAACTGTCCTCAAACTATCAATAAATACATATATATTCTGTTGGTCACATTAAGAATCTTTTCTACTGAGTTCGAAATTGTATTATCAAAATATTATATAAACTTTACAATTAATATTGGAATTAAAAAGTATTATTTTTTATACACTGCAGCGAAAAATTTATAAAAATAATTTTCAAAAGTCCCCGAACTAAACGTTGCGTATCTCATGGTGTCCCCAAACTCTCTGATATATATCTCTTGACGTCCACCAGGAATTTTAATCAATATCATGAACATTTGTATTTTATGTTACAGTTTATGACAGTAAGCAAAATAAAATGTTACTTATAAATAATAAAGTATTATTATAAAGATTCAAAGTCATACGGAATACCCTTTTTACAATTTTTAAATTGGATTCAATTAGCGAGTACGCATGAGAACTGTCCTCAAACTATCATTAAATACATATATATTCTGTTGGTCACATTAAGGGGGAAGTTCACGCCAGAAACGACTAATAAACTAATTTTTTTCGAATCTCGTTTTTTGTTTTTATTTCGTTCTGTGGTTCTTCACAAACACGGTGATATATAAAACATGGCCAAAAAAAAGTTTTTTGTCAAGTAGAAAAATAATAAAGAACTAATATTTTTCTCATCTTTTTGTCATTAAACTATTTTTTCGGTCTTAATTTTTTCAGTGACTTCAACTGAAATTTAATAATTATTAACTGATATTCAGTGCCAATCAAGCCACTCAGATGAATCGACACTAATGATCAGTTAATAGTTACTAAAGCCACTTAAGAAAGCATATTAATTTTTGCTCTGGATAAGTATTTTTATTTACTATCAGAATTATCAGTACAGAAAACGTTAATAATCTTAAGTCGTTTTTAAACACTTTTGATACCGAGAAAATCACCAATTATATAGGCAGTCAATATATCTTTCGTTTTGAATAAAAAGATTGAAGAAAGAAATACACCTTTGTACAACGTATTATTTTATGACATGGTAGTTGACTCGTTACGACTTTTTTGTTTTATTTATTAACCGATCGTCGCATGCGACAAATGCCATGATTAAGGCTTTTATCATCTTAAGTTTTACGTTTCTTAATGAAATAAAAGAAGATTAGAGAATTATCTTGTAAAAGTTTAGATGAATGTCTGCAAACTATATAATATATACTACCAAAGATGTCCTCAGTCTCAACATGATATCAACACTTCAACCTTCGCTGTCCCTAAAATATCTACTGCGTATGATTCTTGTTCTCAGTGTATACTTAGCGTACGTATACTGCGTGCGTTTCATCGTATAGAATGAGGCCGTTTCCTCAATATGGATAATATATCATTAAAATGTCACAAATCTTAGTCTTTTACTTATGACCAAGAAGAATGGTTCCACATAAAGTTATCAATGCTTATCTCGCTACCCAATCTGATTATTTCAAAGGATAATAAACGTTCCATATTCAAACGTCAATGCTTAGAGAAAAAGAATATCAATGCATCGAGTACAAATTGTACGATTTGAATACATTAATTATAATT
>JAPWDM010000001.1:49237690-49667690 GCA_035578155.1 Brachynemurus nebulosus | reverse complement strand
AGAGTACATTATGGAAAGGAAATTTTTGTATGATGTCCTCCTTTAGAGAGGTAATATATTTTATATATATATATATATATATATATATATATATATATATATATATATATATATATATATATATATATATATATTTACATACCTAGAAACAAAATCTAAAACTATGGTTACATATGTAATATAATTATATATTGTTAGATGGATATATGCTTCTATATGAGATCCTTTAAGGTTCTGAAGATCCAAAAGCGCCAAAAATTAACTACTGAACCGATTTTGAAAATTGTTCCACTGTTAGAAAGCTAAACTAATTTTTTATTAACAGGTCTTAGATCAGATCCGCCAGTGCCCAACATTTAGAAATTCGCTATGTTATGCAGATGCTGCGACAGAGGTAGTAATTTAGAGGGGTTCCGACTCCTTGGACCGCTCGATTGCTGCGCCCCTGATGAAAAACACAATTAAACGGTGTATATCCGTACACGCAGAATGTCTGTTTTAGTATTGTCGTAGTATCACTGGCGTCTGGATATTTTTTTGCTCATTAAGATTAATAAAACTGAGTCAACAAAAAACAAAAATTTAAATAAAAAAAATATTAATTTTATTTATTTTTCCGATTTATTTGTTTACTTAACGTACATTTTGTATTATAAACTTTACATTTTAATTTACTAATAAACTTGTTAAATGCAGGGCTGGATTGACTCTGAGTGCCGCCCTTAGGCACTGTGAAAAATGTCGCCCCTACGTTTTGCTTGAAAAGAAGAAAATCTTAATTTTTCCTCCTTTTTTTCAAGACTTTCTCTTAAAAAATAACTGAGGAGCAAAAAAAAAACGTCAATTACAAATTTTGCCGCCCTGTTTTCAAAATCTCCCGCCCCTAGGCCATATCCCAGGTTGGCCTATTGGCTGAGCTGGCCTTGGTAGTGGTGGAGAACTATCGATAGCACTATCGATAACTATCGATAGTTTTGACTATCGAAAACTATCGATACTTTTTTTTTACTATCGATAGTTTTCGATACTTTTTTTCAGTCATTTCGTTTACCTATAAATACTAAAGCCAGAGATATAAAAATAACCATTTTAAGGGATTTTCCGGGCAAAAAGGAATAATTCCGCCCCAGCGTAAAACCGGCGACCTTTTTTCTTTTTTTTTTTTGCTCTCCGGCTATCTAAATGCCGCCCAACTTGCGTATCAAAAACTATCGATAAACTATCGATAACTATCGATAGTTTCACGACTATCGTAACTATCGATAGTCGGGACTATCGATAGTTCTCCATCACTAGGCCTTGGTTAAATGTATAATCAAAATTTTACTTTGTCACCTATCTCACTATAAAACTGTTATTTTACTCCCGTGCTGTATCACTTTCATAGTGCCGACTGTAATGGTTTTTTTTTATTTTTTGTATGTGAAATGTTAATATTATTTAAATATTGTAGTTTAAATATTTTTATATGGTCTTTATTATATCAGTTTGTGCAATGTTAAAAACAGTAAAATATAATTAATTGTTATTTTATTGAACTAAATTCTTTTCAAGACCCTAGAAGTTAAGTTCACGCCAGACCCCGTTTTTGTTTGGGTCGGCGTTGATTAGAGTTTTATAAAAAAAAAGTAACAATTATTATAGGTAAACCAAAATTAAACTATTATTTGATTACTAGGCATCAGACATTTTTCGGATCAAACAGTATTCGTGTTTTGTGTGTGCAGATATATCGCATTTGCTGTGATTAATGTGAATAAAAACGAATAAATATTTTGATAAAACATACATATATGTATATACAACTCACAGATATTATCTGTCTATCTACCTGCATATACAAAACACGATGTTGTTAGATCCGAAAAATGTCCGATAACTATTGATTACTTAGATATTTTAAAATTTTTTTAAATTATTATACAAATACTTTATTATTATAACTGATAACAAATCAATTATTTTAGATGAACCAAACTGAGTCGTCTGGTATTATAAATATCTTTCGTGTTGGAGCCCACCTTTCAGGTTGGATTAATTTTTCATTTTTGAATGGTCTACTCGGAGAAAGAATTGATAATATTGTTAGTATAAATGTGCTACTATAAAATAAAAGATCTACTTAATTATGTCTCAGTCATATCCAAATTTATTCTTTTTTCAGAGTTCTGATATAGCCGATGAAATATACAATATTCCATGGTATGACCAACCGCTACGCTTTCAGAAACATTATTGTTTCATGATAATGAGGTCACAGAAGGCGCTAATGCTGCAATCCTATATAAATACGCTTAATTTAACTTTCTTTAAAGATACAATGTCAAAAGCTTATACGTTTTTAACACTTTTGTATAATTTTCTAGCAAAGGAGCGTTGAAGACTATATACTCACTCGACATCAGTAACAAATTATACATTTAAAAGAAATTAAAATGAAATACTATTTCAATGATCTGTTGTTTTTATTTATTTTAAATTTTAATTTACTGTTACATCTGCTGAGAAACTTAAAACTAAATTATTGGGCATTCAAGTTTTATAATTCTGCGTAGGTACGATAATAATTAATGTAAGTCTTCACTTAAAGCTAAGATCTCCCATGCATAATTAATTCAGGTTCCAAACTTTACTAATTTTTGTGGGTAGTTTGTCCTAATTGTAGCCTGTTTAGTAATTTTATCAAAAAGAACTGATTCTTTTATTATTATCAATTGGATTTTCTTTTTCATAACGTATTTTTAAGAATGTTATTTTATTAATATAAATATTTTAACAAATTGTTAATAAGGCAAATTGTAAAAATCTTTAAAAAAAAATTATGGTGTTTTTTATGGAATTGCGTATAATTGCTAACTATATTAAATTCATATGTGACTAAATACCAGCCAAAATAGCTCAGTTTGGAGAGCGTTATACTGAAGATCTAAAGGTCCCCGGTTTTATCCCGGGTTTCGGCAAAATTTTTATTTACTTTTTTAAACATCGGAAGCTACGTAACCCACTTCAAAACCAAGTATTATTGTATAAGAGGTACTGAATTTTTCTGAGATGTAACGTGGGGTGCGCCATAAGTTCTCGGCCTAACATGATTAAACTTATTTAAAGGTGACGTAATTTATACTCACAGAAAGTATTAAGTCTCTAGTAATCATAAACGCAGTGGACGAGTTTACATGTGTTTCATTTATTCTGTTGTAAAAGTGTAAACTCAATATGTCGACCGTTTCAAAAATTGAATATCGTGTAGTCATAAAATTTCTGACAAAAGAAAGACAAACTCCAGAAGAAATTAAGGACAGATTGGATACGGCAAAGCCTTGTCAAAGGTTTCGTTTGCGGTACGAGTCCCTCAACGACGATGATCGTTCTGGACGTCCGGCAGATTCGATCACTTCCGAAAACATCGCTCTTGTAGAATCGCTACAAAGAATTTGCTTATTATTATAAAGGCATAGAGATTGTTGGGACTCTACTGTACTAGCATTGCGTACGGTCATATCAGAAGACTACTGTAACCAACACTAGTTCTACCTACATGCATACCAAGGCTTCAACATCAAGCACTAGCACCACCACGGTCCGATGAGGCAGTGGTGATGTGATCGGATCGCCACTGCCAAGGGCCCGGGTTCAAACCCCACCGGCAACAACGGTCTATACCATTTTTTTTAAATTTCTTTTTCTTTCCCATTTTTATATAATGGTAAAACATTCTGGAGCCACCGAGAATCATCTAGAAGCTCCATATCGAAGAAAAACAACTACATCACAACAACAGCACGTCATCACCAAATGGGTATATAAGTCGGTTGCGGCAGATGGGGGAAATGAGTTGTAATCAGTTGTAATCAAGCGTTACGTCGGAGACTAAGGAGAATCAAGTGTAGGAGCCAGTAATGGACAAAGTGCAGTGAAGGCAAGTAGTGAATCATTCAAGTGGACATTGTGGATAGCGAACAGGACCAGTGAAAACATTGGACTTAGAATAAATATTCTATTAGATATCATTGTTAAATTCATCATAAAACTGTTTTAATAAATTGGTGTTTGAAAAAATTACTTTTTTTTTATTTTCAAAAACTTAGTGGAACGTTGAGTACTCCAAAAGCTTTCGTCGCAAAAAACGAAACCAGAGTACCACAACATTGGCGCCCGAGAAGGGACCTGAAGAAGCAACCGTCAAAAGTTCAAGGAAACCAATCAAGGAAAGTATACAACAAATGGCGTCCGAGCAATAGGGAGGAGACGACACGACAACTCCAGGAAGTGGCCAAGGAGTGTTGGAAGGAAGCAGCACCGGCAAATCCCGTTTACCTCCCCGTATGATGCAAGTGTCCGAGGGACTGGAGGCCAGGATGGCACCTAAGGGAATGGAGGCAACACGAACCAAAGAATAGACGAACTGTTCGAAAAGTCTATCGACGGATTGTGCGCTACCAAAAAAGAGCGCAACCACAACTACAATAAAGAAGTACATGCACCAATCCACACGAACCCGACACGTCACTGACACAAGACCAGAAGGTGTCACGGAAGCGACGACCATCCCACATGACGTCTTGGACAGAGCGCAGACAACGCAGGCCCAAGAGAGCCAGGAAGAGGGAATCGTCCAGCGACATACGGTCTTCAGTCAAATAAGTGAGCCGTCCGACAACGAAATCCACGAACAAACAGAAGTTGAAGATACCGCCAAACCACCAGCCATTGGTCAGGAAACAACTGAAGGGAAAAATGTGGATGAACTGACGGGGCTACCGCAAGATCCCCAGAACGGAAGAAGAGGGAAAACGAACGCCCCAGAAGTCCCTGATCGAAGGAAACCTGCCACAGTTGTACCGGAACGTCAAATCACTCCAGCCAGTTCAGCGACAAGGAAGAGGGCCAGTGGGTTCGAGTTCGGGGAGCTGCCCACGGCTCAATTGGAAGGTCCAGAATCTAGAGGAGAACTACAACGTCGAAGAGTACACACACGACAGGACAAGGGTGAAGCTCGGCGACACATCTTGGGGCACAGGAGGAACAAGATCTGGAAAAGGGTCCAGTTGCGGAGGAAAGTAACTGGCCGCCCAGTAGTACCACTACGACGGAGAAGGAAGAGGAAGGAATGTGGAAGCCTGGGGAGCTGCACAACCTTCAACTGGAAGGTCCGACTGAAGGAAGAAGATGGCGGCAAACCCAGGAGGGGTCGCATACCATTCGATCCAGGAAGGGAAGTTTCGTATACTGGGTAAGCTAGCAAATTACGACGAACATTCGGCCCCTTGTACAGAAAGACCACTAGCCACACAACAAGGCGGCCAATAACCAACAACTAACACAGGCCGATGAAGAAGAGGGACCAGTAACAAGGCCGCGGGGATACATACAGGACTGGCTTCAAGATGGACGGGGCCATACAGGGTGCAGCAAGTTTTACGCCGATGTCTACACACTGGATACAGAGTTCGTTACCATGGTACATCGAAACTCCCTCAAGCCTGCCAACCAAAGGACCAAGGAACAATCGACGGGTTCGAGCTCGGGGAGCTGCCCACGTTTATGAAGAGGATCAAGAGGTTGGAGGAAGAGAGAGCGACCGGTACCAGAATAACGGAACAAGGAGGACCACCGGCAGTACAATGTTGGGACTCTACTGTACTAACATTGTGTACGGTTATATCAGAAGACTACTGTAACCAACACTAGTCCTACCTACACGCATCACCTAGCACCACCACGGTCCGATGGGGTAGTAGTGATGTGATCGGATCGCCACTTCGAAGGGCCCGGGTTCAAACCCCACCGCCAACAACGGTCGACAAGAATTTTTTTTAAATTTTTTTTTCTTTCCCCTTTTTATATAATGGTGGAACATTCTGGAACCACCGAAAATCATCTAGAAGCTCCATATCGAAGAAAAACAACTACATCACAACAACAGCACGTCATCACCAAATGGGTATGTAAGTCGGTTGCGGCAGATGGTGGAAATGAGTTGTAATCAGTTGTAATCAAGCGTTATGTCGGAGACTAAGGAGAATCGAGTGTAGGAGCGAGTAGTAGAAAAAGTGCAGTGGAAGCAAGTAGTGAATCAGTCAAGTGGACATTGTTGGGGAATACCGGACTTGGAAAAAATATTCTTATTAACAAACATTGTTAATACAAGTTTAAATTGTTAAATAAATTGTTGCTTTAAAAAATTCTATCTTTTTATTTCAAAAACTCACGTTTGAAAAGTTGGGTGCTCCAAAAGCGTTCAAGGAGGGAACTAGAGTACCACAACAATATGCTTATCCCACCTTATAATAAGTGTACTGAAATAGAGGGAGGTTATATAGAAAAATAAATTCTTTTCACTATTCTCTCTGTATTTTTTAATACTCAGGCCGAGAACTTATGGCGCACCCTACGTAATGTCCCCACCAGTGGTCCCCTGACTCACCTATTACTGAATATAGATACAAATAAATAGAGTAAATCCGATACTAAATATGTTTGTGACAACTTGGTAATTTAAATATGGCTGCACACCACAGCGGTATACATAGTCATAAACATACATACTACTATTTACCGAAAAATTTAAAAAATGTATTAAAGTATAATACTTTATAATATGGCTATACGAACACAGAAATGGGGGATTGTAGTTTATTGCTTTGTCATAAAAAATTAGTCATAAAAAATTAAAATTTTTCTGATCTTTTTTGGAAAAAACCTGCTTTGTTGCCCTAGACGCTGTATATTTATACGTATATAATACACTCTATTTCAGAAGAGATATATGTACGTATACATACTTGCAGTTTGTATATGTCCTGTAAATATTAACCCTTTGCACTTGAACCATTTTTTAATACGGGTACTCAGCTAATCGACAGTAGTTTTAAAACGCTGCAAACACTATTGTATTAGGAGAACATAATATCCATAATACAATATATCTATTAGCCAATTTTAGTAGTATGTATCACAATGTATTGTAGCAAGATGTCGCGTCGTTGTGTTGTATCATGTTTTCCTAATATAATAATTTTCAAATAAATGAAGAAGGCTGAGAAACGGAGCGAAGTGGAATCAAAAACGTGTTCACTATCATCGATATAGGGTCTGATATCGCTCCGATGAAATATTATCTCAGTGGTATTGGTATTGGAGCGGTATTGAAGCGAGAGCGAACCATGACTGATATCGGACCGATATCAGAGCGATGATGTGAATGCACTCATTATTTATTATGTAAGAATATTTTATCGAACTGGGAGCGGAGTGATATCGTACTGAGAGCGGAGCGTTAATGTAAATCGGGCCTTAGGTCCCCTAGCGTGTTGTAAATAATAAAATACGTACCTATTGTTTATGGCGCCTAACGAGTGGAACTAATATTTATTGTGTCGCCGTGGCGGCGCCCATCGAGTGCAAAGGGTTAAATATATTAATTTACAGTAATCTCTCGATTATCCGAACTCGGTTCAACCGAACGCCGTATTATCCGAACCAGCTTATCGTTTGTTTGTTTTTTTTTTTTGGTATATATATACTTTATCTTTTCTTGGATCCAAAATTTTTACCATTGAACATATTGTGGGCGAGTAAGAAGTTCAGGGAATAAAATTTGAGGAGAAGTATACATGTATAGTTTGCCGTCGGTCGCCAAATACCGGTTAATCTAGGTAAATAGTTGTTTTGTTCCTTTGGTATCTTAGCGACCGACTAATAACTTATGACTCTTCTACTCTTTGAAATGTAACTCTTTAAAATCTAGACATATTGTGTTCGCTTTTGACAGCTGTTCGAATTTTTGCAATCGAGTCAAAATTTTGCCTATTTTGACGGTTAATTACCATTTGACTTAAAATAGTAAATTACATCAAATAATGTATGCATATAAATGGTAACTTATTGTTAGATCATGACCCCAATTCCCCCAATCCTATGTCCATATACCCTTTCGAATAAAATAGTTTATTTTCTTAAACCTACTCATTTTTAAACAAAATTAATTTATGAAAAATATGCCTATCCAAGTATTTTGTCACTTTTCTTTTTTATAGGAAAATTTAGTTCAGTTCCTCTATACTTTTATATCTATGGTAAAAATGCATAGAATGGACTTTGTCAGGTAAGGAAAGATTATTTTAAATATAGTAGGATTAAACTAGGGTTGCCATCCGTCCGGATTTCCCCGGATTTGTCCTCTTTTTGAGACTTCCTTTAGTTACTAAAACTAATGGAAGCAAAAAATTATATTTTATACATAATTGCAATGATTTAACATTTTTTTATAACAAAAAGAAAATCCTTGTTAAAGGTACAATAGGATAATAGGATCCATTAAAAATTGGAAATACCAGCAATAAACATCACCTGTAAAAGATACGTGCGAATTGAATAAAATCATCTAGTGTGAGGGCAGACCTGTACGGTCAGATCGGAACATCAATAAAGTAATCATATTGTATAACATATACTTGATATAATTTCAATTGTGTTCAGAAATAAAAGTTGCGTTATTTTGTGGAAATTCATTCTAAACAAAATTAAAAACGATTTTAATTTTAAAAAAAAAAAAAAAAAATATTGTATTTGAAAAGATATCCGGGTTTTAAGCTCTGAAATACGTGTTTTCGGGGCTGATTGTTGGGTTTGTTAAATTTTCTAATGGCAACCCTAGTTAAACATACTAGTGAATCACATTTTAACGCAAGTCTACACTTTAAAAATTTGCTGTACTGCGGTAGGTAGACAAAAGTTGTACTATTTGATTTCCAATTTAATTTTGATTACAAAGATAACACTATTAAAATATATATTTTTTATAATAATGAACGCAAAGCTAATATTAGTCAGTCTATAACACTATTTCTTAGTCTTCCTTTCTTAGAACAAGGAAAATAAAAAAGACTGCTGGATGATTTGCAATTTATAAAAAAAAAAAAAAGTCAAAAAATTATTTGCTGATGGGAAAAACCTGAAATACTGCATCTACATGTTATATCAGACAATTGTGAAAAACTGTCCTATGCAGTTTTAAAAAAATTTTACCAAATATATTTTTCATATGAAATTGGTTCAACCCGGGGCGCGGGCTTGAAAGGGGGACCTTTAGGTGTCGGTAGGGAACTCGGGAAAAAGTATCAAGGACATTTTTTTTGCTGGCCACTTATTTATTTGAAGAAAAATGTAGTTTATGCCAGGGGTCTGCCGTTTCTCTCCATGACCCTGTTGTGGAGTGGTATTTGAATATTTTTAATTATAATTCTGGGGAGAATTTGGTAATGTTCTTATGCCTTGGTGAATATTACGTATAACTATAGCATGTACAATAATAACCACGGATAAAATATTTAACTTTATTTTTCTGTTACATATTTTTAACAGACTCGATAAAAAATTCATTTTTATTATCGTCATAAAAATACCATAACATTATTTTAATTAACGTAATAGTCTAAAAAATAAGATATTGCTTTGAAAGGAAAATTATTTTTAATTAATTAGTACTAATTAATTTTGTCCTCGTGGTTCACATATAAAATTAATCAATATTTCACATTTTAAAAATATTGATAAATTAATAAACTTTAACGATATTTAAAAATTTATAAATATAAAAATATTAAAATAAATACCTAGAATTATTACATATTATTATTATTAATTTCTCACTCATACTTCCATGCACATGTACACATATATAAAATCTTTGAAGTACAATCTCCAAGAAATTAATTCACTTTTGCTTTCTAAAAAAATTTTCCGATTTATAATTTTCTACCAAATTGTGTACAAAACCAAAAAAAATGAGTCTTAGTATGCAAAATTAGTTCTTACTTAATACGTTTTTCCTTCGTACGTCAAAATAGTTTTTCTTTTAGCGGTATATGATTTTATATCGTATGTATACTGTCAAGTGGGATTACTTCGGCCCAAAATATAAAATTTTCAAAATTTACTTGTGATATATTTTATACAAATGGCAGCATATTATTTTAAAAAATTTTAAAATAATATTTGTATAATTCTGGTGCTGTGGCTACCTTTTTTTTAATTTCGAAAGTATGCATATATTTTTTCTATATTTTTTGAAAATTTGCCCAAAGTTATCCAGGGGTTGGGGTTATTTTAGCCACTTGTTATTTTACTTGCTTAAAATCCATAGTAAAGGTATTTTAAGGAAAAGTTACCTTTCCTTATGATAAGTTACAATATAAGGCACAGTTAATAGACCAAATCATAGAGAAAAAAAAATTATTTAACAAACGGAAGTAAAATATATATTTAAAACCTATCGTATCAATTTTATATACATTTATCAGTCGGAAAATTTGAATCAAACTAAAAGTTGCTGTGATACTTCACTAAATTAAATAGACCTAGTTATAACGAAGCAAAAAATATCCAGTTCAGGAACTTTGAAATGCCTCTGAAATTTAAGAGTTTTGGCGGATTCATTTTGGAAACAATATTTTCCCATTTGTAAATAAGTTTGTCCTTTTTTTAAGGCCAAATTCAGCACTTAGTTTTTTTTCCATTCAGTCAACAGTTGGCCTTTCTTCACCTTCATCACGCATCTTGTAAATCAACCCAAAATAGTATTGTTTTTTATAAGAGACAATGATAGTAGCCTTCTTTTAAGCGTTTTTTTTGACTCGCCAACTTTTCATATGCAATTTTTGGGAATACCTACTTGATTCCGTTGCCATTTAAATCTCAGTTGAAACTTGAAAATAAAATAATGATACTAGTAAACAATTCGAATAGTTTATTAATTTTTTTTACAATAATAGCAGAGAAAAAACACAGTTTATAAGATTGGCCAAAGTTACCCCATTTAGGCTTTATTTTGTTATCTTGCAACATTTCTTAAAAAAAGAAATAAACAACGAAATATATCATTTTGAAACTTTAGTTAATGTTTAACAACTATTTATAGATCTTATTAAAGTACTTAGCTTTTCATAAAAGCGAATACAATCATTTGCACTGATAAAAGTTTCGCAGTTAAAATTATGAATACACATAACCATCAAACTAAAATAGCCAGTGATACAGACCTATAAATGTTTAAAAATGAAATTACCTGTATAGTATATTGGCTACAAGTATAATGTGTAATATGTAATAATACATAAATGTAAAAACTTTCTGCTTCTAATATTTATAAAAGGAAACATCTTTTTACCGAAGGGTGGCCAAAGTTACCCCGGCGGACCAAAGTATTCCCTCTTGAAGGTACTCAGTAATCTTAGTATTTAATGTATTATATTTATGTACTAGATGTACCATATTGACCACATTGTACGAGTAATATAAAAAAAAATTATCCAGATGCGAGTTGAAGCCGGATTAAGTCAGGATTTGGTAGTCAATAACTAAAATTTTTTGCGATTCTTGGAATAAAATATTTTTTGTTTTTATTTAAAATTAAAATTAGCCTTTAATTTATTAAAAATGTGATTATCTAAACTTCTAGCTTTCTATATAAGCTAAAGAAAATCAACAATAGTTTTTAAAAACGACACTGTCGATTAAAATGCGTAAGAGCCAACACTGATTATTAAAAAATGATCAAATGCGAATAAACCACCTAATGTGATGATAAATATAACGAATTTGTAAGAATTTCGTTGTTGTACTACGAAATCCTAACAGTTAACGTTTAATTGGTAGAAGGTCATAATCGTGTGCAAAAGGGCAAACCTGTTCAACAAGTTTCAAATAAAATAATTTTTAATTTAACCAAAATATAGAATATTGACGAAGTATACCTACATACGTACAGACTGTGTCCATTATAATTTAACTAAAAAGATAAAAAATATTCCATTAGTGTATGAAATTACTTGTTGACAACATCAAGCCATGGATATAATAAACATATTCTTCTGCCTTTATTAAATTACGCGTAAAATATAATCAATAATACGCATAAGAAGCAGAAGTGTAACTATACAATGGAGTACATAAAGCTGCTGCTCCCGAGCGAATGGGAAACAAGGCGGAACAGGGGAAAATACAGGCAGAAAAATGCAAAAATAACTTTTGAATATATATATATATATATATATATATATATATATATATATATATATATATATATATATATATATATATATATAACTAGTTGCAGAGTTTTTGAGGTATCAAAGTCCAACAAAAAGGAAAGATGTATTTTTAGTAAGAGATATACATATTTTATTATATTAAAAAGATAAAATACTTTTGCAATAAAGATGGATATAGAGTAATTATGTCTAAACTGTCCCTATTAGTTGTTATATCTCTCACTCAGGTAATATTGAACGATATATACAATGTACAAAAATACACTACGTTGTAAAAAAAAGTAATCGATTTTGAAATAGTTTGCTTATTTACATAGTAATGCAATGATGTACCTACTTAAATAAGTAATTTTAAATTAAATAAATAATATTAAGAAATTACCTTTACTAACTCTGAATACTTCGAAGTAAAAAAATTAAGTAGTTGTTATTGTTATCTTATTGTTAGTCACTATCACTTGAACTTTCTTCACACACCTATTACTAAACTTGAGTTAATGGGATTTTCACACCATCACTTTCACTTTTTATAAACACTAACACATTTAAAATGATAAGTTTTGCTTGTGGACTTAACATTTTATTTTTAATACTCATATTCATTTCCATATTTAAATTAATTAAATATCAATAGATAAAAACCCGATTAAAAAAGTATAATAATAATCAAGAATACGATAAGTTAAAAAAAATTGTTAAAATATCGAAAATTGTATCTCGCAGGTAAAGCACTTGATTAGCCAAACCTAAGTAAAAGTACTGATTCTAAAAATTACAAATTTATTTGTAAACATACAAATTTTGTAAAACTAATAAACAGATTTTATTGAAAAATTCATAATAATAGCAATATTTACAAAGGTAGGTTTTATGCAGGTTTTATGACTGTATCAGGTAGTTCAATAAAATTGAATACATTTCAATTAATTAACCACTGAAAAGTACAGACTTTAAAAGAGAAAATTGTAGACCGTTTTATTACTTACAATATTTAGTAAATTGTTCAGAAAGTATAAAACATTAAAAATTAAACGTTTCTAAACTACAAGAAATATGTAATATAATTAAAACTAGAAATACCTATGATAAGAAATTTAATGTTTCAAAACGACTTAACGCTACCAATTTTAAAATATTAATTACTAACAGGAAAATTTTTTATGAAAAATACCCTTACATAGTAATAATAACATATTTTGGTATTTATAAATACGATTTTTTTAATGGTGTAGACCCTTACTTTCATTTATTTAACGCGGTACTGTAGTAAAACTGGAAGTGGACTTTAGTCGCTCAGAAACTTTGCAACTACTTATATATATATATATATATATATATATATATATATATATATATATATATATATATATATATATATATATATATATATATATATATATATATATATATAGTTACGTTTCGTAACAATTGAAATTACTTTTTAAAAAAAAAAAATTTATTTATTACAAACGATTACAATATTAACTTTATTAATTATCCAAAATATAAAATACAAATGTCGCTTAAGTTAGTTTTGCAATTGTCTTTTATAGGTATTTTAAATTAAAAGAATTTGCACATTCAGCTTATTCAATGAGAAAAGGTTTTATGGATCTTTCACAGATATCATGTTGCTGTTTAATCATGTTGCCGTCTCAGTGGAGCCGTGTTCTTGGAACTGCTGATTTTGCGTCTTCTGATGCTTAGAGATAATTGCTGTAATATGTATTTATAATATACAGGCTGTCTAGTATGTAACTCCTCCCCCCTTAGTTGGAGACATATTCCAGTGGAGCCTGGGTTCAATGGAAGATGTCGACCGTTCGAAGATGATTTGTGCTTCTAGGTGTTGTTTCTTCCTATACTTGAGCCCTATGTAAATGACCAGGATTGTTAGTAGAATTCCAGAAGTGATGAATGAAGTATACGTATGTGTGGTAGTTTTGAACTTGATTTCCTCGATTGCTTCAGTATTTTGAATGTGGAATGTGTTGAGCTTTCCCAGACTTAGTTTAGGAACAAATTTTGATTCTTTTAGTTGAAGCTCGTGTAGAGGTAAGATGTGCAACTGTTCAGTGGTCATGCCATCCTGATTTTTGTAGGTGTGTCCATCGATCGTTATTTCGCAATTTTGAAAGTAAATTAAGGCTGTTCCGGATATGTTGCGTTGATTGATGCCACAGTTCGTAGTGATAGGTAAGTTCAAGGCATTTTTAATGATAATGTGTTGTGCTGTTATTTTCTTCACGGTGGTTGAATTTTCATGATCTTCATAGGTACAACTTCCGCCTTGGCCGTGGATAGCGCGATTGAAACAATTGTCTGTTTTTGGTATTTCTAGTATTTCGTCGTTGTTGCATATGTACAGTTTGTTCAACTGCGGACACTCTTTTTGTGTGAAATAATTTGCATATTTGCTGCTTAAGACGTATGGATGAGGGATGACAATGGATTTATTATTTGTTGGTAAGGGTTCTAATAAATTTAAATTATAAGTGTGGTTTTGGAAGGTTGGAATTCGGATGTTAAATACAATTTTGGTGTTGTTGTAAAAGGCCTGAAAGGTTAGCAGTTCGTAAATTTGATATAAGGATTGGATTGGTAAATGTTGATCTTTCAGTATTTCGAAGGCGTGATCTACCTCGTCCGGAGATAATATTAGGGAAGGTAGGATGTTTAATTTTGCTAAGTTGATTGCTTGTGCTAACTGAATCAAGTGCGAATGTAAAAGATCAATATTGTAGATTATCTGATAGGCATATTGTATGTAATATGCAAAATTATATTCCCTGTTTGTAAGGCTACCGGTTACTTGTTTTTTAAAGGTAGTAAGGAATCTATTTATGATGTCTTGTTGGTTATTTATATGTTTCGAGATGTTATTAAACCGCTCAATCATTTGTTGATTTATTTTAGTTTGCTTATTATTTTGAGTTATTAAGTTATGCTGGTTTAATTTAAGGTTCTCGATATCTTTATTTATATTTATTGCATCTTCGTGATCCATATTACCAGTTATAAATTTAATAATTGACCCGAGTCCATCTGCGAGTGATCGTTTTATTCGTCTAGGGTAAATTTGTTTGAAAGTGTTTTCTAGCTCCATGTATTTTAAAGCTACAATATTGGTTACAGAACTCAGGTTTGTAGTTTCGTTAGTATGGTCTTTTAAATGATTCAAGGAAATTTTGATTTTTTGCAAATTGTCTTTATAATTTTGCAGGTCAATTATATGTAAATATTTGTAGTACCCGTTGCTAATTTTGGCTTGTCCCAGCTGTATCGCGACTAGTCCCGGGTTGTTCGTCAAGTCGCGTATTTCTACCTTCTGTGTCTTCGTCATTATGGTCAGAGTCATTATTATCCTGTAACAAGGTGGGCCGTTTTAATTTTTGTTTTGGTATTTTGCGGTTTTTATCATCGATGACTGTAACCTTTTTATTAGTCTTAACCTTAATTTGTTTGAACTTTGGGTGGAGTTTATTATTATGCTTATTCTCCTGAAAATAAGCGGTTTTGTTTTCCTTATAATTTAGAGGGGTTTCGCGTTTTCTATTTAATTTTGTTATAGTGGCCTGCTTTTGTTTTAATTGTCTCTCATACGATTCCTTTTGGAAATTTTCGCGTTCTTGTTGCACAATTTCCGCATCTTGTGGTAATACTGCGTTATGTTTGCGACCAAAGAACAATTCAAATGGTGTGCATTTGATAGCGCTATGGATGCTATTATTATAAACAAATATAGTATGTAACATTTTTAGTTCGGTACTAGAGGTTTTGTCTGTATTGTGAATAATGCGATATTTTTCGAGGATTGTGGAGTGAAAACGTTCGACTGGAGAGTTAGATGAAGAGCTTCTTATTGAAGTTACGTGCATCTTGATCTCATATTGATCGCAGAATTGCCTGAATCTTATGCAGTCAAAACCCTTTTCAGAATCAACTATTAAATTTTTTGGTCGGCCATATTGAGCAATATATTGTGCGAATGCGTTAATAATATGAGGAACGTTCCTTGTCTCAATTTCGTAGGCTTGTCCGAACCGTGAAAATTTGTCGACTATTGTAAGAAATTTAGTTTTGTCCAGGTGGAATATATCCATATGAACAATCTCTAACGGTTGAGAAGGTGTTTCGGTCAGTTCGAAATTTTGTTTTGGTGGTCTACGGTCGTATTTATTTTCGTTACAAGTCTTACAATTATTAATATAGTAGGTAATTTTAGATTTTAAATTTGGAAAGTAGTAGTCTCGTCGGATATGATTGAAAGTTTCATTAATACCGGTGTGTCGGAAATCGTGGTGATTTTTAATAATTCGGTCCTGCTCAGCATCTTCTAATACGTCTGTTAAAAATTTTGTAGTTCTAATAATTCTATATTGTTTGCCTTGTGAGAAATACTCTGAATAGATATTTTGGAATTTTAAGAAAAGTTCATCGTCTGGGCAGTATACGGCTATTAGTAATTTAGGAGGGACGTTTTCTCTTATAATATTTATGAGTGTTTCGTCATCGTCCTGAGCTAGATATATGGTTATTCGTCGTTTTAAGTTAAAAACTATTGAAAATTTACGTTTCTGTCTTGAGTTTGGTTCGGCTCTAAGTAAAATAAGTTGATTTCTGAAATCGTTAAGAGGGTTCTCTGATATCCGGATAAGTGACGTATCGTCTTCAGTGGCACTGTGGGCAGTTTGTGTGGAAGTACTTGAGGATGAATTTTGTGTCGAGGTACTAGGTGTCGGATTATTGTCTAAATAATTACTTTCTATGACGACACGCGATAGTGCGTCGGCGTTTGTGTTTTGTTTTCCCGGTTTATGCAAAATTTTGTAATCAAATTCTTCAAGCTTTAAACGCCACCTGACTAATTTGCTATTAGGCTCTTTTAACGACATTAACCAACGGAGAGGTTGATGGTCAGTTACAATGGTAAAACGTCGTCCGTAAAGGTATGGTCTGAAGTACCTTGTTGCCCAAACAATAGCCAAAAGTTCTTTTTCTATGGTGGAATAGTTTTGCTCAGAGTCAGTCAGTGTTCTAGAGGCGTAGCAAATAGGGTGATCATTTCCAATTGGTCCCTGTGATAACACGGCACCAATAGCTACGTTACTAGCATCGGTCGTCAGAACGAATTCCTTACTAAAGTCCGGATATGCAAGGATAGGGTCGTGTGTAAGTAGGTCTTTACATGTTTTGAAACAGTCAATGAATTCTTGTGTATGTTTTACAGTCTCACCTTTCTTTAGACATTTTGTTATAGGCTTAGTAAGTTTAGCAAAGTCCTTTATGAACTTTCTATAATAACCAAGAAGTCCAAGGAAAGATTTGATGTCCTTCTGGGATCTAGGGATAGGAAATTTTTGGATGGCTACAATTTTATCGGGATTTGGCTTAATCCCTTCGTCTGAGATAATATGTCCTAGAAAGGCTATTTCTTTTTTAAGGAATTCACTTTTGTCGAGTTGTATTTTCAAGTTAGCGTCTTTCAGTCGGTTAAATACTTTGTCTAAGTTAGTAATATGTTCCTGTAACGAAGTCGAAAAGACAATTATGTCGTCCATGTAGACTAAGCATGATGTTCCTTGAAGATCTTTTAGAACATTGTCCATAACCCTTTGAAAGGTTGATGGTGCATTTTTTAGGCCAAATAGCATACGAACGTATTCATAATGGCCGTTGTCTACGGTGAATGCGGTCTTTTCTATGTCCCGTGGATGTACTTCAATCTGGTGGAAACCAGATGCCAAATCTAATGTGGTGAAGTACATACATTTCCCTAGTTTGTCGAGAATGTCCGTTATGTTCGGTATCGGGTATTTGTCACCTATTGTCTTGTCGTTCAGTTTACGGTAGTCCACTACTAATCGCCATTTTTGTTTACCACTGGCGTCCTGTTTCTTAGGGACAATCCAAATCGGGCTACTCCAAGGGGAGTAACTAGGCCTGATTATCCCTTGCCGTAGCATTTTATCTATTTGGTTTTTCACTTCGTCTTTGTGTATGTAGGGGTAACGGTACGACTTAGTATAGACTGGTACATCGTCAGTAGTTTTAATTTCGTGTTTTATTTTGTTAGTGAACGTCAAGTCCTGGCCTTCTTTGTAGAAAATATCTTCGTATTTTCGACAAAGTTTGATTATAGCAGTCCTTTCCTCGTTATTTAAATGGTCTGTTCTGATCATAGTATCAATTGGGGGTAAGGTGTCATCGTTGGTTAATGTAATTTGATTAAGGTTGCAATCGATAAAATTATGATTTAGTATTTCGACTTTAATGGGTTGCTCAATGAGAAATTTTTGTTTAGAATTTGTGGTGTTGGTCACAGGCGCAAATATGTGCCAATCCTGTGCACAGTACACTCCTGAAGGTATTAAAAATTTGTTTTGGACTCTAGTTTCTGGTAATAGAATGTCGCCTGATTGTGCGTCAATCGGAAGTCGTATTATTTGTTTACAATTTGGTTCTATTTCGTGTATTCCGCTCGTTATGTTTGGTTTAAAGAGTAATCTGTTAGTCGAAAAAGGTGTAATTAGTTGCTTGTTAGAAATGTCAATTTGTGCTTGTAGTTGGTTCAGTGCATCTAGTCCTATGAGCCCGTCAAAGTAAGAGTGAAATTTTATCAATAAAAATTCAATTGTTCCAGTTTGGTTAAATTCTTTAAAAATGGGTAAATAAGTTTTAGTTTTTACAGTATGAGTCCCTAACAATGCTTTTATATGGACAGGTGTTATTTCATAGGTAAGGTCTGGGGGTACGTACTCGGGATTGATAAACGAATGGGAAGAACCGGTGTCGATCAAAAATTTTAATGGAGGTCCGTTGTCGTTATGAATGTGAATATATGGGAGAGTCGATTCGTGTAAGTTAGTCTCTATGTATCCGAATTGTTGTCCAAGTTCGAGTGAAAATTTTGGTCGTCAATCTCGTGTTGTGGAGGTGAATTGTATGTTTGTTCGTTGTCTAAATAATGATCATTTTCAAGTGGTGGATCGTTATAACTAACATATTCATCAAGGGATGAATAATCTTGACCCTCAGCGTGGTATAATTCCTTACTTGTAAATGTCGGTCGACTCTGGGTTTGGAAAACGTTTGTTCTAGGTTGTTGTAAGAAGTTCGGTCGTGATTGTTGTGGTATATTGTTCCTCATACTGATACGATTACTACCAATATCCATAGGTGTTGGGTTAGGTAATTGTTTAGTGTATGGTCGTTGTTGAGGCGGTCTGAATTGTTGTGTTTGTTGTTGTGAGTAGAATGGGTTGTATGTGACAGGTTGTCTTTGATTAACCTGTTGTGTGTTAAAGTATGGTGTGAAGTGTGGAGACTGGGGTGTATTTTTAACAGGTTGCGGTTTGTTTGGTGTTGGTTTGTTACTTGTGTGAGATTGTGTATAGGATCGTTGGTGGTAATGAATATTTTGCTCCTTGACTGCGTATTCAAAAGCGCTTTGAATGCAGTCAGGATTCCTTGCCCTAACCACGGAGCCTATTGGTTCCCTAAGTCCTGCCAGAAATACATCTTTCGCTAAATTTTTAAAAAGCTGTAGCTTAGAGGAGATTGCTGATTGATTTGTTTCGTTGAGTTTTGTAAAATTAACCAGTGATGAAAGAATTTCTATTATTTGTGCATAAAATTCTTCCATCTTTTGGCCAGCGTTTTGTCTCAAATTATGTAAATCACGAATAAGTGTGGTTTCATTACGCTTATCTGCGTAATGGGAAATTAAATTGGTTTTGATTGCAAGCCAGTTTGTCGGTGTCCCATACATATTTAGGACTTCATTTGCGTCGCCTACAATTTTGTTACGTATTGCACGGATCCACATTTTTCCGTAGCCCTGTGTCCAGTCAATAGTAACGCAACTTATGATTTCTTCGACATTTTCAATGAAATCATGTAGGGTTCGCGGATTTCCATGAAATTCAGGGAGATTCTTTATAGGGTCTGGAATTTTGAATGCTTCCAGAATTTGGGAGATACCGACTACATTAGATGTAGATGCTGATGATGTATTTGGTGGCGACATATTTATGGTTAAAATAAAATAAAGATATTTGTTATAAAACTTTAAAGTTTCTAAGTACAAGTAAATTATATGAATTCAAATTGTTTTCACTAGGGTAATTATTTAAAACTACGTTGATGATCCGTATTATATTCTCTAATACAATCACCTTTGACTCAGTTTTCACGTATGCAGCGTTGTTTAACTGAGGGACACTTGACTTTAAATATGGATATGGATATTGAAAGGATAATTTAAAGCAATGAATGAAAAGCAGCAAAAATACACAAACTATTGTACTCACAGAATGTCGCAATAGCTGATTTCCATGCTCGTTAGGTCCTTTGTTGTTGTAAAGGATTGAAATCCACGCACCGTTGACGCTGAGTGTACCACTGCACTTGGTAAACCGCCAAGATTGAATTGGAGTCTCGATATTCCGTCGCTACACAACTCACGATATCACTACTAATGGTCAACAATGCTTTTCAACAATCCGCACGACTGCGCCAGTTACGTTTCGCAACAATTGAAATTACTTTTTAAAAAAATTTATTTATTACAAACGATTACAATATTAACTTTATAAGGAATTACGCACAGGCTTAGCACAACACGCGTATAATTTGGACCATGTCTTCGACTTCCATAATACAAAGGTGCTACAATACGAAAAAAACTATAGAAAAAGATTGAACCTGGAAACCCTATGGATTTTCTCAACGGAAAATGTAAATAACCAAGTTGAAAATGACAATCTGACACTTTATAAACCCTTATGTCAAAATATTCAAAAACATAAACAAAAATAAATCTAAATATGCTATAAATAATATCCACTAACATAAACACATTATTATTATTCTCTATAAAACATAATAGATATAAAGTACATCTGTGGACCTATTTTGTCTATTTCAATTTGTTGTTTGATTTTTTGCAATTTTTGTTTTTTGATTTTTTGATTTTTGATTTTTAATTCATTTCAATGTTTGACGTAATACTATTTAAAAAAAAAGTATTTTATTAGTTTTTCAACAATATAATTTTTTATTTTTTTAAAAATTTTAAAAAATTTTGTTTGTCTTAATTTAAAATTTTTATTTTTTGACTGTAAAAATTGTGTATTTTTATCTTAATAACTATAATAATTTTTTCATTTTGATTTGTTTTTTTAAAAGAAGTTGTAAGTATTTGATTTATTGTATTACCATTTATTATTTTAATATTATGTTTGTTTCTAATATTTTAAGATTATGGCCTGAAGAAGAGATTTATATTCTCGAAACGTACGTAGCCAATAAAAAAACAAAGAAAACTTTTTGATGTAACTTGGTGATCATTTATTCCAAAATATTCCTTATAAATATTAACTTTATTAATTATCCAAAATATAAAATACAAATGTCGCTTAAGTTAGTTTTGCAATTGTCTTTTATAGGTATTTTAAATTAAAAGAATTTGCACATTCAGCTTATTCAATGAGAAAAGGTTTTATGGATCTTTCACAGATATCATGTTGCTGTTTAATCATGTTGCCGTCTCAGTGGAGCCGTGTTCTTGGAACTGCTGATTTTGCGTCTTCTGATGCTTAGAGATAATTGCTGTAATATGTATTTATAATATACAGGCTGTCTAGTATGTAACTATATATATATATATATATATATATATATATATATATATATATATATATATATATATATATATATATATATATATATATATATATATATATATATCTATATATATATATATCTATATATATATATATATATATATATATATGTGTGTGTGTATACATATATATATACCTATATATATATATATATATATATATATATATATATATATATATATAATAGAATTAGGAAAAATTTTTGCCGAATACCTACCGGAAGTTTTCGTGCAATTATAATTGTCATGACCTGACAAGATTACCAACATATTTGAATAGCGAAGGTTTGCAGACACGTTCAATTTTTGACATTTTCACCTAGAATATGGCAAAATAAGGTGAACATCCATTTTTAATGTATTTACACAAAAGGTTTTGGATATTACTTTTGTCAAAAATATGCAAGTAAAGATGTTATTATTTATTATTAAAGCAAAAAATTTTAGTTAAGTAGCTAGAATTTTTTACAATTCTCACAATCCGAACTGTTTACTTTTTAACTGACAATGAGTAAAAGAATTAATAATAATTTTTAAAAATACCCCTCGATAAAAAATTTTAGTACCGCAGCCCTGTAGTTTACAAAAGTGGAGACAGGCAAGCCTATCTTATTAATGATTTCATTGTCCTTACTACAAAATCTCTAAAAAGTGCGATAATATTGCGATTATATTTGATACCTAACTAAAAAAGTTAAGTAATAAAGAACATAGACTTAAAAAGATATTAGCTCAATATGGCTGCCATTTTTAACAATGGAGTAACAAAAACTTAAACGATTATTATGTTTTCCATCGGAAATTAAAATTATTAAGTAGATTAAATTATCATATAAAAATGAATAAAAATAATTTTTCTGAAATGTCACTGTTTGACAGATACATAGGCGTCTAAACATATTTTTGTAGCAAGTATTTTTAAAGGAAATGAAAAGTTGTTTGTGAAAAAACTTCTCCTTTTTAATTTGGTTTTTAATAAAAATAATATCAAATTTCAAATATTTTACGCTATTTGAATACATTTATTAATAATATTTTCGTTTCCAGTTAACCTCACTTTACTACCGTTAAGAAACGCCAGTGTCACTTCGGTTTGTACTGGGTATGTACATTTATTTTACTGCCATCTGCCGTAAATATATTTTTCAGTAAATTAATGAATAACTTCAAATTATTTTTAAATTAAATTACTTTAAATACTAATCTTTTAAAGTAATTTAATTTTATTATGCAAAAATATTAAAAACTTGAAATAGTGCCCGAAATCTATACTCCAAAATCTGAATTACTACCATTTGTATTACAGAGAATGATATTAAATAAGGTTATTTTCTTGGATGTAATAGAAATTTTAACCGACTAAAATACTGTCGGTTAAAGTAGCCGCACATCATATTACAAGTTATAAGATGTTATGTCTGTACTTCACAGTTCGTATAATAGTTACATTTATATTGCTCAAAGATATTTTAACTTATTGTTATACCGGGCTACTGTACGCTGTCTGTGACTGGGCCAAGAGTAAACATTTTATTTACGTATGTATAGCTTGGGCCTTTTTACTTAGAAGTGCGCAGAAAACGAATTTAACACGTACATCTAATAGTAGGTAATAAAAGAGGGAACGAAAAAGAATAATATATTTGTTAAAAAGGTGTCTCTTTTTAATATGATTTAAACCTAGATATTTGTGCCGTTTATTTTGAAAGTGGGGCAAGTCCAGATTTTGTTAATGCGAGATATTTAAGGGTTTGCGTTTCAATAAATTTAAAAATATTGGTAAGTGTTAATAGACATATTTTTTGTATTTTGTGGTATTAGATAATGTAAGTTTATAATCCAATAGTGTTCATAGCGCTGAATAAAAAAAATAGTGGTTTTATTATAAACTAAATGGACTTGCCTCACTTTCAAAATTAATGAATTATTGTAATCGTTAATTTTAATGCATAATATTTGAGTTTTATCATTTAAAAATAAACATAATAAAAACTTTTTATACGACAGTTCAACTTCAGAAGCACATATTGGGACATTATTACCCCCTGCCAGTGCCTTAGTAGTAGAAATGAGTGTATGAAAATAAGTATGTATTTTAAAAGGGCGACTCCCCCCTTTGCAGTGTTGCTTAAAATGAATTTGGAAATTTATTCTAATTTATTTCAATTACTCAAATAGTACGATTATGTCGATATAGTCACCCCCGTAGTAAACTACCCCTGGATTTGATATTTGTAAATTGAGTGAAAACAGGTCGATTAGATTTTTTTACGTACATTTGAAATCTGTAGACAAACCTCTATTACATTTTATTTCTTACCCCTTTTTGCGAAATTAACCCCCAAATTTTAGCCCTAAACTACCCCCGTTGGTGTAATTTAAACAAATTACATATTAATGGATAGCTTTTTAAAAAAGAGCAATATCGCCAATTTAAGCTTTTGCTCTATTTCTTACCGTTTTCGAGATATTTGAAAAATTAAATTTTCACCCCAATTTTTGCAGGACGATTTCACCCCTTCAAACCGCTTTTCCGTAGATAAAAAAAATACGTATTACTTATTTTTTAGTGTTCTGCAACATATCTAAGTTTCATCAAAATCAATAGGTCCGATCCCGGAAATTTTACTTGTAAGATGGACTTGCTCCGCTATCAAAATAAACAGATTTACAATACTGTTAAAAGGTAAAACTTTAATCTTCCAAATATTAAGCTTCTGAATTTTTTTGACTATGAACTGTTGACAGATAAAAAGATCATACTAAGTCTTATCTATAACTACCATTATCTTCATTTTTTTTCAAAAGTGGACTTGCCCCACTTTCAAAATAAACGGCTCATTTTTAGATGTTATTGTCTCTTACTTGTAATGTATTTTCAAATATTTGTATTATGCGCGAATTACTGCCAAGTAAAAATGCCCCAGGTATATCTAACTATCTACACTACTCTGTGATCTACACGTATACATATATATTTACTATTTTATTTACTCTTACGTGAACTGATTGTAAGTTATGTATGTTAAGTACTTATGTATCTATTTTCATATGATTTTCATGCATACATTCATAAATATATATTTTATAATATTAGTAAGTACATGATTGTTGAATAACGCAATCGTTTATGTTTGTATGCTGATATAATACATGCAAACTTACAATGTTTTTTATAAAGTTCGCTCCATACAGATTCTTCATACTAATAGAATTATTATCACTACAATCATATTACTAGTTAAATTTTATGAAAATTTCCAGTGATTTTAAAGGATTGAAGTCAATTATTCTTAGGAAATTTTTATATGGATTTAGCACAATGAATATCTTTACTACTAATTACAAAGAAGATAGTGATGATAATTATTCATGCTTATAAAAACTTGTGATGAATGCTGAATGAGTATGAGAAAACTAAATTACATAAAGAATCCCCATATCGTTACGGCACTTACGAAAACAAGGTGTTGAATGTTTTGAATGAGTTTCCAATTAACCCACAAGTTCACCGTGTCATCATCGTAGAATGTTCGCAATAAGATGATAAAGGCCACGTGGATTATTGTTCATCCAAAATAAGTAGGAAGAGGAGCTGCGAAATAAAACACTAATTTAAATCAAATTTTTAATGAAATATATTCGCATAAATTTCCATAGTGTTGATCAAACTTTACAATAAAATGATAGTCTTTACAGTAATCTTAGTGCATAGATTCACTTTTTCTTAATATGTCGACATATTAATTTGTTAATTCAATAATATAATTTTAAATTCAAATTACATTTTTGTTCACTTAACTAGATTTAGATTATGATTTAGGAAATTATTTCATTTATTTTAAGTATTAATTTCTTCATATTATTTCATTTTATAATTTATTTGCAATTTTATGATTTGTTTGTTAAATGTTAAACCGCATTTTTACTGACTTGAATATTGTGACCAAATATAATATAGAGACGTGCCCCGTAGCACATACGACAAACTACTGAAAACTACTGATATATGTGCCCTTAGCCCTATGACACAGTAACTGAGGCCGATCTGACGGCATAAAGCCTATTTATAGAGATTTTGAAACTGACGCTTATATTCAGATACTGGGAATTTGATTGTTAAGTTGTTAAACTGATAATATTAATAGATTTGAGCGTTACTTTATGGTATTCCATATTTGTAAATAATAAACAAATATTTTACTTTGCAAAATACCACTTTTATTTTTGAAACTGTGACAATATTGTTTCGAACCGTTGTTTAAAAATAAACTAACGGTTCGAAACAATATTGTCACAGTTTCAAAAATAAAAGTGGTGTTTTGCAAAGTAAAATATTTGTTTATTATTGTTAAACTCAACTTAAATATCCAATCAAATTAAATGCTCGTGACAAACGAAAATAGTTAGCGATTCCTGAAATATTTAACACTTTGTTGACTTATGAAACGATTAACTATTTATCAAAATGTAACAAACAGCCACATGTGTTAACAATACTGAAACTTTTAAAATAATGTTAAATTAATAAACCAAGTCAATCAATAAAAGAATCTCAATAAATTATTTCCCAGACAATACATAACCAAATCGTGATAAGTGAGTGTTATTAATAAATTTTCACAATTATCAATAGTACTTACAATAAATTTATGCCGAATTGGATAAATAAATTTGTAATAAGTATATTTTTTGTTTAATTAAGGTTAATTATATGATGTATTTAATGAGTAGACATTACAAACTCCAGTATTCCAAAACATTTTTTTTCTTGTGATAAGTTGTTCTATTGAAAGACCATTATCAGTGGCAATATTTTGGTGACAATGAATAAGCAGATATCAAAGAACGCTATAATTTTAATTTTACTAGAATTTGCAAAGTTATTTTGAATTTAGGATCACTTAAAGTTGTGTTCTGGAAAAGTTGTAAACTATTATTCATGAGGAAGTGCTGTTTAAATTACTACAATTTTTTATAAGTAATTTTGAAGTTTCCGTTTCCCCGCCAAACAGTAAACGGGGGGTAAAGAGTGTTTAACTAACTTTTTATTTTAACCAGTGCATCAACTAACCCCACTAAAATACTTTTCGAAAAATCAACAGCAAAAATTTGGACAGTTTCCCACAAACAGTTTCCCATATGGAGCAAATTTTATGAAAGACACTGTAAGTATGTAAGTATCTACACCATGCACAAAAAAATTTTCACATCAATGAAGAAAATTGGAAAGATGTTAAAAAGTCGTTAAAATTTCTACTTTACTTTTTTTTCATTAATATGATTTTAAAAGTTTTTTCATAATAAATGAGCACGATTTTTTTGCAATTTCAATAACTTAATAACTCCATTTACTTATAATACAGTAAAACCAAGAAAAAGCCTGTCAAAATGCAAAAATTTACATACAAGATTTTTCTTTTGGAAGTTTTTCAGGGATGTTTTGTAAGTATAAATATCAATTTGCGGGATGGTGGAGGTTGTGCTTCAGCCGCCATATTGGAAAATGTCTTTTTCAAATAATCGCCAATATCTGGTTAACTACCAGTCTTACAAGGAAAATGGTAAGAACCTTTTTTATCAGAAATTGAATTTTCTACAATTATTGTTTGAAGTATTTTTCCGTGAAATTAATATTTTTCAAGACATCGAACATTAAATCTTTATGAAAATTCATTGTAATTGTTTTTGTCGCATATCTCCTCAGATGTGAAAAATATTCTGAAAATAGTTATTATAAAACTTGTTGAGCATAAAATTCTCTACAAATTTTATTCAAAGCCTTTTTACGTAGATCTAATAGTTCAGAAACTTTAGACATCTAAACGTCAAAATCACGCGCAATTCTCAGTAAAAGTCTGTATTGGTAACACAGTTATGAGATATGCAGCACTAATAATTTGGGTTGCATAATTTTCTCCTGAAATTCTTTTTTCGGAAGACGTTTAGGAATACTCCATGTGTGTAAATCTAAATTGGCGGGATAGTGGGGGTTGTGGTTTAGGCGCCATCTTGAATCTTAGTTTTTGTTAAATATCTCAATAATCTAGCAAAGAAAATGATGAGAACTAATATTATAGAAAATTAAATTTGGAACAAACCACTTTGGCTCGAAAAACTTTTCGATGAATTTCGTAACTTTCGATGTAGAACTCGCCACAATTTCATGGATCCCATTTTTTTAAATATCTCTTAAATCCGTTTTACCTTGAAAATATCTATTAAGAAATTGTTAGAGTCTAGAAATTGTATAGTCCAGAAATTACAGACCTCACCATGTCAAAATCATGTTCAATTGTCAGTAACAGTCTGTATTGTTAACACACATATGAGATATGCAGCACTAATAATTTGGTTTGCAAAATTTGATTTTTCGAGATTTATAACTTTCGAGCTATACTAGGTACATCAAAAAGGTTCCAATAAAACTGTAGAAATGTACCGGTTTCATCGAAAAAATTTTTGAACGAAAATTTTGCCAAATTTGTTTTTCTATAAAATTAGTTCTTACCAGTTTGTTTGTTAGATATACCGTTTTCGAAATATTTGTAAAAACTTGAACTCAAGATGAGAGCTGAAGCACAGCTTCCACCATCCCGCCAATTTGTATTTAAGCTCAGCCTAACAATTTTCCAAAAAAAATCTAGGGTCTAAATTTTGCAGCCCAAGTTTTTAGCACTATATATCTCATTAGTGTCAATAGTAGTGACCCTTGCCGAAAATTTGATGATACAATTTTAACGTTTAAAGGTCTATAACTTCCAAGCTATTAAAAACACGTCAAAAAGTTTCGAATGAAACTTGTAGAGGATTTTACGTTCTAAAAAATGAGATAATAACTACTTTCAATGGTCGAAGTATCGTTAATGAGATATTGGGGGAAAATTAGATCCACGAAATTTTGGCAGGTTATACATCGAAAAATATCGAATTTCATCGAAAAATGTTTCCAATAAAAGTAACGCAAAATTTAATTCTCTGTAAAATTGATTCTGAGCGTTTTCCTCATTAGATGCACCGCTGTCGAGATATTTGGCGACAATTGAAATCCAAAATGGCGGCTCAAGCACAACTTCCACCATACCGCCAATCTTTATTCAGGCTCTTGGGATACTTCTAAACATTTCCCGGAAACAAAATCTAGGGTTCGAATTTTGCAGACCAAGTTGTTTCCATAGCATATCTCATTAATGTTAACAGTTGCAACTCTTATTGAAGATTGGATGACATAATTTTGACGTTTAAAGGTCTATAACTTCTAAGCTATATGGAATACGTCAAAAAGTTTCGAATGAAACTTGTAGAGGATTTTACGTTCTAAAAATGCGATAATAACTACTTTCAATGTTCGAAGTATCGTTAATGAGATACTGGGAGAAAATTAAATCCACGAAATATTGACAGGTTATACATCACAAAATACGAATTTCATCGAAAAATGATTCAAATAAAGGTAACGCAAAATTTAATTTTCTATAAAATTGATTCTGAATATTTTTCTCATTAAATGCACCGTTGTTGAGATATTTGGCAAAAACTGAAATTCAAGATGGCGGCTGAAGCACAACCTCCACCATCTCGCCAATTTAAATTTGCACTCATGAGATACCTCTAAACGACTAAACATTCTCCAAAAAGAAAATCTTGTATTTAATTTTTGTGAGACAAAATTGTAATTTTTCCGTACTATTAATTTTTTTCTATTGTATAGAAAAAGCAGTGGCGATTTTGGGATTTACTGTCGTTAAATAAAAACAATCAGTTTAGCGCAAGCCACATATAAATTGTTTTCAAAAAGCATGGATTTGAAGTAATAACGTGTAAGAGTAGACAACTTTGAAAATTTTGAAAAACAGGCAAAAGTTGTTTCCTCTGCATCGTGGAAAGTATTTTTTATCGGAAAACTATTTCTGCAAAGCCAATAGTTCATACAAGAAAATAAACAATTAAATTGTTTATAAGAATTGATCGCTCCAGAATTTTTCAGTCTTATTGTTAATAATTTTGGCTTATTTTATATTTCATTTTTATTGTTCATAATTATTTTTCAGATTTCGTCTGGGTGAATTTTCTCAATTCACATATCCAGTAACGTTTAAAGACAACTATTATTTGTGTGTGAATTTAACCAATATAAAAGTATTTTTTCTTTATAAAGCCCGCTACGGACTGAGGGATATAATATAATATGTATTACATATATTTCTGAAATATCGCTGAACATAAAGAGTATACTGTTGCGGACTGGAGCTATAATATATATTTATATGTGAGCGATATATTTATATATATTACAGCTTCGCTTTTTAAGCGATTTTTTAAAATATATCTTAACTCCTCTTATGTTACTGCTCTCTGCAACGCTCATCAATGTTTACTTCTTTCTATTCAAACGTTTTTTTACAAAAAGGCTATTTTAATAATTCGTTATCGTATTTGTTAAAATTTAATTTAAATACTTTGTAAAAATACATATTATGTGTGTTTATCAGCACTATAGTTCAAAATTTAATAAAATATAAAATATAAAAGAAATGGAAAATTTTATAGAATGCGTGCGAAAATTTCCATGTTTATGGAAAGTTGATTTAGAAGATTATAAAAATAACGAAATTAAAGAGAGTGCTTGGAGAAATGCTGCTACTGTATTGTCAGATTCGGCATCAGAATCATCTTCTGATCAGTTATCAAATAAAATTGGCATTTGCAAAACATCCCAAAGATCAGCCATTGTTTTTTCTGATTGCTATGACTCAAATAATATAATAATAAATAGTATTCGTCTGCAACCATCATAATATAATATTATATTATATCTTACTTCTGAACTATAATATACCGTGTGAGTTTTTTGAGAGTTGCCATTCTTATTACAGCCAAACCGTTGACTTAATCGAAAAATTGTTCAAATAAGAGTTGTGGATATCGACGGAGGCAACCGATTGCTATAGTCAGGAGCTTTATAGCTCTTATGGTTTTCGAGCTATGATACAAACTTATAGATTTTTAAATGAGACTATATATATTAATTTTTCGATAAAACTGATTTAATGCATTAATTAACAACATAAATGAGCAAAAAAAATTTTTTTATTCAAGTTTA
This sequence comes from Brachynemurus nebulosus, assembly GCA_035578155.1. NCBI lineage: Eukaryota > Metazoa > Arthropoda > Insecta > Neuroptera > Myrmeleontidae > Brachynemurus > Brachynemurus nebulosus. The sequence goes on along the minus strand of JAPWDM010000001.1, from coordinate 49,636,849 downwards.
ATTTTTTTTTTTAATTTATCAATTAGGCGGTAAAAATATGCATATGTACTTGAGGCTACTTCAACCGATAATGTTCTGGTTGGTTACACTTCTATTATATTCAAGAAAAGAACCTTTTCCAGTACCATTTCTATCATACAAATTTGACTGTAATAAAAATGGCAACTCTCAAAAAACTCACATGGTATATATTATATTATTGCTCTCAGTCCGTAGCGGGCTTAAGTAAATATAAGTTAACGTAGATTATTTATCTATAACTTTTTCGTGCAATATTAGAAAAAAATTTCAGTATTTCCTACTTATACACGTATTGAATGTTAATGACTAATTTTTATAAATAATTTTGCATTTTAATAAACAACATTAGTTAAAACATAATATTATAATTTTTTTTCTAAGGCTGTCAAAATAAAAAAAATTATGAAGTAGAAGCAGTTTGTGATTCATTGAATGGAGTAATAAAAACGATTTTCTTTAATTTTTTACTTTATTGTTTTGAAATTTTCGTAGTAAGCAGAGGTCACACTTACAAGTAAATTTTTGATAGGAAGATCTGTTACGAGATGATTCATTCATTTAAATTTTGATCCATCCTAATTAAATCAAGAATAGAAGAATGACATAACTTTATCATTTTTCATTTCGTTTCAATCAAATTCCTTCTTTTTTGTGTACTTTCAACTCTAGATTTCCTTGGTAGATCCACTGATTTCGTTTTCAAAATACCGTAAAAAAAAATCGGGAGCCTTGTCATTTTGCTATATTCGTTCATTTATCATACTCTCATATTGTCTAAAATTTTGAAAGTATGATACATAGTATAGTGAAAAAACTCCTGCCATTTCCAATTGTACATTCAAAAAATCTGAAAAAGTTACGGATAATATCTTTTTTGAGTGTGATTGTCTAAATAACCGGAAAGAAGTTAGCGCCGAAAGTTGAAAAATCTTTTTGTTTTTTATATGGTTAAATTGCTCCCAAATTGCTCCTTTGAAAACAGTAATTGCTCCACCTGAAACTTAATTATTTAATTAGTTATTTATAAAGAAAAAAAATTTTTTTCCGTTATTTAAGTTATCAAAATCTCTCAAAATAATACTATTTTATATAATTTCTTTACGTCAATAAATTGCTCCAAGTTTGCTCTATTTAAATTAAAAGCTAAATCTTAATTTTTTTGAATAATTATTAAAATATTTTGTTTTTTTATAATGTTATTTAACTTGTCAAAATTCAATTATCCTTAAATATATGCAAACGACTTAAAGGTATAATGGATTGCCTATACGTTTTAATAATACATAACCTAATTCAAAATGTTTTTTATTTTAATATATTTTAATTATTATTCAGAGAAATTAATAACTAACTTTTAAATTAGATGGAGCAAATTGGGAGCAATTTTTTGATATAAAGTAATTGTATAAAAATGCATTATTTGACAAGAATTTGATAATAGAAATAGTACAAAAAAAAGTTTTTTTGTTTGTAAATAACTAATTAAGTAATTAAGTTCCAGGTGGAGCAATTACTGATTCCAAAGGAGCAATTTGGGAGCAATTTAGCCATATAAAAAACAGAAAGATTTTCCAACTTTCGGCGCCAACTTCTTTCCGGCGTCTAAATATCATTAATTTTAAACTTACATCATCCAATAATTTAACATTGTTCAAAAGAGATTCAAGATGACGAAATTCCAAAATTTCATCGTCAAAACAATTTGTTTAATTGATATCAAAAAAAATTTTTCGACGACAATATAAATATTTTTTTATTACTCATGCGAGAGAAGTACTAAATTGGCGCACATATTTCTGTACGCAAAATAGGTATTTGCCCACTGTACTCTTCCCGTATACTTTTTTGCGTGTGGAAAGTAACTTTCCACACGCAAATTGACAATAAAACACGCAAAATTTAATCAAAACACGCAAAGCCGCCTCTTAATTTTTCATTTAATAAATATTTCATAATTATTTCTATAGAAACCACCAACAAAGTAATTTAAACGATAATTAATTCAGAAAAAAAGACGAACACTTAAAAATATTATTTTAAAAAGTAATAAAAATGCCAAAATAGTGATAATAATAGAAAAAAGTATGTGAAATTCGTAATAAAAAATAGTATGTGCAACTCGTGCGGGATTGTCGATTGCGCCACTCAAGTGAATGAGCGCACTCACTACGTTCGTGCGCTCAACTTCGCTTTCGTGGGCAATCAACAATTTCCTGCACTTATTGCACAATATACTAAATTAACATAGTATAATATACCTTCACTCATCCTAAGTCCCCTTTGAACAAAATCAAATTATTGAGTTATATAGGTTTAAAAATAATAAACTACAGATAACAGCATTTGATAAGAACTAAAACTATTTCAGATAACTTGCACAATTTGATTCTTATACGAGTAATAACACATGTAGTAAAGTGAAACTAGTGTAGGAATAAGACTGTCGCATATAAGATGTCATATATTTACCTACTAGCTGTACCCCCGACGTCGTTCACGCGACGCATTGTTATAAAATAAATGAGAAGTATATGAGTGTAATAATTATACAGAACTTGCATAGAACAATAATTTTTGCGTAATGCATGCACATGTTTAAAATGGTTTTTATACTTTCCCAAGGGAACGAGACATTTTACCGTAATCCGAAATAGAAAGTATTTTATATGTTGACCCAGATAATAAGTTAACATCAGACCAAATTTCATAAAAATCCACTCAATAGTTTTTGCATAATGTGTGCATATGCTCAAAATGGTTTTTCTATTTTCCCGTAATAAAACATTTTCCCGGAGTAAAAGGTATCTTAGATGTTGACCCAGGTAATAAGTTATCATCACACCAAATTTCATTAAAATCCGTCCAGTAATTTTTACGTAATGTGTGCACATGCTCAAAATGGTTTTTCTATTTTCTTGTGGAAATGAGACATTTTCCTTCAATAAAAATTATCTTAGATGTTGACTCAGGTAAGTTATCATCGCCCCAAATTTCATTAAAATCCGTTCAATAGTTTTTGCGTGATGCGTGAACAGACAGATAAAATTTTTAAAAATCGCTGTTTTGACATCTACATCGATAACTATCTACAGTACACAATTTTCAAAAAATATTCCATGTACAGAAATGGTCTCGTTACAGTTTTATTATATGTATAGATTTTAATGGTTTTATTAATAATTGTTACAAATTATACTCTACTAGTTATATTTTGAAAAAAACTCGGTACAGCATTCTGACGACGTTTATTTTCATAGGCAACATTTTCAAACAACATAAAAGTTATTTTAACTTAGGGGGGGGGGGAGTTCACGCCAGAAACGGCTAATAAACTAATTTTTTTCGAATCTCGTTTTTTGTTTTTATTTTGTTTTGTGGTGATATATAAAACATGGCCAAAAAAATGTTTTTTTCAAGTAGAAAAATATTTATTTGTGAATCGCTGCACAGCCAAGTTGCTGCTCCTTTGCAGACAACGCTCGCCCCCCTCGCGATTTGATCAGTAATATAACTACTTGAAGATGAAGATTCTTAAGGATGAAGAATCTTCGGGATGAAGAAAAGAAAAAGGAACAAGAGGGAACAATGTATGGGGCTGGAAATCTTTAACAGACAGTAAGTAAACCATTTCTTTTGTTATTATTTTTGTTTTCTACCGTTTCCTGAAAGTTGTGTTTTTCTCGACAAGGAAAATCATATCTCAAGTTCTAGAAAAGATAGAGACTTAATTTTTTCTTTATTTTGTTTATAAACATATTGCGCATAAAGTGGAGTATGCTTTTTCAATTTGAACAATTGTAAATCTTTTAAAAATTTTTTTTTTATTAAAAAATTGGGTTTTATAATTTTTAGAAGTTTAGGATTACAATTTTATAGTTAATTTTTAAAATTACCTGAAACCCATACTCAGCTGTATGGACAGGTCCTTTAGGGATAAAATAATGAAAAATATTTAAAAAATATTCATTGCTTTTTGAGATATGACGTTCCTTGTAAACGCTTAAAAACCTGTGAAAAATTGCCCCCTCCCCCCACGGGGAAGAGTAATGAATGTTTCAAAAACAAAATTTTCTATTTGAAACCCTCCCTAATTTGAAAAAAAATTTTAACAAGCAAAATAATCATAAATAAAAAAGTTGTTTTTTTATTTGAACTCCCCCCCTTAAAGGGCCTGGTAGTCTAGAATTTTCAAAAAATCAATTTTTTTAATATATTTCGAAAGTATAGACTTTCAAAAATATATTGTAAAATTTTTGTAACGATATTGATAGTATTTTAGGTTTTACAGACTCATTAGCAGGTAGCGATGTTCTTGTAAATATTCATACTTGAAATTTTTGATTCATTTATATAAAAGCACTTTTTTGCATGGTGTGGTAGAAAAATAAAAACTATTCAGTCAAATTATCTGAAATCTTAAAATTTATAAGAAAGTAACCTCTTTCTAGAGTTTCAGCTTCAAAAACGCGCCATTTTTGTCGATTTTAATTTTTTTTCTAGTTCCGGCTATAAGTGTACTCATATTGATTAATAAATTTCTTGGTTTTTATTTTTCAAATATATAGAAGAGCTAAAATCGACCACACTACCCACGTCCGTTTCTTTTTTTTTTTTGAGAGAGAATCTCATTCAGCGCCAGTTTTTCCATTATTGAAAAGTTTTTAATTTAAAAAAAAAAAAATTGTTTTGTATACGGTTTCTAATCTCTGGCCAGAAAATCGATCTTGTGGATCGATTTGAATCGTCAAACCAAAAATCGCTGCTGGAGAAAATCGAATTACAAAAGATCGATCAAACAAAAATCGATTCAATTGTTGTACTTAAAAAAAATAAAAAATTATAAAAGTACGAATGAAGTTTGTTATTAGGTAATCACAAATCAGTTTCAAAAAAACTATCAATTTTCTTTGGAGACGAGCTGCTGAATTTAATGTAAATAAAGTGGTTACCAGTTTACACTAAAAATGTTATACGAATCCAAAATTTTATTCAATTTTTTTATAAGTGAATTATTAAAATGCTAAAATTATTTGACAACCTAAACCATAAAAAAATACATTCTACAATAATTCTGAAGAAGCGTCATACTTTTATTAAAAAATGTCTTAATTTAAATTCGAAAAAAATCGATCTTCGATCCTGCGAATTATTCATGATCTCTGTCTGGTCTCCAAAGAATCGATTCGAAAAACCGAAGATCGGCTCTCCAAAACCGATTTTCGATAAAATCGTATCGATATCGGAAATCCTAGTGCTAAGTATGAAATTTAAGAAATTTCTATATTAGGCAATTAAATATATTACTATATTAGACAGATAAATAAATATACTAAAATATATCCCTTGAATGAATTAAGTTCCAATTTACAATTTATTTTAACAATCTAAAAATGGATACTGTCATTTATTAACATTTGTATTGGCTCACAGTGATCTAAATAATTTAATTTTAAATTATGATTGGCTTATTCATATACATAAATAATAACAGTATCAAGAATGAATATTTAAACTGAACTGTATTATCAATCATTATTCGGCAAAAAGATTATTGGAATATGTATACATTTATATATTTAATAATCAAGTAATTTATCAATTATTATATAACAAAAAAAATCTTTACTATCAAAAGATTAATATTTTTAACAATTGTTTACGATTAATCAAAAAAATATATTATACATAATATATAGGGGAAAATGGGGCAAGACGAGGTAATTAAGAATGATAAATGAAACTTAGAGTTTCTGAGTTTAAAACTTTTTAAAATCTTTGAATAAATCCGTCTTCAAAATTAAACCAAAAAAGAAAAAAACTACATCAAATGTTCAATAATTTCATAAAATATATAAATTCACAAAAATTGCATTTCTCCCGGTCTTGCCCTACCTATAGGGTAAGACGGTACACCCAACAGGGAAGACGTTTCATGTATAATTTCTAAACATTCGACATAAAAAAAACTTGTCTTTTTAATAAATAAGTAATTAAACATATTATTAAATACCCCTGTCGCAGCATCTGCATAACATAGCGAATTTCCAATCATAAAAGTTACTTTTTTTCGAAAACCCGCTTACCTAGAATAATGGTTCAAAATGTATTTTCTGTGATTTTCTTGGTTCTTTACCACAATGTAAAAAAAATTGGAAAAACTTTTAAATTTTGGCAAATTGTTTGCAAAAAACTCATTTTTTTGAGGTTTTTGGAATTGGACGTGTCTGACTGGAGAACTCATACAAAATTTTTGGACTTCCAACGTTTTATTGTTTTATTATATTTGCATCCCAAACTAGTATCTATCCTATAAATATAACAAGTTTCATCCGAAATGTATTTCTCGGAAATATAGGCACTTAAATTTTCGAAATTTCTAAATTAATTTAAAATAGAGTTAGTCTCCAGAAATTTTGTATTACATATGGTAAATTTAATTTAATAAATGACAAGTATATAAGTATAGTAATTATAAAGCATTCGCATAGAACAATAGTTTTAAGTATACATGCACATAAGCAAAATAATTTTTGAATTTTCCTGAAGGAAGGAAATATTTTCCCGTAATAAAAAGTATCCAAAATGTTGACGCAGGTAATAAGTTATCACTACACCAGATTTCATAAAAATCCGTTCAATAGTTTTCGCGTAATATGTGCACATGCTCAAAAAGTTTTTTTATTTTCCTGTGGGAATGAGCCACTTTCCCGAAATAAAAAGTATCTGAGATGCTGACTCAGGTAATAAGTTATCACCACACCAAATTGCATCAAAATCCGTTCAATAGTTTTTGCGTACTGTATGCACATGCTCAACATGGTTTTTCCATTTTCCCGTGGGAATGAGACCTTTTCTCGAAGTAGAAAGTAGAAAGTATCTTAGATGTTGATCCGGGTAATAAGTTGTCAGCACACCAAATTTCATTAAAATCCATCCAGTAGTTTTTGTTTGATGCGTGAACAGACGAACAGACAGACAGACAGACAAAAATTTTAAAAATCGCTGTTTTGATATCTACATCGATAACTATTTACAGTATCTACACAATTTTTAAAAAAATATTCCCTATACAGAAACGGTCTCGTTACATTTGTATTATATCTATAGATTACCTATTAATGGCCCTTTATATAAAATATTAATTTTTTTTTCAAAATAAATCGCCCCCTGTTCTAGGAAATATATATTTTTTAAATTTTTATAAAATTTCTTATGAAAGTGAGCTTCTTAGACAATTTTATTTTCAAGAAAATGTATTAAAACATGAACATTTAAATGTTGGCAATTTCTGTATTGTGGCGCTATCAGTTGTTCGCGTTAGCTAACTACTTTATTTAAAAGTTCGAATAAAATTCCAGTCATTTTAATTTTTAATTGTTCAGGAACTTCAGTATCATAGAAGCAAGCAAAATAATATTACAATTTATTTATGTAGATACATATATGATGGAAAGTTAAGAAAAGAAAATGTTTTTTTGGAAGTTCGTGTTTAAGGTAAAATCGAAAAAACTTGGAAAATTTAATTAGTAATTAATTTTTTAAAAATATTTTTAGGTTTAGTTGTAAATGAATCTACTGTTGATCTTTTAATATGATACTGAACTATTCATTATTTAAAATGAAAAATTGTGTACTTATTAGATGATGAAAATAAAAAATTAGTAGTTTGAAAAACCGGAACAAATCGAAGTCAAAAGTTTGTCGGGACACCGGAGCTAGAACCGTGACAAATCCGGGAAAACCAAGACGTATGGACACTCTACACGGATTGTGAATGTTATAAACTTTAAGTTTTGATTTTTAAGCATATTATGAGTGAAATTGAAAATTAACAACGTGTGAAATTTGACATTTTAGTTAAAGTGCATATAAAATATAATACCTACATGTTTTTATAAAAATGCAAATATAAATAAATGTTTTCTGTTTTTTTTTTTTTTATTTTAATTGTTATTAATTATTTGGCTTTTTTAATAATTTAGAATTTTTCTGTCAAATGAATAAATTCTGAAAATATGAATTTATGACATAATTTCAGTAAAAGTGAAAATGAAATTTTTCACCCACACTTTTGTAGTGCCAATGTACAACATCACTGGATCCCAATTTTCAAATGGATAGATAATTTCAAACAATCACCCGCTAGTTAATTATCGCTAGATTTGATGCTAGAAAATTGAGAAAAAACAGGTCATATAGATTTTTTTTTATTTAGATTTTATTTGTAATGATTGAATTACAAAATTCAAAAGGATGTTAAAAAATGTGTGTATTCACTATGAGCTTTTGCCTGTAGTAAATCCAGCTGCTCAAAATCGGTTCCAATATATCAGTTGGTCAGGACCGCATTTGTACATAATTTTAAAATTTTCTTTAAGAAATAGTATTTTTTTTTTAAATACTTGTTTGATTTTTTCAAGGCGAGTACTTGTTACGATGTGAGTTAACCAAATTCTACAAAATAATTAAAAAAAAAAAAAACATTGTAACCCTACTATTTTGAAATTTTCAAAAAAATATCATAAAAATGACCTCATATATGCTTTTTCTGAGTTAATTATTGAAAAATATTCTATTTTCCCAGATTTTTAAGGTAAAACGAGCAGATGTATGGTTTTTGTTAAACAAATTTCAGTTCTTTAATACATTTTTGCCTTAAAATATTTAATATTTTCAAAAATGTATGATACAACTTGTCAAAATTTAAAATTATTTGTTTGTTGTCAAAAGAAAAAAAAAACTGAATGTGCAAATTTATTTACCACTAAAATGATGGGTTTATACATATAATTATAACGTAGTATTGTCATTTGGATAGAAAATTACGTAAAAATATTATTGTTTGAATATGATTTAACGTAATTTTTATGCGATTGTAGCAAGCTCTTATTAATTTTAGGAAGGTGTAAACATCATCTAAATTCTGATCATATCACATAAAAAACTGCGCCGTGATTTTTTATCTAAAAAAAAATGGAATAGAGATACATTATAAAAACATTTAACTGACAAAGAAAAAGAATATAGCCGAATCGTTAAATTGGATTAAAAAAATCATGACATGCTACTTAAAAAGCGGTTTTTTTCGAATTTGGCTCGTAAAAAATGAGACAGAAAAAAAAAAGAATGCGAGTGCGAGTGAAATGGAGAACGACATATTTCCTAGTTTTTCTCGAAAAGTAAGTAATTTAGAGCAACGGTATAAAAACATTTTTTATGCATTTTACCTTTTACTAGGGCTTGGTGTAAAAAAAAATTTGAAAAATTGCTTAATTCTGGCAAAAAACTCATTTTGTTGACAAAAAACGCCCGGAAAACCTACTTCTGGGCATCCGACGTGTCTGGCTAACGAACTCATCCAACGATTTGGAAAATCGAATTCGCACACAAAATTTCATAAGCATTAAACGTTTCGTTCGAGAGTTATCGCGCGGATACATATATATATATATATATATATATATATATATATATATATATATATATATATATATATATATAAATTTTAGTGAATATCATTTTCGTATTCTAGGGACCTCAAAACATATTTCTGATATGGTCCCGGGCTTAGGTCGCACTATGACACCTGGCGTAAAAGCTGAATTTCCAGTTTTGGAAATTCGCTAAAAGCAGCCAACTGAAATTCAGTCACGATGATAGAATAGCGTAATAAAATTATACACAAAACAAATGCCAGCCCATTGAATAAAGGTTAATACGGTGATTTCATTGGTCGAAAGGTATTGAGTAATGATCATTCCTCCACACCTTTGAATAATGCCTAACTTTCTCAACAATTAACGGATATGTAATGAGTGTGTTCGTCAACAGGAGTAGAAAATAGTATATTATTCAACGAGCCGGTAATGATACCTATTACTCAAGAAGATGAAATTGCGACACGAGCCGAGTTTACGAGGCGAGTGTCGTAATGCATCTGACTGTGAGTGAGTAATAGCCATTGCAAGGGAGTAGAATAGTAAAATGATTATATTGTTAAAGAGCTAAACTATTTTAGATATGTAGATACTGGTTATTTTATATGAGGTCCGCCAGGATCCTAGTGACCCAAAAGCAGTAAAAAAACTATGCAACCGATTTTGAAACTTTTTTCATTGTTAGAAAGTTAAAATATTTTAAATAAATACCAAATACCTTGAGATCCAAAAATACCAAAATTAAAGTAGCCAACTGATTTTAGAAATTTTTTCATTGTTAGAGAGTTGAATTGTTTTGGATGGGCGGGGGCTATGTTATATGAGGTCCGCTAGGATTCTGGGGTCCTAAATCCGTCTAAAATGAACTAGCGAACTGATTTTGAAAATTTTTTCACTGTTAAAGAGAAGTTTTTAGTGTTATATAGATACACGGAGAGAAAATTCCTATAAAAATTACTGTGCTCAGCACTACAATCGACGTGTAAAAGACGAACATATTCAATTCTTTAAGGTAAAAATATAAAGATTATAATTAATCATAAAAAATTTGAAGGATGGAATGTTCTTTTCGTAATATTATCTCCGTAAAATTTGTAAAACAGCACAGTAAAAAGTTCCATTACCGACAAAAAAATTATTTTTAATTGTTTTTATTAAAAAAATTACCATGCTAACATGCTAATAATAGAAAGAAAAAAAAACAGAAAGAAGGTTGGTTGTGTTGGGAACGCTGTAATGAAATGTACCTCACTGAGCGATTTACCTGCGAACCATAGGTGTGGACTGTGGAAGAAACTTTGTCAGACAGTTCGCACCAAGCACCTTGATTATCAGACTGTAGTCAGCTAGTAGTCAGTTTCTTTTACACTCTCTTAGGACGATGTTATCGTTTAATTCATTTTTTTGTTATTTACCTATCTTTAGTATATGTATTAGAATATATTGTTGGCAATAATTTTTGTATACATGTTTTTACAGGTACAGTGCAACCAACCAAGGTCGCGAGTCAGATGCGCAAATGAAAGAGTACGACAACAAGAATTAAACTATAATATATATGCATAAGAGTGTGATAAAAGTTGTGTTAGCACCACATTAAATTTTACCATGCTAGCACATATTTTTTATTTTGGTCGTCGATCGTGCACGGATTATAGGGGAGCATGGTAATTTTTCTGAAATTTTCTCTACAAAAATTATAGGATTTTTCTCTCCGTGTAGATCCAGGTTGGTCATACCAGATCCCTCAGTGTTAAATCTTATTATATATTTATATACCGAAACGGATCCAAACTCTTAGATCAGTCAGATACGTCCGATGCCCAGAACATGATTTTATGGCCATTTTTCGTCAAGAACTTCGGTTCTTGAAAAATTTCCAACTTTACACCATTAAAGAGAATAAGAAACTTACATCAGGGCTTCCCAAACTTTTTCGGCTCGCAGCAACCTTATGGTATAAATCATGTACGGCGGCGCCCCTCCGACCGAATTCGAAAATTTTCTCGCAAAAATATTATAAATGGCTTTTATTTTATTTCCTTCTCCAGAAGGATTATGGAATCATTTTCTCCTATTTCTAAATTTTTAGAAATAAAATGAAAAACTGGCAAACAAAAAAAAAAAAAAAAAAAAAAACATTTATTAAACGAAGTTTCACGATGTTCTGCCTGGCCACTGCACAGAGTTTGGGAAGCCCTGAATTACATAATATCGGGTTTTGGACCGTTGTCCTAAACAAATTGGTTTTCGAGAAAAATTAAAACGAATTTTCAAAAATGATGTTTTTCGAAATTTTTATTACACCATAGTAAAGAGAAAAAAGTCGCATAATATATAATAGCTCATTTTAACTTGTTTACTTTTTTCTGTACAGGTTTGTGCAGGGTGTAAGAAATATAAGTCTTGAAATCCAGAGGGCAGATTACCAATAAAGTTCTACTTCAAAAATGCTACGACAAGGGTATATTTTTCTATGGTAACCAATTAAAATCACGTATAAAATTTTATATAATGTTACTGAAGACATTTTCTAATACCTGTATTTCTATATACTATTTCGCAGAATACCGATTACGATTGTACGTACAGCTGTACCTATCTATGGTACCTATCTACTATAATATCATTGATGAATATATCCTTGATGAATCAATTTTCAGTGGTTACTTCAATACGTTGAAATACTTTTAAAAATAAGAAAATTTATGATTCACTACATTTGGATAAGCACAACATCTTTCCGATGGAAAATTTAATAAAAGCAAATAAATAAATAAATAAATAGATAATTCTTAAAATACAATGTTGTTTGCATTGAATATTTTCAACATGCATATTTTAAACTTTTTTATTTTGTTAAGTAATTTTGATTTGCCTTACTTCGTATTTGATCGGTTACGTTTCATTATTAACAAAGAGGTAAAAATATTTGTACCAGAATAACTTTGTTCAATTCAATTCAATCTACATAAATATTAAAAATAGCTTCCGCACACCTGAAAAGGTTCATTAAAATTGAAAATTTCACTCTGGGTGCATCTACTTATAAGCCGTTGTTTACTAAAATTTTACTGCTGTTAATATAATGATCCACAAATAATCGATAGATATTTTATACAAAGTGTTCGACGACAGACTGTTCAACAAATTGTTTGGATAACAGATGGACCCATATGCAAGAAATTAAGCGCAAATTTTCTATACAGAACTCTTACAGTTGATGAGGTATTTTATTTTTCCATAATTTTTGATACTTAAACTAAATGCTTATTTAAAATTTGTTAATACCTATAAATAAATAGAAGCCTCTGTTTATGATTTTTGAATTTTTAAGGATTAGTATGTTTTTCAGTTAGCAAATTCGACATATATTCCAAATATAACTTTAAAAAATTTTTTGTCTGTCTGTCTGTTTGTACGAACCGATTTAACTGAAAAACCATTAAAGTTATTGAGTTGAAATTTACAGGGAATATAGATATTAACCTCCCAATTAACCTCCCAAAATTTGGTTATAGAAGTTTTCAATTATGAAGATTTTAATTAAATTATCTTTAGCTTGGTACCATTTCCCGTTATACCGGAAGTTGACACCAAATTTGTTATTTGTTGAAGTGTTTTTGACAGCAAATTTGAATTCGCTGGAAATTGTTACTAATATTCTATGTGACAGTGACATTTCAGCTTTTCGACTTGATACATGGTGGTCACATAAAGCATTTTTTTAAATATTTTTTTGTTTATTGTGCAAATCTTTTTTTTCAAATGAATCACCCATATTTTTTATCATAATTATTTAGAAAAAAAGTTAATTAAAAAAATCAAAAGATCCGACTGCGTAAATAGTAAACTAAAACGGTGGAAACAAGATGATATAGAGAAAAAGAAGAATGAATAAAAAGTAAAGCAGTCGGAGGCATCAAACTTTTCTATTTAACTTGGTACAACAGGTATGTCTCCGACTGCTTTACTTTTTATTCCTTCTTCTTTTTATCTATTTCATCTTGTTTCCACCGTTTTAGTTTACTTATTACGCAGTCAAGTTATTTGATTTTTTTAATTAACTTTTTTATTTAGGTCTTTTTGGCGTTGCTTAATTATTTAGAAGAAAAAATATATAGGTTCGCATAAGAGATTACAGTGGCTTGCAGACTAAATTACCACGAATTTAATATTAAAACTTTTTTTATACTAGCCCTAATGCAATAGCTTTCGTCTACGACTTCGTCCGCCTAGAGTCATTGAAAGCTGATTAAATGATTTCGTACACTTACTATGTCGTCATCGACTCCACACGGATGAATTCGTCGACAAAAACTAGTTTCCATATAAGTTTTCAACCCTTGTTCTACCGCTTTAGGGTATAAAATTGTAAAAATTTGCACTTGGTACTCGTTTATGTTACTAAAAAACCCCTGAGCAGAATTTCACTTTTCTAGACTCAATGGTTTTCTATATAAATTTTCATCCCCTATTTTATATCCTCACGGAATAAAATTCCAAAAATGTCTTTGTAGAGCTCACCTACGCTACATAAGGGAATTCTGTACAAAATTTCACGTTTCTGGGTCCAGTACGTTTCTTAGATAAATTTTGACCGCCTATTTTACCCCCTTAGGGGATAAATTTCCAAAACCCCTTCTTTGTGCTCACCTATATTATATAAAGAACCCCTGAGTAGAATTTCACGGTTCTAGACTCAACAATTTCGATATAAATTTTCATCCCCTATTTTAACCCCTTAGGAAACGAAATTCTAAAAATCCACACTTGGTGCTTGTTTGCGTTACTAAAGGAATCTGTGTACAAAATTTTACGTTTCTAAACCCAGCGGTTTCCTCTATATATTTTCATCCCCTATTTTACATCCTTAATGGATAAATTTTTACAAAAATTCTCCCTCTTAATACTCATCGACATTATTAAAGGACCCCTGTGGCCCTATGCAAAATTTTACCTTTCATAAATTTTCATCCCCAACTTTACACGCTTAGGGGATGAATTTCCAAAAATCTTTTCTTAATGCTCCCCTACATTACATAAAAAACTTATCTGCAAAATTTCACTTTTCTAGACCCAATGGTTTACTATATAAATTTTACATACCCTATTTAGGGGATGAATTTTGAAATTTCATGTAGCCTATAGCACTCCCCAGATTAAGACGAATCCAGCGACACTTTCTTTACCAAAATCCGTCAAGCCGTTCTCTCAGGCTGCGCCACAGAAACAAACATAATTTGAGGATACATACATACTTTCGAAACACATTACCCTCCTTCTGATGCAGTCGGGTAAAGTCTATCTATTACTATAAGATATTCTTATACCTAAAACTGATATTTTGGAAGTTACATAGAACTTATATAATAAATTGATCAGTTAGGTTTTCTATAGACACGGCTGACACCACGGGACAGATATCAGTGAAACTTCATAAATTTATTCCTTAGAGTTAAACGCTTCATCATCTCAACATCGACAAGATCTCCAGTCAAAATTATCACAATATTCTTTATGGGGGTTGATATATTCAAGACAAAAGTTGATAGGTATATCAAAACACTCCTTCGGGAGCCAAAGAGAGAAATTAAAAATAAAGCGATGAAAGAAAAAAAAAGCTGCCATAGGGACATAGCGGCTTACCTACAGATTGATAATCTATTTGATTTTTTTGCGGATAAAAACTGCGGGCGCAATCGTGGGCACCGAATTTCGGCCTTTTTTAAAGACACTTTTTTCAAAAAATTATAATAATTATAAAAAATAAATAAAAATAAATAAAAAAATATTTTTGTATTGTCAAATAGTGGTATTAATCGTAAAAAAAATTCATCTCCATTCCCCCATCCTATCCATCCGAAAAGAAATTGTGAAATTTGACTACTTTTCGGCGGAATCACACTGTGATGGTACCTTAAGATAGATCTATACCTGCAGCATGTAGATGGAAAATTTTATAAAATTATAAATCTTCGAGAAATGGGTAATGATTCTAAAACCAGTTTTATGCGATTTTTTCCACTGTTTACGATGGTGCAAAAAAATTTCCAAGTGAGTAAGTGAGTAAATCAGTTAAATAGTTAACGTTTCTTACTGTTTCTGTGTGTACCTATTAAACTATAAAACTTTTAATGTTTTTCCGAACAATGGAGGAAATTTTCTTGCGTTTCTTATTTTCAAATATATATTATTACTTAATATCAAATTGTCATATAAATGAATGATTTGGTAATTTTCATCGCTTTTTCCACACATCTTATTATTAGAGGCAAAAATATTTTTGTCATACATGTTTATTCTGCATTAATGCAAATCAATCGCTGATCAATGCTTGTGCAAAGTTAGATAATCATCACATATGATTATCATTATTGTTTTTCACTTTTACAACAGAATGATCGTTTTTTGAGTCACTCATAATGATTTACCAAAGTCTTTACTCATAAAAAAAATAACAGCTTTTCAGTATTAATAGCGGATTTAGTCATGAAGACAGTTGGAAACAACTAATAGTTATAGCTTCAATAAAATTTTATTTTCCGAGAATAATGAAAAAACAAATTTGAATTTGTGACATGATCATAATTTTGAAAATTAAGAAATGTGCATTGTTCCCGGGCCTCGCCTTTTCTTTCCACGGTCTTGAATGTTCAACAACGAAATCATCGCAAAGCTTTTATAAAACAACTAGCCGTATACCCACCAGATGGGTGGTTTACCGTCAGCAACATCTCAGGATGTCAGTCAGTGTCAAAGATTTATTAAAATATTATTTATTTTAACCCTAGAATCATACGTTGGTCTACGAGTCAAGTTAATCATACATCGGCGTCGTTTCGACGAATGGACTTTTTACGGGGAGTTTTAGAGTTTATTTGCAAAAAACATTTTTTTTAAATAACAATACTACAAAAGCGAACAAAATATTTAAAAAAATTGCATTTGGAAAAATTTCTTAATGTAAATATTTATTAATTTTTTTAATCTTTTTATCAAAGCATATTTTCATTACAAAAATTAAAAAATATATGAATAAATCAATTGTAATAATTAATTTATGAACTATTATGAATCAGTGGACACGTGTGACTTTACAGAATGTGAAATTTCTCAGTCATAAATATTTCTATAGATATGTAGTTATTTCCCCATTAGGCACATTTGTAAATTTTCTAAAATTTGTTAGTAATTTTTCGAATAAGATCTCAAAAAATAATAAAAATTAAAATATTTTCCACAAAATAAATTGTTGATCTTTTATTGAGTCATTCGAAACGCATTATTTAGTTTTCGATTCAATATATTCAAACTTCAGTATTATGTCGTCACTATAAGTCAAACAGCTGTAATCATCTTTCACATTATCATAATCATTGAATAAATGATTTATAACATCCATATCTTTAATTAATTTTAGAAAAATTAGGAAAACTTTTATATGTGGAGTATAAAATCTTTAAAAAAAATATAGGTTAATCATACATCGTCGTCTTTTTGACGCACACTATTTCAGTATAAAAAAAACGACAATAGCTATAAACAAAATTTATATGTCTTATGTGTTATAATAACAAATAAATTAGATAACAGAAGTTTCACAGCGAGCAGGTACCGACAAGTCACAGTATTGGAGCAGGTGGAGAAGTTCGTTCGTCGTTTTGACGAGTACGTATGATTCTAGGGTTAATAGCCATAGTAACCTATTTTTATGTCTCTAATTTCAAAAATGACGAATTTCCATATAAATTTCCATTCCCTAATTAACCCACTTGGGGAATAAATTTTCAAAAATCCTTTCTTACAAGGAGAGCCTTGGGGTCGGCGATTTGGCTGAAATTTTTTTTGGTGATAGAGTACATTTAATATGTTAATATATTAAAATAATAGCGCGCACTACTCAGAAAAACTTGTAAAAAAAATAATTAAAAAATTTCAACGCAGCTGGTGTAGTTAATATACTTGAAAAGGAATATTGTACATAACAGTCCTATTGGTCTAGTGCAATTGGCGTTAGACTGGTAACACAATGGTCATGTGTTCGCAACCGACTCTGTTCAACAAAACTTTTTTGTTAATTTTTTTTTTTAATATTAATGAATGTCTTCTTTATTTATAAAACATCTTATTTAAAATATGTATTTGTAACAAATCTTTAAATAGGTAAATCTGTAAATAGGTAAGATAAAATAAAATAAAATATAAAACTTTTAACGTAACATTTATTTAATTGTAAATTATATTATTATTCTCTACACACAAGACCCAGAGTGATAGTTGCCATAAAAACATACAAAACAATAATTTTTATTACAATTTACACAACATATGAATGCATGTCTTTTACAATTACAGGGTGTCTGTAAGACATCTAGTGAAAAACATACTTGATTAACGTTCATGAAAATGTTTCTTTCATGAAATAATTTTGACGCATATCAGACAAAATTATTGTTTTGTATGTTTTTGACTATCACTCTGGATCTTGTGTGTAAAGTATAATAATAATTTACAATTAAATAAATGTTACTTTAAAAGTTTTATAATTAATTTTATTTTATCCTACCTATTTACAGATTTACCTATTTAAAAATTTGTTACAAATACATATTTTAAATAAGATGTTTTATAAATAAAGAAGACATTCATTAATATTAAAAAAAAAAAAAATTAACAAAAAAGTTTTGTTGAACAGAGTCGGTTGCGAACACATGACCATTGTGTTACCAGTCTAACGCCAATTGCACTAGACCAATGGGACTGTTATGTACAATATTCCTTTTCAAGTAGATTAACTACACCAGCTGCGTTGAAATTTTTTAATTATTTTTTTTACAAGTTTTTCTGAGTAGTGCGCCCTATTATTTTAATATATTAACATATTAAGTGTACTCCATCACCAAAAAAAATTTCAGCCAAATCGCCGACCCCAAGGCTGTGCACTCTCCTTGTTAGTGCTCATTTACATTACATAGGGAACCCCTGTGCAAAATTTCATACTTCTAAACTCAGCGGTTTAGGCTGTGCGTTGTCTGTCAGTCAGTCAGTGTTAGAGATTTATTAAGTAGATGAAATAACCTTAAATCTGGTACACTTATCACACAACTATCCGAAAGTATCTGTCACACATTAGTTTCGTATAGGCCCGCCAGGATTTAATCGTTGCTAATAGGATAACAGCATGGTAAAATTAGGGGCAAGGGGGCAGCGGGAGTGCTCCACCTGGGGTCACACACAGATAAATGGAGTCGGATGCAGTGGTAAGGAGCCCAGACTGTCAACTGTAACAATGTACTGACTGATTTCATGTCAAATTAACACAGTTTTAATACTTTTTTCACCCGTCTATCACCCCTTAACGTCGTTTTTCAGCACCAACTGGTATTCATTATGTTATTAGGTAGTCATTCTCTACGTACTGGAGAAGTTTCAGATTTTTTTTAATTTTCAAAATTGTGCAGTTTCCTTGTAACGTACATATTTAAATTTAAAATTACTTGAGTCGATGAGTTTCAAAACCATCTAATTGACAACTAAAAATGTTCAGGAAACACAAAAAACTGTTTTCTCATTTATAATAATAATTTTGATGTGGTTTTTACCATTAAATTTTTAGGAAAAATCATACAGTTCTTATAAAGAAATAATAACAGTTGAAATATATTGAATAAAATACAATAAGTATGGGAAATGCAGGAACAAAAACTTTATTATTTTAACTTTCAATATTCAATTAACAAAAACTAAAAAAATGAATAATTTCAACATAACCACGGCTAACTTGTAACAACTGCTATTCAAACATTAAATAAATTACTCTAAAAATATTTTCTATATAATAAATTAATAGTATATCTATGAATGTAAAGTTTTCCATAACATGAATATTCTTTAACAATAACAACGATACCACTCATCAATAAGTAGTAAATTACGATTAAAAATTACAATTAACTACTTTTGCAGCAGTTTGCTTTAATTAGATGGTTTTGAAACGGTTGATTTTGTAATTAGCTACTTTGGCAGCAGTAACACTAACAATTAGACACTTTTGCAGCAGTAACACTAACAATTAGACACTTTTGCAACATTTTATTATTCTTTCAATAAGTTTTAAATAAAACAACATTCGTACAAATCTATCTATTTACATCGTACAACGTTGTTTTTATTATAACTTATAAAAACTAGGATATTTTCTTATAATTTAGTAGAATATTCTGCTATAAAACAAGTCTCTTTACTGTAATTTAACAGTAAAATTCAAATCAGAACCACGATGTTTCACACAATTTTATTCTGCACACATTCGTAGCCTGTTATATTTGACAATTCCACAAGTTTCTTTGTATTTTTTTCTAGTTATTCCAATAATAAATATTTTCTTAGAAAGAGTAATAAAATTATCACATACAATTATTTGATCCTTTGCAGGTACTGCAGTGCTACATATTGACTACCTAACTAGCTATTTTTGTTACAGGTTTTTCTAATGACGCCATTTTTATATAAGTAATTAGATAGTTTTGCAACTGCTTTGTGTTGCTTGCAACGCCATGTTTTACAGTTGGAAAATATTGCAATTAGTTACTTTTGAAACAGTTTCGTATTTTTGTCATTAAAATTAAAGGGGAAAAATTTGACTTAGCACTGTCTAGTTGGTATTTTTTGGTGCAGTTTATCCTCCTGAATAATAAACCGTATCTAACTCAATTTTGAAAAAATCGTTAATTAGATAGTTTTGAAACTCAGCGACTCACTTATATCGAAGGCTCTCTCCGCAACAATATTTCCACTTGTAGTATGCATATGTATAAACAGATAAAATAAATTACAAAAATAATTTTTTTTAATGTGAGAATTATTACATTTTTTTCTTTTTTGAATTAATGAAAAACAATAAAACCAGTAATGCAAAAATTAATGACTTGTACTAAATTATATTGTTACGAATATACAGAAACAAAAGAAAATAAATATTTAATGATAATAATTTTTCGTCTAAAAAAAAAAAAAAAAAAAAAAAAAAAAAAAGAGCAAGAGGAAATGTTTTATTTTAAAAACTACAATTTTTTTTTAATAATGTTATAGTAATTTAGCCAATTAGCAACTGTTAAATAAGATAAATATAAATATAAATAACCACTAATGAATGTACATTTATGTATTTTTATAATAATTTGTGGCAAGTGACCTTGGTAAATTGAAGACGCTCTCAAATAATGGATTGTAGATCGATATAATTGAAAATTTACACAGATGCAGTTTGATATTATTTGATCCACAGCATCCACATATTACATAAATATTTTATTAATTAAACAAGTGCAAGTTCACAGATACAATTTTGTTTACGTTTTCTATTAAGACTTGGGCGTATCAATTATACAGATTAATAAAAAGTAATTAAGATTAATATACATTACACACACACTCTATGTAAAATAGCAGAATAGCTTTCTAAATTAAGGCATTAAGTGATGGAATCACTGAGCAAAATAACAATTCCAGAAATTCATATAAAACTATGTATGTATGAATTTCTGGAATTAATTCCGATAAAATGACAATTCCAATTTAATAGATTTTTTCCAATTTAATTTAAAAGTTTTTGAGCTATTTATTTGCGCACATATCAAGAAGTATAATAATTTAATAATAATTTCTATATAAATGAACTGCTAACTGCAGAAAGGGAACAAGTCCAAAATTTTTCAAATGCGTTTTTTTTGTGTCAAACTAAAGATGATGTATAGACGGATGATTTACAACAGAAAGGGAACTTTTCTATCATCTGTTATGGCCATAGTAAGTAGTTCATTTATGCGTTTACTGCAGATAGAGTACAAGTCTATACACCATCTTCAATTTAAAACAACAACAAAATTTTAAAAATTTTGGACTTGTTTCCTTTCTGCAGTTAGCAGTTCAAATATAACTCAATGGAGAAGTCTCGTAGTGTGGATAATGTAATATGTACTTAGTAGCATTTAACTAAAGTATAGACCGAAACTAATAAACTGGTGAAAAAATTTTTGAAATCCGTTAACAAATAATAGAGAAATAATCTGTTAACAAATACAGTAGAAGTTCAAGAAGATCAAC
Source organism: Brachynemurus nebulosus (assembly GCA_035578155.1). NCBI lineage: Eukaryota > Metazoa > Arthropoda > Insecta > Neuroptera > Myrmeleontidae > Brachynemurus > Brachynemurus nebulosus. Next base: position 49,615,283 of record JAPWDM010000001.1, on the reverse strand, counting down.
ACATTGCTGAAGTATGTGTATATTATTTCAATTTATTAAGTTAATGTTTGTTATTATTAAAATAATATAACATTAAGTTTTATACAACATATTGTTATATAACCATATAATTTTTTTTTTAATAATAAGAAACATTAACTTAATACATTGCAATAATATACTTCGGCAATGTGTTGCACTTCTTGGAGTTCTACTGTAATTGATTTCCAATTCACTTGTGACGTAAAAATATCCACACAATTTAACACCGAGTGTCTTTTATACAATATTTTTTTAATTAAATTATGTTAAACTAAATGTGCCCGCGACGTCGTTCGCGTATCAAATCAATAAGAAGTATATATATGTAAGTAAAATAATTATAAAGCATTTGCATAGAACAATAGTTATGTGTAATGCATGCACATGCTCAAAATGGTTCTTATATTTTTATTATCACACCAATTTTCACAAAAATCTGTTCAATAGTTTTTACGTAATGTGTGTACATGCTCAAAATGGTTTTTCTATTTTCCCGTGGGAATGAGACTTTTTCCCAGAGTAAAAAGTATCTTCGTAATTTCATTAAAATCCGTCCAATAGTTTTTGCGTGATGCGTGAACAGACAGACAGACGGACAAAAATTTTCAAAATCGCTACATCTATGGAGATTAGACAAGGAGACGAAACTCAATGTATTCAAAAAAGTGTCTAAATCAAAGATGGCACTCGTGTTCGTACGATACGAAAGCGGTACAGTACTTATTCGCAAATGGAAACGCGAACGTCTATATTATCTTTTTTCGCTTTTGAGTAGAATCTTTTGGAATCTTTTTTAATATTCAACTCAGTTACAAAGTGGGTTTTTCGATCGTTTTAAAATAAACTTAACAATTTTTATATTGCGTCGCATCATTTATATTGTATATTATATAATTCGCTGACGTCAGTATGTAAAATCGGAGTCAGTACCATTGGATATCCGCCGTATAATGTAATTTAAACTATAAGAGTTTATTTCATACATATGTAATTTCTATGTATTTCCTTATTATTAAATATCATCAACCGACATTGGTGATTCTCAAATGGAAACGCTTACTTCCCCACTCCCGACGTGTTTCCATTTGAGAATAAGTACTGTATTTACATTCTGTTTGATCCGTTTTATGTTACTATATTCGCTGTATTCAGTACAGTATTTTGAGATTATTAACGCCACGAGTGGTAAAAAAAGAAAACCTTATATGTGCCATTTTCGTGGCCAATTTTATCAATTCCTCCCATATAAGTAAGATCTCCATCTTATAATACTCCATTTCTACATCGATAATTATTTACAGTACCAGTACAATTTTCAAAAAATATTCCATGTACAGAAATGGTCTGGTTACAGACCATTATAACAATATTTTTAGATATCGAAAGCTATATACATAAATTTATAATAAATTTATTTCATTTCATAAAAAATTATACTTCTAGTTCTATCTATGCGTGGAATTGGTGAGTTTGTATTTTCAAAAAGTCATACCACTGTAAAATTTAAATTTTGTAATATAATTCAAAATTGTTTATCTATTAATTACACTTACATAATCTGTTTATTTGAATATTACTTAAAAATCAAAATAACCATAGGTTTAAATAGGATATGTACAAAAGGATCACCTTTTTTTTAAGAACGGATTTTCTACTGGAAAGGTTCCTCGGGAATAACATTTATAACAATGGCAACCTCGTGTGCCTCAATTATTGTTGAGCCGCCGTAAATTAAACAATTATTAAAAAAATATTTAAGTGTACAGTTTAATAAAAAATAAAATAATATTATATACTTTGGTACAAATTCAAATTTGAAAGATGAGTATTTTATTCCTATTTTAAAATTCTAAAAATATTTAAGGAAATTTATTTAATTTTGTGAAACATGGTAATATTGTGGATTCAAAGAAACTTCTTTTAATTTAAATAAATTTCCTACAGAATTTTTTCAGCAGCGTTAATTTGGTTAAAAAAGATAAAAGCAGTTGTTGAACGGAAGATTATTGCTTCTTGTTGAACACTCATTAATACTTGCAGACCAGAGAACTTTGATAGAAATAAGTATAAAAAATACCGAATATTAGTAACCAAATATACACATGGCTAAATTACTAAATTAAGTTAGTACTGAAAAATATATGAATCTTTATCGGAAAGTAAAAATTTACATTTTCATGATGAAAATCAACATAAAAATAAAAAAATATGGAACGTATTTGCAGTCAATAATAATACAATATAATCTACCCAGTTTTTTTCTTCCTTATATGGTTTGGATACCACCCATATTTCGAAAAAACGCAAAAACATTTATCCCCTAATTTTTGGTGCTCTATCTATTTATGATAGCAAAAATTTGATAAATTGAACCATTCAGGCTGTACAGTAAAATTTAATCACATTTTCACCCCTTCAGCCCCTCTTATGAACCCGACCCTGGGTTAACCTATACAGGTGAATAGGTCTTTCAAAGGGTAACATTTCGTCAATTTAAAGTTTTCCTCTATCTGTTATAGTTTTCTAGATATCTTAAGAAATACGATTTGAACCCCCAACTTTACGGGCTGGTTTCACCCCTTAACTCGGGAATTCCCAGTGTCACCTTTAGGTGACAGTGATTTATGATTTTCTTTTACAGACAATATAACAAATTTTAAAAATAAATGGGTTACGACTGAAATGTTAATACTTAGTAGTATTCATGATTTTAATTTGGCAACACTGAAGTTATGTTAACGGTCAAATTAATTCTGTTGTTTCAAACGATTTGCTGTTTTATTGCGCGTGAGTGTATCTTGTGGTATTTTCGCTGTTATAAAAATTTCTAAAAAGTAGGTACTATTATTATTGTTATAACAAATTATTATTTAAGAATCAAGCTTATAGTGAAAGTGATTTTTTGCCGGTAATTTCATATCGTTTTATCAGTTCATATTACAGATAACGGCCCGTATGACCTATAATTGACACGCCATTTAAAAAAAACTAAAGGGTATTTTTTTTTCAATTATTTATTTTGTATATGTTGAGTACCTAAAGATAAAAACTAGCACAAAATAAGAATATATTGTCGATAGATCGCGGCTTGGGAATTGCCGAGTTAAATGTGGAAGATGGCCGATAAAAAAAAATACGGGTCCATTATTTTTGCCTATTCTACACACCAGCGAAGTTTCATCAAAATCCCGAATTTCATTCTGGGTGCATCTCCTTGTGAGACATCCTCTCGATGTAAAAAGAAGTACATCCCTGTTTCGCTAAGGTATTCGCGAGTGTAAGGTCGATTTTGTTTAAACTGATATATCATAACCCTAGGTCTACACTGGCCATCATTTATTGAAAGCAATATTGAATTGAAACATAATTGCTAATGTAGGCGAGTATATTGAAAGAATTTGCAATATTGCTTTCCATCTCTGTAGCAATTTTTATTTCAAGAATTTTGACGTTTCGATATCCAATATGGCGGAAAAAAAAATTATATCTCTTCGTTACATGAGTTACATATATGTGTATCCGATGTATCGACGACCACAACAGATACAACATAATCAAAAGTAATTCTCTAATAATTCAGCCTTAATTCAACCCTTCTTAACTTTGTTACTTTATTTAAAACATTCAAGTGGTCACTAGCCAATATTGCTTTCAATAAATAATTATTAGTGTAGACCTAGTGTAATAGTCAAATGTCTTAGCTCCTTTTATGTTAGATTATCTTGGGAAATCTGAAAAATCAGAGACACTTAACAAAGTCCATATCACGCCTGACTAAGAATAAGTGATACGTAACGAAATATCCACAAAACAAAAGAAATATTTAAAGTGCAACTGCGTCATACATGTGATGTCTAAGCAGCTAAAGGTCCGAACGCACATGTGACGTACATATTACCCTGATTAATTCTCCGACCAACTATTTTATTTCGTATCCATAGATGAGACAGATCAAGCCTACCTATAAAAAAGTGTGATCCGAAAGTTGCAATAAGTAGCAATTTATACTGCTTACTGATTAGTCGTCCATCGGCTCTTCAAGCGTATATTGTTAAGTCGTGGCCACAGTGGTGACTATTCATTGTTACATCATTAGTAGCAGGTACATGCATACGGTTGTTCGAGTATACGTATCCAACTCCCCACCTTGGACCACTCAATACATACATACAGAGTATCACACATACAAACATCCACTACCCTACACATCAGTGTTACCGAAAATTATTATTACATTATATAATTATCTGATTCGTTTATGTAATTCAACAATTAATTTTAAATTAACCAACAGGAAAGAAATGTATGTATTTTAAATGTGTGGTGTTATTGCCGTATTTGTTTGTTACTTTGAACAAGTTGAAACACATTTAAATAAAAACGTTTTCTGATTCCGTTTTGCTGCAGGGATAATTGAATTTGAACCTACAAAATTAATTTTTTGCTGTGTAGCAATTAATAATTGCTACACAGCAATATTTGGAATAAAAAGTAAATGAACGCTGCGTTCGGTTTTGTCAGTTGATCAAAATTTTGAAATTTGATCGTCACTGATGCTAATTTAGTAAAATTATTGCTGGCGTTCGCCAAAAATATCTAATTACCCTAACGTTGCGTAACGTAGTTTGGACCGCTGATAAAAAAATTAACATGCATCAAGGACGGATCCAGCCAGTTGAAAGGGGGGGAGGGGACTGTCACTAATCCCAGGAGGAATTTTGGGGAATTGTGTGTTCTGAATTGTAAGTTTAACTAAAAAAAGTTACCTATTGTAGGTCAAGGAGGGGGGGGGGAGCTGCAGTCCCCACAGTCACCCCCTGGATCCGCCTATGACATGCATTAAATATTAAAACTATACATACAATTTCTTAGTGACTGTTTTTATTCCATAATTTTTAAATGTGAATATACTACAGAAATTAAATATTTATACCGTGAAAAATCAAAGGTAACCATAAAAAATATTCAAAGGGTATTAACTTTTTGAACCAGAGTTCTCTAGTTTGTAACGGTCAAAGCTCCGTTTCGCAACGTTCGAGTAACAAAACTTTTTGGCGAACGCCGGCAATAATTTTACTAAATTAGCATATCGTAAACACCATATTTTACTTTTATATTAATTATTACATTATAAAATCACAAAATATAAATGTTTCAATAAAATTATTTTTTGTCAACATTTTTGCCTACTTACTAAATAATTCCAAAAAAAATAATTATTATCTCACAAGAACTCCAATTTTCATGTTTTTCCTTGGTCATTTCTGGTAATAATAATTTAGAGTTTCTAATTCATAATTTTAATTAAAATAATAATCGCGAAAAAGGTGGGAATTTTCGTAAATTTATTTCCGGAAATCGGGAAATTTTGTCACATTTTTCGGGACTTTACGACTCTGCTGATCGGCAACACTGCTACACATACCAACACAAACTGTAAATCCGTATATAACCTCCCACCTCACTGCCAAGTCTGATGACGTAAGATTCTGATTACAGTCGGAATGCTAACTATCATAATAGTAGTTTGGCCCCTTGTTCGTATCACACAGACGTGCTCAATGCACCAAAACAAATCAATGCTGATGGTTTGTTAAAAGCTTATTAATTTTACGATTTGAATTATCAAGGATTTTTGGTGATGTGTTATTAGGTAATGAATTTTTGGAAAAAATCACCAGCTTTTAAGAAAGGTTTTTTTAGTCGAATTTTCTCCGAAAAATTAGACTTATACAGTCTATACGATAAGAGCTGCGAGAGGCGAGACCAGGGGCGCTATCCGTTTTCGGACCCGTAGAACACGATTATGTAAAAAAAAAAGATGTCTGATATATATATATATATATATATATATATATATATATATATATATATATATATATATATATATATATATATATATATATTTTCCCGCAACCTTTTAATAAGTGTAGGGCCCCCCTATGGAAGTTAAGAGATGAAATTTGGTAAGTGGGGCTTATTCCGATGCACAACAATACTATCAAAGTGGGGTCAAATTTTGGGCAAATTTTTTTTCGGACCCGACCTTTAAGGGGGTGGTGGGGGGCGGAAAAGGAGTAAAACTTTTCCAAACCGGTTTTAAATAATGTTTCGGTCAATTATCTACAACATATCTAAAATTCAGCTTCCTAGGATGATATGGTGGGAGTAGAGGGGGGAAAAACGATTTTCGCTGGATCTAACAGGCCCCCAGCCCCCCAGAATTAACGTAGAGGGTTGAAATTTGGTGTGTTGATAAAGTTCGTACCTAGGTTGTGCTTTTTGGAGGTTTTAATATTTTACCCCCACCCCCCTCATTTTTAAGCTACAATTTCATGCATTTTCGACGTTTTCGAAGTTTGTACCACTCGCACAGGTCACCCGAATAAACCTAGAGGGCTGAAATTTTGTATTCGGATTGAGTTAGTATCAAGAGGGTGCCTTTTGGGGGTCTCGACTTTTAACCCCTACCCCCACCATTTTTATACCCAAAAGAACATGATTTTTCTTGTTTTTTAACAGTTTCGTTCGGGTCAAAATCTCCCCAAATAAACCTAGAGGGCTGAAATTTGGTGTACAGGTTAAGCTAATAGCCAGACACTGTTTTTTGGAGGTTTCAACTTTTAACCCTTACCCCCACGATTTTTACGCCAATATTTCCTTAATTTTTTTGCTTGTTTTCTAACATGTCTAGAGACTCCATAAGGAAACCTAGAGGGCTGAAATTTTGTACGTGTATTCAGTTAGTATCCAGCTAGTACCTTGTAGGGAGTCCGCATCACTTTTCCCCCCACTTCTCCCATTTTTACATCGGAATTGAATGCTATTGTTAAATGTGTTTTAAAAGCATTATGTTTATTCTAAATACAAGTAGGCGAATAGTAATTTTAAAAAATTTAAAAAAAAGTGAACTTACTTTTATGACAAATGAAATACATACATATTAAGTAATTTAAAAATGTTATTAAAGTCACTGTTTATTTATAAATTAGGAATTTTGGATTTTTAGTATTTATAAAATAGAAATTTTGGATTTTTTTGGAAAGAAAAAATATCTTTATAAAGGCCTTCCAGTTTACTATTTAAGGTCCTTTTTTAATTTTTAAAACTAAAACATAAAGGCAATTAGCGGATAAACATGGGCAGGAATGTCCTCGTACGAATTGTGTTGGCTTTTTTTCTGCTACCTGTTTTCGGCACAAAATTGAAATTTACTGAGATACAGCCCTTAAATACTTGAAACCTTTTTTTAAAGCCTCGATCAGCCGAACACTCATCACCAGTTTTGAAACCAACAAAATGACAATTCGGTTGTAGACTTTCAAACACATTTCGCTTGTAGACATTCAATACCGAAGATGAAGGGGAAAATTCGACTACCGTGATGGGGCCCCGCTGCTCACGGCGTTTTTTATTTATTTTTCACTACGTACCTACGTTTCGAGACCAGATAATCTCATCATCAGGCCTTAAATAATAATATATAAATGTTACAAAATTTTTCACAGTAAAAATTAATTAAAAATTAAAAATTACTTAGATACACTTTTTTGAAGACAAACAACTTTAATGATAGATCGAGAAAATGTCTAAAATATCCACACTTCAATAAACATGCCAAGTTTGAAGGATTTTTTATATTACTTGCATTTTGTCTCACCAGTTTAATGTAAATATAAAACCAAATACCTGAATTTCATATAAATAATATAATAAAACCGTTTTAATCAAAACATTGAAGTTTCATTACTTTGATGGGCGAGAACAGGCCGAACTTTACCCCTATCTTCTTTTTTTAGCCCTATTGTCCCTATTCTCTAATTCTCCTAATTCTCCTCTAATTCTCCTAACAGAAAATGCAATCTTATACATTCAAATCAAATTCACAGGGTAAGATTCACACACATTTGCATGTCTGTATATAATATTTTTATACGCAAATTCTTTTACTTATTATAAATTATATTCTGACAGATTTCTATTTTAAAAATTTTCAAATCTGTGCTCACCAATATAATACTAGTATACATACAATCTATAAATTAAAAAAAAAAAAAAAGTTGCAATCAAAATGTAAAAATTTAATGAAAAAAAGTTTGACAGTTAATTAATTATGGATACTTGTTTGCATATTTTACCAAATCAAATAATTTTAATTTAAGCGTGTCTGCTGTGTGGTATAGATATTAATGTAGATATCAAAAAATTTTTTTCTGGCAAATTAAATATTTGAATGCATACAAAGGTATGTACACACCTTTATACCATTTTTAGTTGAATTTTTCAACTGAAAAATTAGACTTATACAGCCTATACGATAAGAACGGCGAGAGGCGAGAGTAGGGGCGCTATCCGTTTTCGGACTCGTAGAATACGATTATGTAGAAAAAAATGTCTGATATATATATATATATATATATATATATATATATATATATATATATATATATATATATATATATATATATATATATATATATTTCCGCTACTTTTTAATATGTGTAGGGCCCCCTTATGGAAGTTAAAAGCTGAAATTTGGTAAGTGGGGCTCATTCCGATTGCACAACAATACTATCAAAGTGGGGCCAAATTTTGGGCAAATTTTGGATCCGACCCAATTTTTAAGGGGGTGGTGGAGGGCAAAAAAACAATTAAACTTTTCCAGATCGGTTGGAAATAATGTTTTGGTCAATTATCTACAACATATCCAAAATTCAGCTTCCTAGGATGATTTGGAGGAAGTAGAGGGGGAAAAAACGGTTTTGGCTGGATCTACCATGCCCGCAGCCCCCCAGAATTAACGTAGAGGGTTTGAAATTTGGTGTGTTGATAGAGTTCATACCTAGGTTGTGTTTTTTGGAGGTTTTAATACTTTATCCCTACCTCCCTCTTTTAAGCTACAATTTCATGTTTTATCGACGTTTTCGAAGTTTGTACCACTCGCACAGGTCACCCAAATAACCTAGAGGGCTGAAATTTTGTATTCGGATTGAGTTAGTATCAAAGGGGTGCCTTTTGGGGGTCTCAACTTTTAACCCTTACCCCCACCATTTTTATACCAAAAAAACAGGATTTTTCTTGTTTTTTAACAGTTTTGTTCGGGTCAAAATCTCCCCAAACAAATCGAGAGGGCTGAAATTTTGTGTACAGGTTAAGCTAATAGCCAGCCACGGCTTTTTGGAGGTTTCAACTTTTAACCCTTACTCCCACGATTTTTATGCCAATATTTTTTGGATTTTTTTGCCTTTTTTCTAGCACGCCTAGAGAGTCTCTGAGTAAACGTAGAGGGCTGAAATTTTGTACATGTATTGAGTTAGTATCCAGTTAGTGCCTTTTTGGTATCCCAAATTACTTTTCCCCCCACTTCTCTCATTTTTACATCGGAATTCAATGGTTTTGTTAAATGTGTTTAAAATGCTTTATATTTATACTATAAGACAAGTAGGTCACTAGATGACTAGCCCATTCATGCTATTGTCTATAGATATATTTATATGTTTTGTTAGACCCACTTTATATAACAACCAAAATTGTTGAGCTAGTGTACTACTAATAAAAAAAAAGACAAGTAGGCGAATAGTAAATTTAAAAATTTAAAAAAAATGAACGTACATTTATAACAAATGCAATACATACATATTAAGTAATTTAAAAATGTTATTAAAGTTAATGTTTATTTATAACGTATTAATTTTGGATTTTTATTTACAAAATAGAAATTTTGGAATTTTTTGGAAAGAAAAAATAGCTGCATAAAGGCCTTCCAGTTTACTATTTAATATTTAAAAATAAAACACAAAGGCAATTGGCTGATAAGCATGGGTAGGAATGTCCTCGTACGAATTGTGTTGACTTTTTTCCTGCTAACTGCTATCGGCACCAAATTGAAATTTACTGAGATTCAGCCCTTAAAAACTTAAAAACTTTTTTTACAGCCCCGATCAGCCGGACACTCGTCATCAGTTTTGAAACCACCAAAATGACAAATCGCTTGTAGACTTTCAATCACATTTCGCTTGTAGACATTCAATACCGAAGATGAAGGGAAAAATTCGACTTCCGTGATGGGGCCCCGCTGCTCACGGCGTTTTTCTATATACAGTTTTATTGATTGATATTTTCAATAATTATCAATAATTATCTTTTATCTTTCGTACGAGTACCGATAATATAGAAATCACTGACGTTTTTATTGTGTAATTATTAATCATTAAGACCGAATAAGGAACTATCCATTTAATAAACACCTTAATAGAATGGGTGAAGATAACTGATTGCTAATTATGAATTTTCGGTAACTGTAGTTTTACTTTGCTATTTGAAGCCTATCCTGTTGGGGTCTGTTGAATGACGATAAGACATCTGGTATTAAAAAATCATACTATTTTCAAAGTGCATCTGGCGAAATGTCATTTTTGAGTTAAATTTTGTAGATCTGCATGTACATACATACAATTGATTTGATTTTTCCATTAATTTACAATTCCCAAGTTGTTTAATAATGTTTAACATTTAAATTTGACGTTTGTATACCACTGTAAATTGCAATATTCATTAACTCATTCGTGCATTTTTTCATATTTTTACTATTTTTTACCACATTTTAAGTGTTTTACATATGTAAAATTTTCTCTTCTTCAACAAAATATCTTTGCTTCGGATTCGTGCCAACCCAAGACGAAATTGTTCTACTATTTATCATTTTTTCTTAATATAGCACTGATTACTATATATAAAACTAATATTAATGCACTTTTTCGTCAGCCACTTTTCCTAGGCTCCGCCTATTTGACAATGTGGTAACTACAGCTTTGTTTTACAATAGTTCTTTTTCGTGTGGAAATTAAAATCTATTCTGAGTGAATGAATTCTAATGACAATTGTCAAAACACTCGTATATTAAATCAATTTGTCCTCTCGTATATTAAATCAATTTGTTCGAGTACTTTTTTAATTAACAATTTTAAAAAATCAGCAATTTTATTTCTGTTTTGGGTTTCGAGACTTAATTGTTACAATTCTACAGTCAAGTTATATGTAATTGACATGGTATTTTGAAGAATGTAGCTAATGCTTTTGTGTTATAATTTTATGTAGCTTAGAAGTTGTCTGATAATAATGGCAAAGTACTAAAGTGAATAAATCGACAACGCAGAAGAATTATTAGCATTCAAAGAGAATTTCAATAGGGATGAAAAATTTTCATCTATTACTATGAAACCTGTAAAAGATTACCTACATATTTAATTTTTTTTAGCATCAAGTCACTGAGTACAAATTTAAGGGAGACCACTAGTGTGGCATTTTGGAAAAAGAATTGAAATTTTTTTTCATATTTCGATAGTCTATACCTTTAAAAATAACGTACTAAAATTTCAAGTGCATATCTTAAATTGTCTTTGAGTTACAGCCATCTGAAGAGCGGATTCTGATTTTCATTGTTAACATTGAGGTATTGAGAAATATATGAAAGCTGATAGGTCGCTACTTCGCGAGTTTCTGGACATGGCTGCCAGTCACATGTTGTGGAGCAGCTAGACCCTGGCACATTTAAACGACTCATCTAGTTTTACTATGACCGTTACAGTGAGTACATCGTAAATAATTTTAGTAAAAATTTTCAGTGATTAAAACTACAAGGTAAGGTAAAGAAAAACTACATTTTTCAAAGGACCCCGCACAAACCTTATGGAAATTTGGTCCCGGTTAATTTCTTCGAAACTTTGGCAAATAATAGTTCTTGATCTGTAGAACAAAAGTCTCCATAGGCGCAAAGCTCAATAATGGACAGATTTTGAATTGTCAATAAACTGAATTGTTATTAATATTCTATCTGACAGTGGCATTTCAGCTTACTTGACATGATACAGGGTGGTCACATAAAGTTTTTTTTAAATATTTTTTTGTTTATTGTGAAAAACATTTTTTTTAAATGAACCACCTATATTTTTTATTATAACTATGTAAAAAAATGTAAACTCTATCATTAATATCAGATATTCTTACACCTAGAACTGATATTTTGGAAGTTACATCGAATCTAAATGATAAGTTAGGTTTTCCATAGGCACGGCTGACACAAAAACCACTGGACAAAATTTAGTGTAACATTGTAAATTTATTCCTTAGATGCTTCATCATCTCAACATCTCCAGTCAGAATCTTCACGATATTCTTTATGGAGGTTGATAATTGATATATTCACGACAAAAGTTGATATACCTACCAAAAATACTCAATTAATAATAAACGGAAACAAAAGAAAGAAAAACAATTGATTACCTAGGTTACGATAAAAATAATATTCAAAAATTTAAACATTAACTTCAGAACATTTTTATTAAAATTTCACTTTAGAAAAGGATTGTAGTAAAGCCTAATTACGAACTGAAAGAACTGAACGTAATTTTGAAAAATCCACCAGGGTTTTCGGATCTCGAAAAGAATCCAAAATTCAATTAATTCTAAAACCATAAATATGGGGATCTATGAAAGGATTTCCAAGTCTGAAAATTAAATATATTAATATGGTTGTTTTCGAGTCGTTTGTCGAGCGGAGCAAAGCATTACATGGAATTAACCTTTTATAGAATTTTAAACTGTTTGGCGAGCGAAACGAAGCACTGTAAAGAACCAATTTTGAATTAAATTGGTTTGTTTCGGAATAACTAATTTAATACTAGAATCGTACGTTGGTCTACGATAAACGTTAATCATACATCGACGTCGTTTTGACGACTGGATTTTTACGGAGAGTTTTAGAGTTTATTTGCAAAAAACATTTTTTTACATAACAATACAACAAAAGCGAACAAAATATTTAAAAAAAATTGGATTTGAAAAAATTTCGTAATATAAATATTTATAAATTTTTTTAATCTTTTTATCAAAGTATATTTTCATTATAAAAATTAAAAAATAGATAAATACATCAATTGTATCATAAAACATGTGTTTCAAATAATTAATTTTTGAATTATTATAAGTCAGTGGACATGTGTGACTTTACAGAATGTGAAATTTCTCAGTCATAAATATTCCTATAGATATGTAGTTATTTCCCCCTTAGGCACATTTGTAAATTTTCTAAAATTTGTTAGTAATTTTTCGAATAAGATCTCAAAAAATAATAAAAATTAAAATATTTCCCACAAAATAAATTGTTAATCTTTTATTTAGTCACTTGAAACGCATTCTTTAGTTTTCGATTCAATATATTAAAACTTCAGTATTATGTCGTCTCTATAAGTCAAACAGCTGTAATCATCTTTCACATTATCATAATCATTGAATAAATTAATTATAACATGCATATCTTTAATAAATTTTAGAAAAATTAGGAAAACTTTTATATGTGAAGTACAAAATCTTTAAAAAAAAACATCACGTAGTCATACATCGACGTCCTTTTGACGGACACTATTTCAATACAAACAAAACGACAATGACAATAAACAAAATAAATACGTCCTATGTGTTATAACAACAAATAAATTAGATAACAGAAATCTCACAGCAAGCAGGTACCGACAAGTTGTAGTATTGAAGCAGGTAGAAAAGTTCGTTCGTCGTTTTGACGTGTACGTATGATTCTAGGGTTAAAGTAGCTTATTACTCACAGTTAACATAATTTTACACGAATGAAACTGGAGGGCATAGTTGTCAGAAATAAATTAATGAATACGTGTTTCAACACTTTTTGAAAATTAATCTTGTAAAGAGTAAAACAGGGAATAAACGCAAAAAAATGGAGGGAGGTCAAAGTTTACATTTTTAACGCCTACTGTTCTGGCGTCTCCAACAATGAGTAAGTTATTTTAGAAAATATTCAAGCACAATGCAAGCAGACTTAGGGGGATTTAAATTTTCCAATAGGATAAGGTAGGATACTTATTGAGAGTAAAGTGTACAAATATTAGCTATTTTAAAAATATATAATATTTGAGTATTTTAAGTCAACATACTTTTTTTACTTCTATACCAAATTCGTTGACATCTCCTTGATAGGCTTACTTTAGATTTTTAGTCTATGTTATATCTATGTTTGAAGAAATTACAAATTAGTTTTTGAAAATTTCCAGTTGTTCCTAGATAACTAGCCAAAGGTAAATCTCAATAAATAAAGCTTATCAAAACTTATGATATGAAAATAGGGGCAAAAATTTTAGGGAACTACCCACTAGGAATTACTTTTACTAAATTACAAAATTCACGCCAGCGAAGCCGCGGGTAACAGCTAGTAACAAATAAATTAGATAACAGAAGTTTCACAGCAAGCAGGCAAGGACAAGTTGTAGCATTGGAGTCAGAAGTTCGTTCGTCGTTTTGAGGAGTACGTATGATTCTAGGGTTAAAGCCTCCAATATTTACGTCGATTCTACCAAATTTCCGTGCTAACACAATACTTCATAAAACACCTCTTAACAATTTTATTTCCAAAATCCATTGCAATCTGCAGTTTTATCAATTAAAACTGCAGTCTAAACTAAAATACAAAATTATATAACTTATTTATTAATTAATTACTCTATCTAATTAATTAATAAAAATGTATTAATTTCGGTACTTGATTATGATATGATATCTTACTATCTATTCCGACAACTACAATAACCGCACCATCACATATACACATTCAATATAGTCGTGTCAAGTATAAATCAATCAGAACACTACGATATGACAATATTTTTCACTGCCAACCAATCAAAACATTTCTCAATGACATCATACACACATATGAAAACCAAACAAACATTAGTTTTTCAATATGTGCTTAATGTTTATCAAAACGTCACACATATGTACATATAATAAATTATATTTTTTAATGCTTTTTTTTCCGTTTACCACAATCGAATACTACACAAACTACACAATATTTTTTATTAAAAAAAAAAAAAACATTTACAGACATACTACATAAAAACATACATAATACACATAAATACACACACAGGCAATTATATGTTGATTATGTGGTTCAAGGTTAAAACACCCAACATCATACATTATCAAACAAAATCTACACTAACGAATTGAAAAAAAATACAGCGCCAAAAAACTAAAAATATAACACCAATCCATTATGTGAAAAACTATGTACATATGTGTGTAAGTATGTATAACAACAACATGCTGCAAAAAATATGATCGATATCAATCATATTGATCAAATATTAAAAAATCATTTTTCATCCAACAACGTAGGATATATGTATACATGTCTATATGAAATTGAATTTAAGAAAAGAATCCTTACAATAATACAGCATAAATAAGTAACGTGCCTCTTTTTATAACAAAGATAAGAAATATTTAACAAATGTAAATTAAAAGAAGAATAAAATACAATCAATTCATAAAGCGTGCGAATCGTTTATTGTATACAACACAGTACATACATAACAATACATTATGTATGATAATTTTATGTACATACATACATATATATGTACATAAATTTATAATGTACAATGGCGGCTCAGTTCCATTGATAAGTGTTCAGAAATTATGAAAATATGGTTAGGTGTCATCCATAAATTACATCACACAAAATTCAGCCATTTTTCGCCCCCCCCTCCCAACGTCACGCTGCATCACCCATCTAATATTACGTCACAATATTTAAACTTGTCCCCTTCAAGGTATTCATTAAACATACACTAAAATATATTTCTTTTTGCTCACCAGTTCTATCCTTTAATTTCTCTTAGAAAGATTTTTTGTTTGTTTGAAAGTTTCGTCAAACGTAGCGTCACGTTTGCTCGGACTCTCACGCCCTTCCTCGTCATCGCATTAAGCGGCTTCTACACGATGCTACGAACGTTCCTTCCAACATTCGATCGAACGTTTGAGGCAATTAAGTTCGATAGTTGGTGCGACGAATGTATCTGCTACACGGTGAGTCGAATGTTTGATCCAATACGAATGATGATGTGTTGACAACGCTGTTATCTGTCTGATGTTATCTCTAATGTTATACACTGATGTTGTCTCTCTTGTATAATGTGTTGGGACAAACGTGACGAAGATGTTATCTGTCTGATGTTATCTCTAATGTTATACACTGATGTTGTCTCTCTTCACATGAACGAGTCGTGCGCAACCAACGAACACAACCAACATTGACCTTCAAACGTTCGAAGCATCCCTTTGACTCGGTGCAAGAATACCGACATCGAACGGGACACGACCAAATGCGAATGTTTGACGCTCGACATTGGACACTCGTAGGTTCGAACAACGGCTACACGATGCTATGAACCATCCAACGTCGAATGTTGGAAGGTGTTCGTAGCATCGTGTAGCAGCGGCATTAGACGAGTACCTATCTAGTCTCCTGTCCCAATCAAATATGCATTTAATATATATCTGACTTTTTTTAGTCTAATAACAAAATGATTTAAGTATTTTTTGTTTAATGATGGTGGAGACGCCGGGAATACTGTTTTGACTGTTGAATTAGTTGAATAAGATGTATTTTTTGGATTATATCTGTTCTACCTTCTGGAAATTCTTGTTTCTATGTTTTCTAAAATGTTTTTGTCTAATTTAAAATACCCACTATGTGAAGGAAACACAAAATTTAATATTTTAAGTAATTTAATTCATTTCACTTTTGTCCTTACATATTTACAAAAAAATTAAAAAAAAAACTATTAAATATCATGAATTTCAGAATTATTTCTGTTTTGACCCGTTACCGCAACTTATGTGGTGTTGCGTACTAAATGCATATGTGCCTTATATCATCTTGATAGTATTCAAAAAATTATGAATAATAAATTACTGCATTTCTAACGCAAAGTAATTATACTTTAAATTTGTTGTCTGTGTCTTTTTGAACTTTTACAAGAAGTTCCACACATGTAAAAAATAAAGTTTTTCATTTTTGCAATAAATAAAATTCCCATTTCTGAAAAGTTGTTTACTAAAAGATAAGTGAGATATAATTAGTTACTGGAATTGCGAGAAATTTAAATTTTTTAGATTTCTACATACTTCTACATACATACTTACATATTAAGGTGCTATTGTAGTTCACGGTCTTTTAAATTGTTACTTCTAAAAACTTATACTAAAGCTTTGTTTACACGGACTAATTGTAAGTACTAATCATTAGTAATTGCTACGAACACGCATAAAATTAGTTACATTGAAATAATACTTAAACGTAATGCGTAGAGTATAATCCAAAAAATGCTTAAAATAAGAAGTTATTTAGTTTAAGATATGTAGGTCAAAATACACGGAGAGAAAAATCATATTTTTGCAGATAAAATTTCAGAAAAATTACCATGCTCTCTTATAATACGTGAGCGATCGACGACCAAAGTAAAAAATATTTTACGATCATGCAAATATTATTAAATTGAAACGTAAAAAGTATTAGTCATGGCTTCATAAAAATTGTTGTGCTAGCATGGTAAAATTTAATGTGCTATCACACTCTTATGCATATATGTTATAGTTTAATTCTTGTTGTCGTACTCTTTCATTTGCGCATCTGACCCGCAATCTTATGTTGCTTGGGCTGTACGCACAGAGGAACAATCGATCTTTTCCGACTTTTGATTCTTTATGATGCATACAAAATGATTGGCAACAATATATTCTAATACTGAATATAGTGAAGTAACAAAATGATGAATTAAACGGTGACCGTCCTGTAAGACATTCTAATGAATACTGTTTGCACACGAGACACCACACCACACCAGCAGTGACCAGCCTGGCAATTTACTTGTCACACCAGCTTGGCTATGTGACCTTCATGTATGACTGTGTTGATACCTTCTGCAGCCTGCCTCGCTATGTGACAGCGTTGATACCTTCTCTTTCTTTCTTTCTACTATTAGCAGATAGCATTTGAAATACTATAAGACAGCATGGTAATTTTTGTAAAAAAAAAAAAAACAATTAAAAAATATATTTTTGTCGGCAACGGAACTTTTTACTGTGCTGTTTTACAAATTTTACGGAGCTAATGTTACAGAAAGAACATTCTATCCTTTAAATTTTCTATGATTAATTATAATTTTTATATTTTTACCATACAAAATTGAATATGTTCGCCTTTTATGTACACGTCGATTGTAGTGCTGAGTACAGTAATTTTTCTATGAATTTTCTCTCCGTGTAGGATTAAATCACTTAAACAGGAAGGAAACTTAAGTACAATTCATATTAAGAAGACAACTCGGACCATTTGCTATTAATATATCCCATCTATGAAAAAACAAAAAGACTATAAATTAAAAAGTATATATTTTCAGTGATCTTTTTAAAAAGATAATATGTAGATCCGTCTTGTCAATGCTTAAAAATAAAAATTATGTTAATAATTAAATAATAAAAATCACATAGTGATTGAAAAATTGTCAAACTGCATCGGCTGTGACTCCAACCGGTTATATTCCCTGATAACCGGTTGGGTACATTTATGAGTATGACTAAGCTATTCAATCCCTCTCTCGAGAGCAATTCCAGTTTGACAACGTGTCAATCACATATTTTACTCTCTTGGTTTTAATTTTTAAATAAATAAATAAATATTTTAATTTCAATATTGTCGATATGCTTGTGAACAATACGAACGTATGGCGAACTTTTGTTAGTATTTAAACATATTATGTTGATATTCAGATGATCACTTATAATGTACAGGTAAACTGAACTTAAGCACATGACTCACTTTGATATACATGACCAAATTATTGTTTTGATTAAAAAAAACAGGTGGTGACTGAAAAATTGTCAAATTGGATCGGTTGGGATTCGAACTCAGGATTCCTTGATAACCTGGTATTTGAAGGTAACTACAAATAATTATATAATATTTGATTCTTTAGTTCTGATTGTCAAAAAAATCTATTTAACGCCTAACTGAAGTTTTCTTTTTGTTGAATGTAAATGTGTTATTAGAATAATATTTGTGGAGTGACTAATCAAAAAACGTACCGTCCCAATTTCCAAAAGAAGTGATGTTTGAAGGAGATGTTCGAAAATCACCAAAAACTATTTAACTTATTATTTAAAGGTTTGTATTTTTCAGGTTGTGTTATTCTTATAGATTACACGATTTCAAGTACAATTAAAGTTGATTTTTCGTTAAAATGTTTTTGTTTTATGAAGAACAATGTTTAAAATATGATGGATAAAGCACCGCTGACACTGCACAAAACAAACGGATTCAACAAAACTCATTTTAATTCATTTAGTCGTGGATAAAAAACACCTTGAACAAACAATGCTTCTAATTAAACAAATTAAAAAATTTTCAAATATTAATTAACGTTAATATTTAAATTTTATTAATAAAATATCAAACATATAAGTTATACGGCCTTATCAAACTCCACAAAGAAAACAAGCCTATCAGACCGGTGGTCTCATATTCAAATGCACCCTGCAAAAATCTCTCAGAATACGTCAGACATCCCTCAAAAATATTACACGAATTCAACCCGAATATTTCATAAAAAATTCTATCGATCTGTGCAACAAATTTAATAGTCTTCTTCTTTCACATAGCTCTTTCAGGTTAGTGTCTTTCGATGTGTCTAATATGTTTCCGAGCGTTCCTTCTGATGAATGCATTCCGATTATCCAAAACATTCTAAACAACAAAAATATTTCCCCACATATCCAAAAAGAACTATTAAGCTCATTTAAAATTTGTCTTCAACAAAACTATTTCATGTTTATTTATAAAATTATAAAATAAAATATATTTATAAAATTCTGGCTTACCTATGGGCTCCCCCTCAGCCCCCTCCTGGCGGACATCTTCATAGATAACTTGGAACATTCTATTAGCTATTAATAGATCAGACACAAAATTTTCATATAAAATCTATCGCAAACCCACATTCTCAGACGCTACAATCGCCGCTGATTCACTCACTCCATTTTCTCAAAAAAAAAAAAAAAAAAATAGCAGCTTATCGATCTATGCTACATAGAGCTTTCACTATCCCGTTATCTCCAAAAGACCGAGATATGGAATTATCCATCATACAATAAATAGCAGTTAACAGTGGTTTTTCTCCGCTCATAATCCAAAAACTATTCCGTAAAAAACAAAAAATTCTAGCCATAGAACAAATCTATCCAACTATTCAAACTAATTCGGACTCTAAACATTATATTTCCCGCCCATATCTAGGAAACATCTCTCAAAAAATAGGCAACATGTTCTTACAATTTGATCTATATCCTGCTTATCATTCCACACATACTATTGGCCGTTTTCTTTATAACGCCAAAGAAAAATCCGACCCCATGAAGAAATGTGGAGTTTATCGTCTTGTTACATTGGTCAGACCGGCCGAACGTTTGAAACCAGATATAGGAAACATATTACCACCCAGAAACACATTTCCAACTTTGGTATACATCTACTAGAAACAGGTCATTCGTTAAAACCCGACCAACAACCCAAAATATTACATATTTGTAAAAAAGGCCGTAAACTCAACATTTTGGAAGCCCTGGAAATTAACAAATTGAACAAAGACCCAAACCACGTCATCTTAAATGACCAAATAGATCTAAATAAATCGCCTTTATTAAATTTATAACACAATACATTTCACATTTTGTTTTTGAATAGTTTAGCTGACAGGAACCTGTTTAAAAATTTTATTGATTTTAGTAATTAATATTTATAGTCAAATGGTCTTATACAATAATTCTGATTTTACATCCTTTTAACAATCCTTTTAATTTAACAAAAGCAACCACCTGATGGTGATGTAACTTTTCGTGCAAATCAATACATATCTCTATTTTTGACAATTTAGCACCGACCGTTACCTGTATATTTTATTCTTTATTTCTTGTAATTAACGTTCACCGCTGTTTTCACGTGTCGTAAATGTCGTGTTTTTCCCAACTTACTTCAGTCATTTTAATAAGATTACACTTAACCTTTTTAAAATAAAATTCGCTGTAGGTACCTATGCCAATAATACAAAAATTTTACGTTTATCGAAAAATTTGTTAACTTGGGATTCCCCTTACATTTCTTTTGATATACTTATTTCTACCTCTATCTAATACGTTATTCACTTCATTTTTATAATATAAATAGCTTCGCCTAAAATAACAGTTTTTAGTTGTGTTTTTCACCTAAGGATGGCGTAATGGCCGAAGTCGACTCGTGTTTATACGATGTTGCTGGCTGATTCCTATTGGTCGCTGGACAAAATATTGTTTGAATCAAACATGATTATGAAAACAACGCGGTTTGAATAAATTCATCATTTTCTTTCTTCATTTTAATGGGCTAAAAATTTTTTTACAGAAACTGAATTGTCGGGTCTAATAGAAAATAGTAAGAAC
Source organism: Brachynemurus nebulosus (assembly GCA_035578155.1). Classification (NCBI taxonomy): domain Eukaryota; kingdom Metazoa; phylum Arthropoda; class Insecta; order Neuroptera; family Myrmeleontidae; genus Brachynemurus; species Brachynemurus nebulosus. The sequence continues at coordinate 49,593,914 of JAPWDM010000001.1, read as the reverse complement.
TCAATTTTGAATTTTTGTGACAAAACGTTTTTTGATTAGTCACTCCACATTTTTATTTAATATAACAATGTAACCGAGACATAAACTCGGTTGACGGCATACTATATTAACACCTATATCCGCTAATATCTAGGTATACATATATCATACATAATTCGATAATTAAACAACTGTTGTAAATTAATTTAAGCAATTTGATAAAAAGGTGTTCCAGCACAAATTTTTCAATCCTAATGTCATGTAAGTATTCAAACTTAAACCAGTAATTAATAGCGCCTAGTACCTAGTGACTACCTCACAGTGACCGTTATCATTTACATATTGACTAATTTGCATTTTCTCCACTCATTTTCCCCGTGGGTACTTCTAATACATGCTTGTACAACAATAAATTAGAAATCGCCACTGTCCACATATCGGATCAGCGTACATACATATTTAAATTAAAAAGAAAATGCAATAATAAATGTGCACACATTCACACACATACATATTCACAATCAAGATAAACGTATAAATTTGTATAAGTCAACCAATGAATGTGAAGCATGACATCATTTTCAACCAATTAAATTGTAACTCTCGTTTGATTACGATGACTTCATAGGCTATTTTTAGCTCGCGTACATGAACATACACGGATACAGAACGGGTTATTAGTGTTTGTCTTTGGACAAGCGACAAGTTATCAAATAAAGTTAACATTATGTGCGAATGTTGTGGGTGCGACGAAGAGGTGGATAGTTAATTTCATTGGCGGTTTATTTTATTGTTACTTAGAGAAATATATATGTACATACATAGATGTTTTTTATTTTCTCGTGTGTGTATGTGTTTGTGTGATGTGAGCGTTTGAAGTTTTTTTTTTTCAAATTGAAACGATCCGCTTGGTATTGTGTGTGGCGGTGTGTGTTAACATTTGCTGGCTGTTGTGCTCTTGGTTGGTGCGTTCGAATCGATTCACCCGCAGTTTAGTTCTTTTTTCAACTATTATTGTACAGCTGCTCCGCTGGATGAATTATTTTCCAAGTTGTTATTGATGTGTGAGATGCCTTATATTATTGTTGCAACTGATGACAAAAATCAACCGCGGGTATCACGACAACAGTGCTGCTCAAATTCAGATGATTGTTGTTGCAATTGTGTTCTGTGTTCGAATAATCGTAAACAAGCGCGCCTCTTGCAACAATTATTGTTAAGACAAACAACAAATCATACATTGTATTGTGACAGCGACGAATATTTTATTAAAAAGAAATATAAAAGACGCGCGGCGTCAAATAAAAACAGTGTAATATTTTGGAAACGAGTGCTCTTTGGTAATAAAAAGCGTTCGGCGACAAATAACGTTAGTGGTAGTAAAACGTTTTTTAATTTTACTAAAAATAACAAACAACAAACATCGTCAACAACAGCGCCATCAAATTTAAAAACGGTCAGTGTCTGTAGCAGGTGGCGACGGAAAAAAAGGTACGCATGTTGTTTGTTTTTTTTTTTTTGTTTCTTTTAAATTATTTATACACAATATATAGGACACATTATCAGCATCATCCTCTTCTGATTATGAAAATTTAACATGATTTTATAAAACGAGCACTCACATAGCATCCAGGAACTTCTTCCAAGACAGCATCAATTACTTTTTTTTAACCATTTGGTTATTAGTAACATACACTTTCGATTTTCCTCTTTTTATGAAATGAAAAACAAACAAGGCATAATCTAATTCATCCCTGTATTAATTACGAAATTGCGAAGTACCACAAAACGATATTGTAATTATTCATTTAGAAACGAAGACGGCATGAAAGTTAAAATAAAATTTCAGTTAATTTAAAAGCTGTAGTATTGTACATAATATTAAATATCCGGCGCTTCCACTGAAGATTCACAAACTCAAACAAAAATTGAAAATGTCAAACGTTTAGTTAATTGTCGCTTTGCATTTTTAAAATTTTTTGAATAATAATAAATTTACAAAAATATATCAATTTTCTAGAAAAAATGTATACTGTAAATTTGCCGGCGCTACCACCATAATATACATATACTGTTATATTGGTATTTATTTTAACGATTTGGAATGCAAGTATTTAATTAAGCAAATTTAAAAAATATATCTCAGTATCTAATTATTTTTTTTTTAATACTATTTGAAGATTAAGTATTTATTTTTCATCAACATAATTTGAAGACTAATTGTAAGTATTTGCTATATTATGCCTATATCACTCAATGTAGTAGAAATACGTGACGCATATTTGTTTACGTATTACATAACGACATCTTTTATCACTTACAAAGTTATAATTATAACTTATAACCTTTATAAGTTATTTTCGATTGAAAACAAAACTTTTTTTTAATGAAACAAAATACATATAGGGTAGGGCGGGGTAAAAAAGACACCCGCACAGGTGGGTTAAAAAAGGGACATAAATTTTTATTAACTTCAAATTTTTTTTTGAAGTTAATAAAAATGTATGTCCCTTTTTTACCCCACCTGTGCGGGTGTCTTTTTTACCCCGCCCTACCCTAAACATTTCTGGCTTATTAAAGGATAGAGCTTGAAATGGTTTCTTTTTCTAACATTTACGTAACTATCCGCTAGATTTGTAAAATTTATAAGATATATTCAGGATATAATTTTAAAATAATAAGTATTCATTACCATATACGGTTGGCGCACCTTCACAGTAAGCATTCCCAGGGACCGGTAATATTTTTAAACATACACATTTTTAATAAAATCAATAACAGGAAGTACAACAATCAACTGCAAAGAAAAAATAAAAAAACACAAACAATTAAATATTTTTATTAGTTTATTAGAGTTACGTATTTTAATTTATATATTTTAATTAGGGTTACGTATTTCAATATACTTAAAAAAAATAAAAAATAAAAAAATAAATGATATCTAATATAAAATTATAATTTTAAGTGTTATGTTATTTTTTGTAAATGTTCACAAAAATCAACACACACAGAGTGTGTTTGTTGTAAGCCAATACCTGTATGTAGTGTAATCGCATACATGTGTGATCAATGAACGGAATCGATCTCTACGGTTGATCTGGCTATTTTCAGACGCTGAAAACGCGGATCGTAAGGTGTTAATTTTGATAGGACAAAATGACTCTAGATTGACTATTATAGGTATCATTTATTATTATACTAATAGATTAGCCAATTTTTGTTTTTTGGAGGTCCCAATTTTAAAATGAATTCAACTCAAAATAGCTCTTTCTTTTTTTTTAAATGTTAAGGAGCAAATAAAATGTGTTGACGGATTAAGAATTTCTTTATGGTTTTGATTACAAAATGTAGTAACTCACAACTTCTGAATGCAAAAGTCTTTTCGAAATTTAAAGTAAGTTACTTTGTCTTGATAAGAATAAGTTCGTAAATATCTATATGTTTTAATATAGCACCTAATTTTCATTTTTAAACTATTATTCGCGCTTAACTGGATGCCACTGCTGTAATTCAGGAAATTGACAGAATATTTTTGTGTATATACTATTGGCAACCTTGAAAATGGTTTGGCTTACTTAAACTGTCGTAAAACAAAAGGGTGTAGGATAATCACCAGTACCTGACTTAACGCTCTAATAATTATTGTAAAATTGATATATTTTGCCGTTAAAAATAATTATACGAACTAATAAATGAACTAAAATATCACTTTTGGTACATGGACTTTCAGTATACCAAAAAGTAACAATAATTAAGAAAATTTTGATAATGTACCTACTACAAAACGACTAAATGTCAAATATGACATTGCGCACGCAACGCGCATGCGCAACTAAATATATTTTATATTATTATAGTTACTTAGAAAAAGAAAAAAAAACTGGAAATGTTATGTACTATTTCCAAATATTTTAAAATTTTTGTACGCAAACTGGAGCGGTTGGTGTATGTTGAGTAGCATCAGCTTCAACTCATGCATGAAAACTCATTTTTCAATTTAAATAAATATTTATATGATTTGAAAATAAATGGCACAATATAATTTTAATTGAAATTTAAATATTTATCCATTTCCCGTCTCCTGCACCATTTGGATGCACTGCACTAACTTGTCTTCGGTGATTGCAAACCAAAATAGCCGTTGTTTGTATTTAAATTTCATTTTTATTGATTCGATAACAGAATACTTATTAAAATTTATAAATTATGTTTCGAATAGATATCTATCGCATACGATTTTACAACTAATAAAATTTTATTGAAATTACATTATAAAAATTTGTTTATTACTTGATTGTTTTTAAAATTATGTATATTGTATGCGTTTCTTTTGATCTTTCCGTCTGACCGTCAGCAAGTTAACGAAATATTTAATTTATTAAATGTCAATATTAATTTTTCAATATGTATTTATTTGCAGATATAGGATATAGGATAATTAAAATAATGTTTTCCTTTTTTCTTAAATTTTGTGTAAAATAAAAATTGTTTATTTTGTTGATTTTTAAATTAACAAATTCTCCTCAATTTTTTTTATATTGCTTCTAATCATTAGTTTTAGCGCTATTATAGTGTCTAATACAGTAACCATTTAACTTTTAAGTTCATACTTATTTATAAGTAATATTTATTACAAATCAACAATTAAAAAATTATCTTTAAAAGAGAAAAACTCACCTGTAGGAAACGGAGAAGAGTTTGGTACGTATGAAATTGAAAAATGTAATACTTCTCTTTGTAATATGAAAACTTTACGTAACTTTATTTTTAATTTTCATTGCCCATTAAAGGACATTTCAGTTTCTACAAAAATTTATGAGTTTATAGAGGAAGAAAAAAATATGTTGACGGAAACAACAGTACTTTTTTTTGGTCTTTAGTAACATTATTTACAAAAGTATTGGCCGTAACTAAAACCTGAATTTGGTAAAATATAAAAAATATTACCACTAGTAAAGAAATCGTTTAATAACAGTATAATATAATAAATTAAAATAAATTTATATCTCTTGTCCCTTTTAACATTTGTTTGTTTCTTTTGAGTCCTGAATCAAACCTTGATTATAGCCGACAGTCTCGGTACTTTTTTGTGAAGAATGAGCCCAGAATTTGAAGACATATTATCGGGAATGAAATTTTTTGCCAAAGAATGATCAAATTGAAGTCAAACCTTACTATTGGGTAACCGAAATGAGATCTTTTTTAATTTTGCCATCGCCTAGTAGATAATAGATAGACATTCATAGCAAAAGTTAAATGTCTCTTTCAACTTTTTCTTGTAATTACGTTCGTTTTAAATCGTATACGTATTTAAAAAATATTAAATTAATACAAAACGCTAATAAGCTAATTATGTACCTACTGGCAAATATTTTTAGAAGTTTCTATGACCTAAAGAAAACTAAAAGCTTAGAAAATAAAAAGTCGGTAGATAAAATACTATATATGTACATATTTATCTTTTTTATAAGTATTCCTTTTTAAATTTTAATTTTTTGTTAATTCCGGATAAAAATGAAGAAAACTTACTATGTTCCTAAAGTCATATTTTAAAAATTAATGTTAACCTTGAGTGCTAATTTACCTTTTGCAGTCCTTCTACAATAAATGCAATTAAAGTGTGTATACGTACATACATGTAAATATATATATATATATATATATATATATATATATATATATATATATATATATATATATATATATATATATATATATATATATATATATATATTACACTACTATTTGTGTAATTAAAAATATTACTTTTTTAAGCTTCATTAATTTCGATAAGCTAATTACATAGGTATGTATACGAACGCACGATGGATGTAGCTTCTATCAGAGGCGCAGTACTTGAACTACTATTAAACGTTAATTAACACAATATAAAATTTTGTCGTTTATCGAAATACAGTTAGCAACAAAAGTATTTGGACACAATTAGGAAAAAAAATTGTAATTTTCCTTGAAAACTATTATTGGTGTTATGAGTTATTAAAATAAACGCAAGAATGTATGTTAAATACGTTTATATTAAAACGACAAATTGAAGAATTATTCAGTTAGTTATTTTTATTAAGGTGACCTATGATGTTTTGATAAGGGCGGTATATTGGAAACGGCTTGGAGGATAAACTCGAAATTTAGTGAGCTCTTATGTTCAAAGTAGTAGAAGCTTTTACGGACTTAGATTTGATTCCTGGCTTTCAGATGCAACATGGTATTTAAAATGTAATAAATATTACTTGTATATTTTATCTAAATAAAAATAAAGACGAGATTCACTTTCTTCGTCATTTTAGTATATATAATAATAAAGTTAGTAGTAATATTTAAGGTGTGATTCTAAAAAAAAAAATTCTCAAAATTTTATCCAAATACTTTTGTTGCTAATTGTAAGTAGGTGCACCAAAAAATTGATCAAAAAAGTGTTTTTAAATGGTAGATGTTAATTACTGCAGGTATACCTACTTTAAATGAGGGAAAGGTACAAGTGAAGTTACCAATAAAAGAAATGTGCGTTTTAAAACCTAAATTCTAAAAGCAAAAAAGGAAAGACACTTTCTGAATTCTTTATGGTTTCAGAATTTTACTGGGTAAAATTTTTATATTATCAATTAGGATGTTATTGAATGAAATTAAATCTACGGAAAAGTTTAACGACGATACCTGTTGAAAGGAAATATTGAAACTCCGATAACTTAAATTTTCAACGGAAAACAATTAATTGCAATAATATTTTTCTCATCCGAATTAATTTTCCCCATAATTATTGTATGCTTACCATTTTATCTGTAACCATTAGTATTAAATTTAGCATCCAAAAATGGAAGAAATATTTAACACGGCCATATACGATAAAATTATAAAAGCACAAACATCTTTATTATAAATAAATCCAAGATGTAGGTTGGCATGCATATGCATAATAAATATAGTATTACAAAAAAAATAAAAAACACAAATGACTTAAGAAACTTTTTATTTTTATACGATCGTAAAAAGTAAATTATTTTGCCATAAATTGCATGGCATTAATAGGTACTATATGTACCCAAAACTATGGACAAACATCTTTTTATACTTAACAGTTTTTCAAATACATAAGTAAAAAACAATATAATTCATAATTATGAAATTCAGTATCCAAATTTATATTTTAATCTAAAGAATTATTGTGAAACAAAAATTTTAAAAATCATGAAAACAAGAAGTTTGTAGTATAAAAATCGTTGGGTTTTTTTATAAAACAAAAAATTAATTACGAATAATTATTATTGTAAAAGATATGATAGAGTATTATCGGTTTTCAATAAATTCTCTTAAGTATGTAAACAAATACTTTGTATTTATAATTTCGCAATATTTTTTACTCGCTTTTTTCATAAATATACAAATATGTTCAAGATTTAATTCCACAAACTAATTTACTGGTAAAATAAAATTTTAAATGAATTTATATAAAAGATGCAATAATATTTGCAATATAAACATGCAAGTTTTAAACACAATTAAGTATTAAAATTTTTTTCATTTACGTTCCTATACTTTATCTCTTTTTACATGGGACACAATCAGTGGCGTAGTGAACATAACCGGCGCCCGGGGCACGACACATTATTAGCGCCCCTCAGAGTCGGACCTAGCCTAAGTAGCGCCCGAGGCAGAGTCAAAAATAGCGCCCTTGTAGAAAAAATATTGCCTTTTTCCTCCCAAAAAACAAGTGACGAACAAAAAAACCTCACATATCTCATTTTTTGGCGCCCCCAAAGACCTGCCACCCTTTGGGACACATTTGACACCCCTCTTTTGGCGCATTTGGCGCTCCTCTACGAGTGGCGCCCGGTGCATGATAGACCCCCTTGCACCCCCTTCGCTACGCCTCTGGACACAATCGCTAAAGTAAACAATACTATGCATGAATTAAACTACATATGTATAAACTTTCCTATGTATAAAATATCCAGTTTTGGTTAAGTTTATAAAAAACTTCAATTATTTTTAATTTAGTTCAGTTATTTACTGAAAATACAGAAAATTTAAAAAAAAAAGTAATATAAAAATTTGTATGTTTTTAATTTGATAATTTTTGTTATCTGTATTAGTTAATACTATAGAATCTACGTAGTAAATTTTTTAAGAATTTAAAAAAAAAATAAAATATTTAAATATTAAAAACAATTATATAAATAAATTCACGAATAAAAATAAACATAATAATAAGTTGATAAAAAAAATTATGAACAAAAAATAAATAATTAAAAATTATATTATTTTTAGTATTATGTTATCCGTCTGTAACGTTTACGGAAATCATAACACAGAGGGTGTGTTTATTACTGCCGAATACCCGTCCGCGATAGCATCACACACATATGTGATCAATGATCACTACGGTTGTTCTGGCGATCACATGTGAACCCAGACTGTAAATTTGTTACATAATATACGAGTAATTATTAGGTTTTTTTCATGTATCATAAAAGAAATTATTTTAAATAATAACCAGACCAATTAAAAGATGATTAATATAAAATTAATTAATATGAATATGGACATTTAATTTTTTGGCATGAAGTCACTGGTGCTGTCGGCATCTAGGTTTACTTATCGTGCTGCAATCATTCCCCGTAACCGGCGCGCGGAGGTGGCAAGGCTAACAGAAATACATAATTTAAATATTTTCTTCGATACTTTAATAATATAAAAAAAAACGCAAGATAACATTTCACATAGATAACATTTCAATTAAATATGGTGTGTAGAATAATAAACTTACGTTGACCTCTCGAAAAGATTCATCCAAAAGAGTTAAAGAAGGCTTGGAACAAATCAAAATGGTACCCAAAAAATTAAAATAGTTCTAGTAGATTGTTTTTTTTTTTTAATAATACTGTTGATTTTTAAATCATAATAAATACATAATTGGATTTATGAAAAATTTTGTCTTTCTTTTCTATTAGCAAATTTCCGTTCTGGAAATTCAGCTATTACGAGGCGTCTCGTGGCAAGACTTGATTTTTTGATGCCAAAATTTTGAGCATCTTTCGCCATTTTTAGTGTGTTTTTGCAAATATTGACCAGAATTCAAAAATTTTTTAATTATTGTTCTAAGTGAACCCTTGAGTCAAATAATGAAATCGATTCTCTTTTGTATTTTTTTCCGGGCAATTGAATGATGGAATCAGTTTTTGAATTTTTGCAAAAATTTGACCAAATGCAATGTAGACGCCTACCTTTATAATAATTGTATAATTTAAGGGAGCTTTCTTATTCTTCTAATTTTCAAAATTCATTTTCAAAAAGGTCAGCACCATCTGAACTCTGCTCTAACTTTTCCTTATTCGGACAGTAGTAAACTATATAACATACATATTAGTATCAATGACGATGAAATCATATACCGAAATTCCCACCAGCTCCCTAGCTACATATTTTTTGTTCTAATGTTAGCAAAAATTCAACATTTATATGTTTAGGTTTTATAAGCAATTTTTTTATTATATGTTTATTATTATTTTATATGCATATTAATATCTGTTAGTTTTCAATTACTAAATTTAATTCTATGATCAATATAAACTACACTAATTATTGAACAGTATATCGTAAGTTGCACTCATCATTATTATTAGACGTAGGTATTGCTTCTGCAATCACAAAATACTAACGATTATTAAATTTTTATGTTTTTGCCACAGGCAGACAATCAATTAAAATACAATAAGTTTTTAATTTATAACATGAATTTACTTAAACATAAAATATATTATGTCTATAACATCTTCGGTTACCTAACATCCATATTTATCAACCTGCAACTATAAAATTAGAAAACATTTAATTTGCTGGAACCCGTTGCAGGCATGTATACAGAATGTTTCGAAAAGAGTTATAACTATTTTTAATTATAGAACACTTTGAAATAAGATTGTCTAATTTCACTGTTAAAACAACTTTATTCTGAAACCTTTGGAAATCAATAAATTAAACAATAACCCACAAGTAAAGGTTCTAAATGATCAGAGTGTCTTAAATCATTCCCCTTTATTAAAAACAAATTTCTAAACGATGTTTTATCAACTTGTTCAATAACTCAACCACCTTTTTTGAATTATAAACAAACTTGTTGGATTTCTCATAATATGAGGTAAAAATATTTTCATCAAATTTCTATACCTTTAATAAAAATTTTAAGGGTTTTCTCAGTTTACTTTCTTTCAATAATGTTACACCACTTCTACACAACTTATTTTACTGCAAGTCTCAAAAAATTTATTCATTTATCAGTTTTCTCTGAGGAGCATTGGAACAGTGAAATTTGATCACGTAATCAGACCCAAATTTACATAAGGGCACTTTACATAAGGGCACGCGCCCCGGGGCTTTCACAAAATCGAATAAAATCTCAAAATTAAGAAATAGAATAGAAAGGATAAGCGCTATTTGGTTTTTTTTCTTGCTAGCCAACCTTGTATTCGTGAAAATTTGAAAAATTTCGGAAATTTTCTAAGAGGGGCCTCACACGTGAAGTATTTAGAGGCCTCCACAGAGGTAAATCCGGTTCTGCAAGTTTATATATAATAACTTTAGTTATTATTTCAATATTTAAGATAAAATTTCACAAAGTGAATCTTTTAACAATGAAATGGTCGGTAAACGACAAACAATATAACACGACTTAATGCTGTACCAAAACTAATGGCGGAAATGATTCCAGGCTATAACAATTCAGTTTAAAATTAAAGAATTATTTTTTAAACAATTCGTTAATGCTTACGAAAATGTCAAAATTTATCTGAATTACATGGTAGACGAAGTGGTCAGAAAAACACATTTCATGTTACACGACTAAATGTTATTCTAATTAATGGTCATGATGGTAAAGGAAGTGGTTGGAAAAACACATTTTATATTAAATGTAAATTTAATTTACAACACTGATAATTATCGTATGTGATTATATACATATACACTATGTGACTTGTCCGCACAAAATTATCCGGGATTTTACCGGGCCTTGACTGCAGAAAGGTTGAGAAACACTGTTCTACAAGATATACGTTTATCAGAATCGACAAGTCCAGCCTCGGGATCTTCATTTGTCAGTTAAATTTTTTTATTATTTCCAATCTATTAAATGCGAGACTTTCGGAACGCATTAGACCCATTCTGGGAGGGACTATTTTAATAAAAATTTTAGTACGAGACAACAACTGCTTTTCCGGAACTGTTTCGCAGAATTCCGGACGGTTGGCCGCCTTAAGCTAGCCACCGTGTCCATACCCAAACCTATAGAACATTAAATGTCGGTGTATTAAATTATAGCTGTTAATTCCTCACAACATTTTTAAAGTTATTTGTAATAAACTAATAACGTAAAATCTTTTAGATCGTTCCACATATTCCTTGACAGTAGTGTTTTTTTGTCTTTGAAAATTTGAATATAGAATGTTTCCAAGGATTTTCAATTTTTCTATTATTCTTATTCTGTAACATTCTGTACTAGTACATTGCTCTGTATGCGTAACATACACATAAATTCCATTATCGAACACGAAATGATGACGTACTAATTCAAGCGGCATCTCTTGATAAAATACATCAAGACGTGTTTATGTAAATTTTCTAGTAATAAAAATTGTTCTACCACATGTGTAAATATTTAATATTTTATAAGAGTATGCATGTATTTTTTTCTCAATTCATTTAATAAATTGTTAATATCGAATGTAATACAAGGCTACTTGAAAATGTATTTTTACATTTTCATTTCAAGAGTTCCATAATCAAAAACACGAAGCCAGTTAGTCATTTTTCAGAAAATAAGAATATAAAGTTAACCGTTCACACTATATTATATTGTCTGCAAATTTTAGACAAAACACTTTTTGAAGATTAAAAGCAGGGTGCGTATTTCCTCCTACTGTTAGTTTCTGTTAACACAATATTAACCTCGGAGCCCGTGACGCGGAAAATATCCCGTATCGCGGATTTAAAAAGTTGTGTAATATTTAATAGTTTAACAGAATTCAAACAAAGTGAGTTCAGTATAACGGGACAAAACCTACTAAAAAGTAGTTTAATTAAATTAATTATCATGAAAAAATTTTAGTTTTTCCCATTATCACGGAAATTGATGAAATTTTGTGATGTATATATATATATATATATATATATATATATATATATATATATATATACACTATCAAAAGTGTCTGCCATACTTTCCAGAGGGGGTGAGAGTTCACAGGACTTTTCCGTCATTGCGGAAATAGTTATTTTTTTAAGTCAAAGCTTATAATGTACTTCTTAAAATTACTTAATTTTGACTATGGTGTTACTTAAACAAATCATCTGAAGGTGATTACATATGTATTGTTTCTCTAGACGTACGTAGCAGAAAATTATTAACGAATGTAACAGCATATAAAAATAATTTATTTTCTTTGAAAAATTAATGGCAATGTGAGAAAATTGCATAACTGTCGATTATTTCTTTATCCTATTATGACTTAACGTATTACACTTAAGGTAGTTGGTCGATAAAACGATTTTTTCAAAGGATTTTAACGAAACTTCTCTAGACATTTATTTAATTCAATACCATTAATACGAGCCTTTACCGAAAAAAAAAAATTGACCACCCCAATTTTAAGAAAAACGTTTTCAAAGTTTTGTAATTTTAACACGGGCTCTTATGGAAAAACTCTATTTTTTTTTCTTTTTTTGAATAAAATGAAAACGTGTCAAAGGAATTTGATAAAAATTTAATATGTTATTTAATACAAAGTTACAAACCATATTTAATAAGAAATAAAAATTATTGACCTCGCCGTTTTTGAAATATAATTTAAAAACATTATTTTACAACGTTTTTACAACGCTTTTTCAACAATTCTTTTAAATTGTTACAACATAAGCGCGCGGAAATTCAAAAAAAAAAAAAAAAAACAAGTGGTATGCAAATATAATAACTGAAGAATATTAATAATTTAATTTTGGTAAAAAAAAATTTTTTTGATATATGTATACTTTTGTATCTGACTATCTCAGAGCAACTACATTAATAGGTACTTTTTTTACGAAATATAATTACACTGATTGTTGATATTATGGACACTATGTTATAACGTCTCCTTGAAGGAACCTTTTTATTTTATTGCTACAACACAAAATTGCACAAATTGTGATAGAAATAGAAAAGGATTTATTTATTTTTAAAATTGAATCGTATTGCCAAGTCGAAACTTTTTATTTTCGGACTGTCATCATTGAAGTGGAACAGAATTTGCAAAACACCTTTCCGTACGCTAATTGAAAGTGACGCCTAAAAAACATTAATGTCTAAATATTTAAAAGCAACAATTTTTTTTTTCGTTTTTGTTTGCAAAAAAATATTATTTTTTAGAATATCAAGGTAAAATATAATTTTCAACTTATTTTCTAAAGTTTAAGGTCGTATCGTGGTGATACCATTAAAACGTCTCCTGATGCAATTAACAAATGTATATCTAAATATCTCGAATGAAAATATTATTTTTAAACAAAATATAAAAATAATTTTATGTCGTGTTTTCTCCAAAATTTCCACAGGTGGTCAATTAAACATTACAAAATATACAAATATTTACTTAAGCTAAAATACCTACATGAATACTTGTGGATACTTATGTATGCTATTGCTCCATGGGATAAAAATTACAGGCATTTAAGTATCTTGCAATGTTACCCAAAGCATATTACGCGTACTGTTTATAGCTGCGTCAATGGAATAACTCATTTTTAATTAATTTTGACATTATCCCAGATAAGTTTATCTTTCAAGACATAAAATATTTTCTGTTTAATAATCTTACTTTTTTAATCTTAATTAAAAATTTTTTGCGCCTATTTTTTAATTGGTTCCGATTACACTGTGCAATTTAATGTTTTTTCTTTTTATGAGAGATTTCTGTAGCTAAAGGAGATACAAAATTTCTTAGTTAAGTGGGGAGAAATATTGTTTTAAGAGTTCAGTTATTTTCGTTTTAAGAAAAATGGTCATAAGTTATTAGCTAAAATGACCAAATTTTAATAGTCTTTCTATTTTTGGCAACTTTTTAAACAATAAAAGAAATGTTTGTCTTAACTCGAACACGATAGGTTATTTAAAAAATTAGCTTAAACTACTTAACTTACAATCAAAATTTGTTGCTAAAGATTTCTGGGCTGCGTTTACATTTTCTCTCTCCAACGGATAGTGAAAAAACTTGACGAAATTGACAGAAATTTTTTGAACCAAAATCTAGGAGTCTGTTAACGTTTTTCCATAACAAAAATAGCTTTGAACTCCTAAACTATAATTCTTGTGCGAGGTCTTATAGTAGTTATCGTAAAAAATTCATCCTATATTGTTGGTTAGCTTTGATAATGAAACAAGTATATTAAATTTTATTATATCCATATCAATTTACTTAAAAAATTATTGCTAGTAAGTTTTTGATAAAATGTAATTCTAATTAGAAAAAACTTTTTTATCGATACAAATGTACTATTTAATTTTTTTGCTGAGATAAATAGTAAGTGGAATTTATTTGTAGATATCAACAAATCGTTAAGTATTGTCACAAGAATGTATTGTGTTACATAATAAGTACATATATGTACTTATTAGCGAATTTCCAGAAAGAATTCTGGAAATTCAGCTATTATGGTGTTAGCCATAGTCGAAGTTCAGCCCGAAAATATGGCAGAAATTTGTTTTGAGGTCCCTAGAGCCCAAAAATAACATTCACTAAAATTTATATATATATATATATATATATATATATATATATATATATATATATATATATGTATATATGTATTTATGTATTTATGTATCAGCACGATAGCGCTTCAGGAAAAACTGCTAGTTTTACGAAATTTGGTGACAACGTTGGAAGTCCAAAAATCTTGGATGAGTTCTTCAGCCAAAAACATCGGAGCTCAGGAACATGATTTTTTGAGCATTTTTCGTGAAAAAGAGTTTTTGGCCAAAATTTGCTATAATTTAAAAGTTTTTGTCAAATTTTTTTACACCATTGCAAAGACGGGAAAAAATGACATAAAAAAGGTTTTGGAACTATTATTCTAGGTTAGCTAGTTTTTGAGAAAATAAGAAAAAAAAAGTCAATTTATTTTCTATAATTTTAGTGTGTTTACAACTATGTTGTATGTGTATAATCATATAATGTGTATGTATGTATATAACTGCAATAGTGAGATATACGTATGTGGATATACATACCTACTTATATTGGTTAAAAGATGTCGTCTGCATCTGAATGTATTGGTGAAACAAAATCTTTATAGGATGAATGTACCAAAAGTTGGTCAGTAAAGCCTTTTGGTACTTTTAAAATACAAAATCAATTATATAAACAACTATATATTTCAATTAATAGAGGATCTACGGATTACTTATCAATTTTATTGTAGAATCGTTTCCAGGTAGTTCAATTCAAGTGAAATCTTGAAATAAGTAATTAAATTATAAGACTGATTAATAAACCTGTTTACTTTTTCCCTAAATCGGTCACATGTGTCATGTTGCTAGTTTTGGATATTCTTGACCTTAAGATTGATCTACGCTAAAAAAAAGTTAACGTTTATTAGTTGCATAATATGAATACTAACGTGAGTACTACTAATTGATGGCAATCAATAAAGAATAATTTAATTTCTTTGATAGAATTGGTTTAATTCTTGCCGTAAAAAGTGAACAATCCTCAAATAAAATATTAATCTGGAGACGAAAAATACTTTCTAGACGTATTTAATGTTAATAATATAAATCTACAAAATTATTCAAAATAATCTGAAAAAGCCGAAATAAACCAGTTAGTGCTTATAATGTATCAAATTGAGAATTTTTCTAATAAAATCATCTGCTTTCAAACATGTACACATTTATAGAAAATAAATTTCTTATTTATAAGTTCTTTTAAACCGAAGTTCTCCAATTTTATGGACTAATATCCTTTGGAAACTAGTCCATAAAAATTGGGAATTTCGGTAAAAAGTTAATATAAAGTTTATAAATTTATTATTATTTAAAGAAAAAATATAGATCCAGTTTGGGTACGTCTACCCCATGGGCTAGGAAACACTACTAGATATTTTGTTTAAATGCATTATTTGTGTCATTGGTGATAGGTATGTATATTGATATGGAACCAATTTAACGACGTATATAGTACAAAATGTATATATACGTATATCTATGTGTGTGAATGTATTTGTACCTCCAATATACATATTTTTCAAATAAGTACATCACTGTTGACAGTTTTAGCGAATGGAATTCAGCTATTACAGCCACTGTCATGACGCGACTTGAGCCCGGGACTATGGCAGAAATTTGTTTTGAGGTTCCTAGAAACCGAAAAAAATAGTCACTAAAATTTATTTATATATATATATATATATATATATATATATATATATATATATATATATATATATATATATATATATGTATATATATATACATATATATATATATATATATATATATATATATATATATATATATATATGTGTGTGTGTGTGTGCGTGTGTGTCCGCGCGATAATTCTCGAACGAAATGTCTTACGTTTATGAAATTTGGTGAAAATATTGGAAGTCCCAAACCGTTGGACGAGTTCGTTAACCAGACACGTCCGATGCCTGGAACATGTCTTTTTTAGCAATTTTCGTGAAAAAATTAACTTTTTGCCAAAATTTCCTCTTATTCAAAAATTTTTGTAAAATTTTTTTACACTATTGGAAAGAGGAGAAAAAATCACATAAAGAAGGTCTTCAAACTATTATGCTATGTCAACTAGTTTCCAAGAAAAACTAACTTTTATAAACGGAAATTCGCTATGTTATGCAGGATGCTGCGACAGGGGTATTTTTTTCTACAAGTAAACAAAGATTTAGATAAATTTTAACACTGGAACTCTGATGAAACGCCTAACTTATACATTATTTTGACAACTAATAGTACTCGTACATTTCCAACTTTTAGTTCTACAAATGTTTAGTCGTACAGAAGTGCACACAAATAACGATCCAATTAAAAACTCGGCGTTCAACACAATTTTAATAAATATAAATAGTATATTATACACCAAGGAACTAAAGTGCGACTTTTGACCCCGAGAGTGGTGATATTTGTTGCCAGAGGACATGTAAAAAATTAAAAATTAAATTGGAATCGATTTAGTATAGAATATATTTAAAATTAGAATTTGCAAACTTTACTACCCGCACTAAATTTTCATTTCATTTTGAAATTGCAAAATAATATCGTAACTATTTAAACTACCAACAAACTCCAATTTTTCAGATACCAACAAATTGTACAGTAAAATTCATACATACCGAGCGTTCATAAAGTTCCGGAACAGCTGAATATCTCAGTTAATATTGACTTTATCGAAAAATAACCCGGACAAAAATTTCATGGGAAGAAATGAGGAACTAGAAAATGACCTCGAATTTGACCTTGAACATGACCTTGACCAAAATTTGGAGGTCAGCTTGGTTCTTTTAAATGGAAACCCCTATTTTTGATCTCGGATTCGGAATGAGCGGGAAATTCTACGTTCAAAACCATATTCATACTTCATATCCCAAAGTCGTGTGAAAGTCATAAAAACGAAAAAAATATGATACCAGTTGGTCAAGGTCATGTTCAAGGTCAAATTCGAGGTCAATTAACTTTTGCGGAAAAAAGGAACTTTTGCGGAGCTGCTCCGGAACTTTATGAACGCTCTGTATAATTATTTATAAATATTGTAAAAAAATGTATATATGTACAGATTAAACTGGAATTAGTAGCTGGGAATCTTCTTAAAAATTCTTACATGTTCATCTGGGTAGTTCTTCAAACGAGGGACGAAAATGGACTTAATTCCGGCCACACATTTTTTTCATGCATGCTTTGGAAAGTAGTTTTATTTCAAGTTGATGACATTTTTTACACTATTTGAAAGTGGCCAGTCAAAAAATTACAAATCATAAATTTTATGGCTATTATAAAAAAGGAGACATCCAGGAAAGTGAAAAAATGAGTAAAAAACTAAAATTAACACAAGAGAATTTCTTATATTCATTTTTATTATTAAGCACAATTTATTAAACTGTTAAGCAATTTATTAACTTTTATTATTAAACAATTTTTATTATTTTTATTATTAAATTTTTAATTATTAAATAATTTATTATTTATTTAATATATATTATATATTATATTAGTAGTATATATATTAGTAGTTATATAGTGTATATACCTATGAATTAAAAAAAAAAATTAAAAAAAAACTAAATAAATAAAAAAAATTGCGAATTTATTATTTATTAAAAAATATTCGAAGTCATTTACTATAGTTTAATACATATATTATATTAGCAGTATATGTATCAGTAGTTATATTAATTATATAGTATATATTATACAGAAAAAAAAATGGAAATTTATTTTTTATTAAAAAATATACGGAGTTATTTATTATAGTATTCTAATGACATTTACCTAATTTATTTACATTATTTAAGTTTAATCCCGTTTTTGGAGCTGCCAGGAGACTGAGACCAGGAGACTGAGAATTCTTCAATATTCTTTAAAAGTCGGCTAAATAACGTTTTATATAAAAAAGGACCGCTATTCCAATACAATATATTTACAACTCATACAACTGAAAAATTTCTTATATCCACACTATTTTTCACGAAAATGCTGACCAGGATACTGAGAAATTGATTGGACCGAATAGGATCTCACTTACAATGTTAACTGAATTAATTGATACAACCTCAAATTAAGTAAAACTTTATTTTATTTATTATATTTGAGTTAATTACTATGACAAACGTTGATTTAATCGGAATATAATTTTTTTATATTTTTTAAGGGTTTTGGTTTGACAGGAGAATGATGCAAAGTTCGGGAGACAAAATTCAATAGAATATTTCTTAAACAAAATATAAAAAAATTTAAAAATTATTTATACAATAAAAATGTACCAATGTTATAGATTACTACTGCAGTGTAAATTTTTTTTTTATACATTCAGAATAAATAATTATTTAGTCTGCTATGTTTTACTTTGGAGAGGAGACATACCAGGAGACTGAGAATTTTACATTTTAAGTGTCATTTTTTATAAAAAATATATTTCGAAACCGGATTATTTTGAGTGACCAGTAGGATGCAGTAATGGTTTACAGTTTCCATCTAGAAAAAATGTATTTTTCAAAATATTAATACACAAAATGCGTTGGGCCGTCCAAAATTCCCTCGTTTGAATAAAGACCCATATAGAGACAAACGACGACCCACATTACTATAAAACACAAAATGGATTTGTGCGCTGTCTTAATTTAATGTTAACGCGACCTACGTAAACGTATCAAAATGGCAGAAAATAAACTATGTACCTATGTAAGTAAAACCAGTAATTATGCTGATAACTACCACGAAATTTATTAGTGTTGTTTAAACTGTGATAAAAAAATAGTAAAATAAAGCCAACTTGATTTCAATAACTGTTTAATTGCAGGAAATGAATGTTGTTTTTGAATTCGTTATGTTTCCTTTCTGTATACTTCTTTAATACCATCTGCTACATTTCTGATATAAATACAAGTTTTTGTAATTTATGTTTTCTATAAAATTTATCAAAATTAATTTTGTTTTTAGAGTCTTATTTAATGTGGGATGATTAGGTATAACGGACTGTTTTGCAAAGAAACGAAATTCGTCTATGTGTAATATACTTGTTTGCAGTGCTGGATTTACACTATGGGCACGCGGAGCACTGGCGTCGAGCGACAAATTTTTAAGAGGGCGCGGGCGGCAAAATTTGAAATTGAAAACCGCGATTTTTTTTTAACTCATCATTTATTTTTTGATAGGAAAATGGGAAATGGGAATTTTTTTTTTTTTTGCTCGTCACTTATTTTTTGATAGGAAAAGAGAAAAAGTGAGAAAGTGGGTGACACTTAGGGTAAATCCGACCCTGCTTGTTTGCATGATTCTTCAAACATTAAATTGAAAAAGAGAGAAAATAAGCAGTTGTAGTACTCTTGAACTTAATTTTTCAACTAACCAATATTTAATTTTGTATAAAAAAAAATTATTCTTGCAACTATTTGCCGAGCACTCGCTTAAAATAAATAAAAAATAATCCTCATTAAAATAATTCTGTATTGTCTAGAAGCATAATGTCAATGTTAAATAAGACAAAAAGTTGTTTACAAAGCAAAGTTCAAAAGAATGTTGAGGTTATTGCTATTAAAAATTTGTCATTAACTCATTGTATTCTAGAATATTCAATATAAATTATAGTCCCACGTATTAGAGACTTCGTTAGAATAAGTTAGAATGTGATTGAATTTCATTACAAAGTGATTGAATTTCATTATTATCGTAAATTAAACAATACTCAAACAACCCTTCTTAGACTAGATAGGGTGTCCATTCGTCCCGGTTTTCCCAAATTTACCCCGATTTTCACTCTCTTATCCCGGTGCCCCGACAGGTTCTTTCGGAGCAATTATTTGTCTTGGGTTATTTAAACTACTTGTTATCACCTTTTTATACAATTATTCATTCCAATTGCCCCAGTACGATTTAGGTCGCCTTAAAATGCAACCTAAATCGTACATTTTGGAGCAGGTAGACTCTTTTCAGAGATTTATAGGATCAGATTCTTAAAAATAAGGCCGCAATTAATCTCCGTCAATGTAAGTCTGATGAAGATTTTGTAGACTATTTGTAAATACATAATTTGATTATCTGTTACTTTTGTTAGTAATTTTGGACAATAAATTGATACTAAATAAGTTCCGAGTCCAAGAAGGACGGAAAACTGAGAGATTAAAAACCGTGAGGCAAAGTAACTTGATTAATTTTCTACAATTATTGTAACTTTGTCAATTTTTTACAGTCTTTTATACCACTTTAAGTTCGTAGTTACCTACAAAAAGATATTTAACGCACAATTTAACCAAGAATTCCATATCGCACGTCCCAGTTCGACTTTGTCAAAATATGATTTAAAAATGAAAAATGATTTAAAAACTTTAAAATTGTTTACAATTCTAATTTATGGACGATAGCCTAGGTACTCTAGGTAGATCACAATGTACAAACATAAAGTTTGAGTATGGGTAAGTTCAAAAATATAAACTTTACCGCATCGATGCAGCATCATGACGTTTCTGATGCGTCTAATACTGCATGATGCGATGCTGATGCTCTCTTGAAATTTGATGCACATTAGATATTTTTGAATGGGATATTGGCATCATGATGCATGTAGCATAATAAACACACAATGTAGCCAATGTAGCATGATGGACTATAGATAATATAGTAATACAGTCCTTGTATAGGTATATTATCTTTGAATTTCAACTTGAACTTACTTGAAATTGAAAATATTGAAATTATTTGAATAAAAAATATTACATACCTATTTTGAGTGCAAGATGTATTCAAATAGTTTAAACAATTTTAATGAAAGGTAAATACATTAATCTTTTTCAACTGTTTCTTTTTCGGAATTATTCCTGTTGGTGTTAATACCTGCATAATATGGCAAGTAGTTATAATTCTACACATGACAAGCATCTTGGACACGCATCACCAAATTTCTTGATGCATTGTTTTGACGCATCAAATGCAAAAATGAACTTTTGATTTTTCGTTGTGATGCATCTGATGCGTTTTTGAACTTTTGACTCTCCCTCATGCAAGCAGTGATGCATTTTTGAAGTTAGCCTATATAGTAGAATTTTTATTCACTGTTATAGTGTCCTAAACTATATTCTTTTCGATTTTCTGCTTTTAATTCACCGCTAGTATTCCAGTTAACAAATAGACGGTCGGTATAGATTTAGCTAATTTACAATATCAGTTCTTGCCATTGATATTTTATCAATTAACGACATTCAGTTATATGTTATATTATAATATTATAAATTTATAATCTAATAATAAATAATAATTTTTTCTTTTGCAACAATAAACATGTATTTCGCTCACTATGGTATGGTGTCTATGTCATTTGATCAATTGAACATACATAATATATTGGTTTATTTTTTTATTAGTATTGGATTTTATTTTAATCTATTTATACATAAATGCTTATTTTTAATATAATTATATCAATATGTATGTATTTTATTGATCTGATTTCTGGCTCATTTAATTAAAACAATTGGTTTGAGTTTTTGAATTATAAAAATATAATTTTCTAGATCAATACACAAATCCATATTGATCCATGTCAGTAGATTACACAGTAACTTTATGTAAATGAAATAGATTCCCTGTTGACAATTAATAGTTTGGGTGTTTATTTTCAAGGCAATAAAAAATCGGCTAAAACAACAGGCATGGAAGTATTATTACCTTAAAGATCACAGTAGCTTTAACTAATCTGTTATAATCAAATTTCAATTAAATAAAGCCGTAGTGGACCACATGTCCCTAGTGCAAATTACTCAAAATTATTTTTTCTCCATTTTTATGGAGTTACTCTGTAGAGAATCTCGGAATTAATTCCGTTGAAATGACAAAAATTTCGATTTAATCGATTTTTAGCTATTTATTTACACATGCATAACTATTCATTTTTGTGGCAGTTACATCACAGTGTATACAATACTGCTTGTCACGCGTTGAGGGATGATGTACATAATGTACATAGCTCAATTGTCTGGGCCAAAAAAATATGTTGTTACTAACTACATAGTATTGGAGCATTTTTATTCTTCGTAATTAGAGAATAGAAATAGATTCGCAAAAAATTATGGATTATTGTTGTGCTTTAATATTTATTTATTTATCTATAATTTGTGCATTATCATTTATAATTTTTGAAACAAAAAGCGACATAAATAAAATTTTCGGTATATTGAGACTACTATTTAAAATTTCAAATTAATTCCTTAATAGTTATATCTACAGATTTATTTTGTACAATTTTGAAAAAGAAATTTCCAAGAAAAACACGTTTAAGCTGAGAGACCTTCGGGAAACTATTTTTATGGTTCGTAAATTAAGATTTATAAGTGTCTGAGCAGCGTTTTAATGCAAAATACATACATTTATGATATTTTATATTTTTAAAAATTTTCTTAGGTACGTATTTATCTTAAAATGTTCCTATATGTTTCATTACGCTTTACCTGCTACAACTTTGGAAATTCTTAGGTAAAATTCTTAGGAGATCTCTGAAATAGTCAGATACTAAATTAATTACGATTGAACGTGTTACTTACTATTAGAGAATATAATTGAAAATTCACGTGTTCTGTCATTTAAAAATGTTAATTTAAATACACAACTAAGTAAATGTAATCGAAATTGAATATACAGTAAAAATAATGTAGGCGTCTCGTCAAAGTCTGTAATAATAAAACAAAGTAAAAAAAGAAAAAAGAAAAAACTATTAGTAACAATATAAATAAATTACGGAAATACAATATCGGTAGATGAAATGAATCAGTATTTGATTTTAAAATGCTTTTAAAATCGCGCATTTTAGAGTTTTATAAATTACAATTACTTGAATCTTAAAATATAATTTATTTTTAAACTCTAATTAAAATGCATTTGAACAATCACTGTTATTATCTGGCAATAACTTTCCCTCCAGACAATAATGTTTCTTCCCGGCTCTTCTACCAATATTATTTATGAGCTGTTAAATTAAAAAAAATACATTTCGCCTAAAATTTGGTTTTGCTTCATCAGTAGCTTTGTTTTATATATTTATTTTTTCATACTTTTGAACGGCTAATTATTTTCTGAATAGGATCAGTAAATTTTAAATATTTACATATATAGGTACATGGCAAATATTTTGAGTTTTTTTTCTTTTTTTTTTGAGGTCGATAGGGTAATGAAACTCTAATTGTATTTATATTATCGAAAGTACTACAACCCTTTGACTGTATTTGACTATAGTGTGAACCCTTCTATGTTTCTATTAATTCGTACTGCATTATATGGAAACCGCGTTATATGAAACTCAGTTTTTCACTTTTTTTTAACGTAATTAACTAAACCGTGACAAGGAACGATGGAATTAGTAAAAACAATTTTTTTCTTGTACCGTGTTAATTGGGAACCACGTACCACGTTCTATCAAAATATCGCGTTATAAAAAACAGAATTAGTGCAAATTACTAAATTTGACCGCGATGGGAACAATTTGTGATCTTATGGAGTATCTAAATAAACACACTAAATACATGGCTAGCACCAAGTAATGATACTTGCGATTATGAAAGGCAAAAGATTAGAAATGTACGCTGGATGTGCGGTGACTGCAACGAGTTATAGGAAGACTGTTTCTATTTATTTTGTTCCGCTTTTTACCGAAACCGCGTTTTGAATGTACTGCAATTATAAGAGCATTTACTCTACTCCTGTTGTATCTTTTAGTCAAAGAAAACAGAATGTCAAGGAAACTGTTTTTCTCAGAAAATTCTAATTCTAGCTTAGTTTTTTTTAATAGTTTTTTTTAATAGTTTTTTTTTTTTATTTTGTATCGAGACTGAATAGTTGGATATATCAATTATTATTACAAAACATAAGTATAATATTAGCCATTTAACATAAAATGATTATGGTAACAATTTTTATGGTCTTCTCTGTACGAAAATAAACATTTGTGATTTTCAATTGGCTAATAATAGATCGACAAAACAGCAGAATTATATTAATGAAATATTATTTATAAATATATTAAAATATCATTACTATCAATTGAAAAATTAACATTTAATTGAACTTGGATTTATTATTAAATGAAAAATGATTCCTGTTTCACTATTTCTGATTCATATTCTTCTTTTACTCTTTTATTTAATTATAAAAATAACTACGCAATAAATAAATCAGTTTAAAAAACATATTGAATTTATTCGTTTTAAAATGACAGGCCGATACTTTACGAATATGTATTTTACTTTACTTGACTTTATTTTTCTCTCTAATATATTTCTACGACTGTTTCTTAGGTTGCTAGTTCAAAAATCTTGTTCAGAATAGATTCCCAAAGACGTCAAATTCATTATGACTTGATTTATAAGTACCTATATTATTATGATAATAATAATAATAATAAAATATAGATGTTAAAATATTTGCCCTAATTTTTTTTTTCGTAAATTTTTATAAATATTTATTAATTAATTTTAATATATGTACTCATATTAAAAATTTGCCAAAATAATTATAGAGTTCAAACGCAAATAACTAACATAGTTTATATGATATTTTAATATTTAATTATAGGGCTGATTTTAGTTTTTATTAAAATATCTATTACATGCAAATTATTTACGTACAAGTATGTGTGTGCCGTTTTAAAATTTGGTAAAAATTATTATATTGATTAATTATTGGCAATTACCTTTATTAAAAGTTATTAAAAATTTGCGTATTAAAAAAATAAATTTCATAACATTTAATAATTTAATTTCAATATTGAAAATAATAAACGTGTGAACTAATAATTCCAAAATTTTGTTCTGAGAAAATAACAAACTAATAACTTTGTCCCAAAATTTTTGTGTTAAATGTCTGTTATTGATATTTTTAAAACAAGTAACAAAATTAAATTATTTCTTTACAAAAAAATAGCTGAAATTCTCATGAAAATTTTGAGAGATATTATTTGCACTTTACTTCATAAGTTTTGAATGTTAGTAAAAACCAAGCTTTTGTATAAATAAAGCAATTTCCAAAATCATGCACGTTCCAAAAACGGCAAATACAATAATAAGAATTTAGAATTTTAGTACAAATAGTCAAAGTTACTGAAACGCTATATAATAAATAATAAGAAGAGTTAATGAGTTATCAACTAAAACTTATTTCGAATTTTATATTTATCTACATATACCTAATAGTAAATATGATAAACATGGGTAGTATACATCCACTCTCAAAATTTTACCACCTGATGAATAATAGTAAACCGATTTTTCACTAGTTAGATTTATTTTCAATATTGTACGGAACTCTCGATTCGCGAATCATACTCACATTTCATCGAACTTGTTTTCAACAGTATTTTTTAAGTAGCTATTTATGCAACAAGTACATAATAACAAACTTTATGTATGAGCCACGTTTATGACCAAACGGGCTTTGCAAACGTGAACGGACTTGACTATTTAATCATCGGAAACTAATAAACGAGTTTTCAGTAAAAATTATTAAAAGGTGCTTGGAATTTAATAATAGTACAGGTTGCGTAATTAGTATTAATTATGATAATGTGTAAATTGTAAATATATGTAGTTTGCAAATAAAGTGTTTTCTGTTTATTATAAAATTAAAATTTATCAAATAAACTGTTCTTTATGGCACTAGTGCTTTTTGCTTTACATTAGACAACTAGTGTGATAAAGTACCTACTATAACTTTTCACATTACTAACAGTGGAATAAAATTGGATTCTATGGTTCAGTCGTACATATTTTTCTTCGGCTGTATCGATTATAAGTACTGAAGTGTGTATCACTTTAATCAAAATATATTCATAATACTAACAGTTTGATAATTGTCTCGAAAGTCGTTAATAATATTAAACTCTATCACAATATCTTTGTACAAGATCAGCATGTTACAAATTTTTTTAATTTGTAACAGACAACATCGTATTGAACACTTTTGTTGATAATAATCTCTCATGTAGTGCACAGCAATTACACATACGTGTATTACTTACATAGGTACATAAGTTGCTAAATTTAACATTATAATTAAAATAAAATTATTTATTATATTAATATAATTATTATAGTCCGGATAAAATAATTTTTCACAGGACCGGCTTAACGATTTCAGTGTAATACTGTTAGACTGTTTGTATTTATGTATGAGACTGCTAGAGCAAATAATGTTCCTTTACATACATACATACATAAACTGATTAACTTAAATCGAATTAACATAATATGTTTTAGAAAATATTACTAATTTTTCCTTAAAAAATGTTCATACAAAACTAGTATATCTTGCCAACAAACTAAACACAAATAAAAGTATACATATTAAGAAAAAAAAATGTAACGTTAATACTGTGTTATCTAATAAAATATTATGTAGGTATTTATTTCATTTTTGCTAATATTTTTTTTGTATATACTTTTGAGCATTGAATAAATAGTGGGAATACACTTATATACACAATCTATATGAAAATGAAAAGTGACTAAAAGTGTTGACGAATATGGATGGTTAAACAAGAGGGGATTTAAAATTTTTCTAGATTAACTGATGTTATATTTGTTAGTATAAATATTTTTAGAACATTTATTAATAAATACTCTCCAATTACAACAAAAATCACATAAAAATTAAAAAATATTCATTACCATCGATAGTTTGTAGGTATTCTGTGTTTGTAGATTATAAAAAGGTGTTAATCAATATGACGATTTTGCTTCAAAAAAATAATATCTAAAAAACTTCTATTGTATGGTCCATACAAATATTCTAATATCAATAGTATCTGTGGTTAAATACAAATAATGCATACGTACATATTTATACGTACGACACGTACGATGTCATCAAAATGATGTTTTGTTTATGTGTTTGAATGAAATGGGCAACTAGATTAAATATTGCTTGATTTACATTGCATGTGTATGTACCTATGTAGAAAACTAAAAATTTTAAAAAATTGTAAACAAGGTACATATATTAAATTTTAAAAAGTTAAAAAGAGATAAGGAGTTTGTTTGTCAATTGATACTCAAAGAAAGCTGTCGGTGGGAACGGAAGTAATAAATTTTGTTTTATATGTAACTGCGAGCTAGTTAGACAAATAAATATTGCAAAACTTTAATTCAACAAAATTTGGGGCCCCTTTTAATTTTTGATATAAATCTCACATAATAAAATTTTTCTAAAAAGTTATCGCTTCTCTATGTTGAATTTCAATAAATTTTCAGGATGCTGTTATTTCTGTTGTAGCAGACTCATACATAAATACAAACAGTCTAACAGATTTACACTGAAATCGTTAAGCCGGTCCTGTGAAAAATTATTTCATCCGGTCTATAATAATTATAATGTTTATTATTATAAAAACAAATTAATCACACATCGATTATTGATAAAATAAAAAATTTGACGTGTATGCTAAGTCGCAATAATTTTTTTATATTGACAAATTTGCAATTAAGAAGTAAAACAGCGTTCTAGTTTCGCTAGCATAAGTGTTTTGCAATAGAAAAATTTAGGTGAAGTAGGCGCCAAAAAGTACCCAACTGTATAGGTCAAAACATACATACCATTTGTTTTAACTGAAACCGGAGTAACTCGCTAGTTTATTAATAAGTAAATTGTCATTAATTACTACAAGTATTTCGAACGAAATATTACTAGAATTACGTTGGATATGGAGAAACACTTCATTTATTTGTTATAAATTCAGGGTTAAAAAATAATATTTTTTAGCATTTGCAGGTGAGAGCGCTGGTAAAAATATTTTTAACTTTCCAAGATCGAAAAAATTTTGTAACTATAGTAACCAAATACAGTAAGTAGAGCGTCCGATTATATGAAAATCAATCAACCGAAATGACAGCAGTTAATAGACTACGAACCTTAAAGGGTAAAAGTTAAAAAAAAATAAATTTAATGGGGACGTTGCGAGGACCAGATATAAAACAATATTTTGCTTCCGAGACTACTCAAGTAGTGATAGAAAGCATTGTGATCACTTTTGAAAAATAAAAAATTTTTCCTCCAAAATAAAATTTTACACCAAGTGTCATAAGTTCTGAACTATTCAATTATTTTTTATGAAATTTTCAGAAATTATGTAGTTTGGTTCCTAGATGGTCCCCTATGAATCGAAATCGGAGTAACTAAATTTAATCCCATTAAATGTCAATATCTTATTTACTGCTTGTCCTATTTCGCTCAAATTTTTAGGGTATTTTGGGGTTTAGTTTCTAAAATATTTTTGCTATTATAATTTATTTTGAGTTACAACAATTTTTTATGAACTTTAAGGCGAAAATATAATTTCACGGTATATATATATATATATATATATGTATATATATATATATATATATATATATATATATATATATATATATATATATCTATATATATATATATATATATATTTGGTAGAACACTGTTTTAAAGTCTTTTATGAGTACGAGAAAGCTGTGTGCCACACCCCATTGGCAGTATATTTTCTTATTTATCATGTATCTTCAAATATATTTGTCCTGAGTTACTGACAAGATAAGTGATCCTGACTACATATAAGTTGCAACTAAATGGGTAAATTCATTTTTAGTGATCAAAGCAATTTGCATTACTGCAATATTTCTTTTTACAATTTACTAGAAACAACTGAACACTGAAGAGTTGTTTCCTGTCTACAAATATAAACACTTACTTATAAAAATAAATTTTCACCGGAAAAATACGTCCATCTGATGTGAAAAAGAATCAATAAATTTTAAAAGCAATTTACTGTTATACATATATTTTCCAATAATTGTTTCGATATTAAATTTCATAATTTGTTGATGTATGCAAAATAAATCTACGCTGATTCATTTCATTTTGCTTATCTACTGTATGTGTACATTTTTAAAAAATATAAATATTACGGTTACGTGGGAGATTTCCGTGTCATGTAATCTCTTCCAGGATGGTGATAAAAACACTTTTTTTAGGGTTCCGTACCTAAGGAAAGCGAAACTTTTATAAGACCACTCTCATATCCGTCTATCGCAGAGGTTTTTCTCGAAAACTATGTAACGTAGGAATTTGAAAGGTATAATGTTAGGTCTTGATGACGCGCACACATCTTGCAAGTTAACGATTATAAAATATAACTCATTTGCATTAAAATTGGGGTTCAGTATAGATAGACCTAAAAAAAGTTTTGATTGAATATATCGTGTCAGATATAAATTGAAATGAGGAACAAATTCTTTTTTGTCTCTTCTACCGTCGACATAGATTTGCGTTCAACTTTCTCAACGTTTCTATGGACGTTTACTAATTGTATTATCAGTTTACAGCATATTACCATAATATTACATACCTAAGAACCATAAGTGTTATTTGTAATAACAGAAAATTCTTAAGCATTCTTGGCCTCAAAACTAAACCTACGGGCCAAGTACGAGTAGTTACTTCTTCAATCGAAAAAGTGATGAATAAATTTAAAAGAAAAAAATGAATAGAAATAATAAAGTTCATCGAAAATGCAATTTTAATGGAAATAAATAGTAGACGTCTGTAAAAAACTATTTTCATAGAAAAATCGATTTCCTAATTGACGGTAAGCGATTACTTACGTTCCTAGCAAAGTAAGCAAACTTTTATGACACGTTTTTCTAGTAATCAGAGGATAGAATACCAATATTATTGTTTAGTAACCATAAAATAGAAATGTAAATGTTTACGCAACAAGTTATCTGCTATGAAAGCACCAATTTACGATTCACAAGGTTGGAGAAATATTTTTTGTACATCAGTCGCCAATTCTTGGGCTAGTAGGTGTGTTAATTTTATAACAGGCATTGAAAAAAGTTAGGAATTTTTCTTTCTCTTATGAATATCTATGTACTTAAATAGTTCCAGCTTGTTAACAATCCTCATAAACACGTTTTTAAGGTAGCCGGAGTAGTTTTTTTTTTTTTTTATTGCATAATTAAGCCATCAGCTACTTTAATAACTGAATATTTTAAATACAAATTACGTACTTAAACACTAAGAAATATTTTGAAATTTCGAGTTGATAACATCAGTTGTACCTTGGCTAGGTAAAATAAGACGTAAATCTTAAACATGAACACAGCTAAATTCTAAATAAACTTGTAGTTTTCATAAAATTAGCAAGTTCTACCAAAAAAATAAAAAAAATAAAAATAAATAAAAAATAAAGATATATATATATATATATATATATATATATATATATATATATATATATATATATATATATATATATATATATATATATATATATATATATTTATATATAAAATAAAAAAAAAATAAAAAATCGTTAAATTATTTGCTCATTTGAGGAACCAGCGTAGAAAATGTTACTTATCATTTTAAAATCATTTTAAAATTTAATTCACATTTTTATATAATGTGAATTTTCAGTGCCACATTGTAATCTGGCTGAGTCTATAGTCCGGTAGCGACATATACAAATGAAAAGAAATTGTCTATATATTAAAAATAGATAGACATATAAATATACCTGGTTATGTTTTCAGCGCTAATAATATGTATTTCCAATCACAAATTCAAGTTTTTCCATCTCGCGCTGACTTGACCTTGATATTAAGTGGGTGTTTGTATTATTTAAATAAAAGTCACAGCGCGCCGTACCTACTTTGACCTCACTGTTCATATTTTTTTTTATTTTTTCGCGTTTCTCATATTTTTTTTATCCGATTGTGGGCGTTAGAATTTCTAATATTTTATAAATAATAAAAATTATGTATTTTAATATTAATTAGTAATTTTAAAATAACTAATTATTTTTAGTTAATTATAGCAGAGATAAAAAACAAAATGTTACAACTATATATATATAGTACCTATTACTTATGTTAGTTATGTATAAAATTTTATTTATTTATTTGTGTATTTATTTTCTGTGGCATTGAAGAAAGACAACGTAGTAATTTAAATGAGTTTTATATGAAGTGGATTTTTTTTCCTTTTGTTGTAAAATATTCGCATAGCTGATCTTAAAATTCGGAGTTTTTACTTGAAAATTGGTATACTTAGTTGTTTAATTCTTCAATGTTTGATACACATTAAATTTTTTACGTTGTTATACAAATAATTTTCTTTTGTATGTTATTGCTCGCTTAGTATTAGCCATTAGGACGTTAAATTAAATTTTAAATATATTTTCTTACGAGAATTAGAGATTTTCCTGAGATCAAAAGTAGTTTATGTCCTTTTTCTCCCGTCTATTAACAATGTACATCTTCTGTGAAAATTGCAGTGTCTTGTCTAGCATACATTTTCTCTTGCGAATAGAATGTTTATCTAGTATAAAAAGTACCCTGTATCCTTCCACACTTTCCCAAATATCACTCTACAAAATTTCAGGTCGCCTGGTTCAGCGGTTAAAATGTAAATGCAAGACAAACTCAAGTTTGCATTTATAATATTATGATAGAGTATGATTTTATATTAACTGCTGTCATACGAAATATATATATAATATAAAAATTCAAAAAAAATACATATATAAATAAATATGTACTGATGGAAACTAGGTCATTTTTGATTATAAATTTTTTAAAATACATTAAATATAAATATATGTAAATGTCATAAATGCTAAATAAAATTTATATATACATATAATGTGGTTTTTATGCGTCTTTTTTATTTTCGAGGATAAAATAGGCACTATATTTTATGTTTTGACAATAAATTGTCTTTGGCTATTAAAAATGATCAACTGGAAATATACGACGCGCATCTGTGTAAAAATCGAATTTTAACGTAGATCTATACGCTGTATATATTTAAGTGCAGTTTTTTTTTTGTTTGATATTAGTTTTTAAAACGCACGGTTCCGTACGGCTAATAAATGTGGCGTTAAATATTACAATTTGGGCTAGTCGTGCGTTGTTATTGTTGTGTTGGAATATATAAGTAGTATATTTTGGTTCCAAATTTAGAATAGGACAAACTGGCGCCTAAATACAAAAATTAGAGCAGTTTCAATAAAAATGATATTTTAAGTTTTAGTCAACATGTTGTCTCAGTTATGAGCTATTAAAAGATTTATTTTTCATTTCTGTTAGTCTTTCTCGGCTGCAATGAGTCCCGACGTTGTTAAATATAATACGATAACGTAAAATTTTGTGGAAAAACACTCCACCAGAATTACTTTACGGATTTCGGCAAATGAGGTATTTGTCAGTAGAGACAAGGACTGTCAGGGGTGGTCTAATGCAGCCCGAATTTTGAAATTTACTTGCTTTCCTGTGTTACAGATCTTCAAAATTTTTTTAGATAAATGAAACTTAAAATAATATTGCTTATTAGTTTTTGTAGAAACGAATAAACAATAAACGATATCAGATAATTGTACTATTATAATTCAGATGTAAAAAAAAAGAAACTCTTAAGCCTTTCGATTACAACGTTGTTTTGAACATCAACTTACACCCCAGTGAACATTTTTCTGTAAATTTTATGTCACAGTGACAGAACTGAAAGTCACATGTTACATAACATGTGAGTCACATATGACTCACATGTAACTTACAATTTCCCACTTATAAACGTAACAATGTGACGTAACATTGTTATGTTCTTGTTACGTTTTAGGAAAATATAACTTTGATGTTACCTTATAAATAAAAATTACGCCTTCTTTTGTAAAAAGCAAATTCAAAATTCTCTTTTTTTGTTTCTTATTAACATTACATACACATATTACCAACTTATTGACATATACATACACCTAAATTGTTATTATTTTTATTTTTTTTGTTGACTGCTGCAGGATTCGAACCATTATCCACGCTGAAATATCTTTTAAATTATCGACAGTCTTAACCACTAAACCAAACTTACTTATTTATTCTGATCGTTATATATTAATATATATCACAAAATAGTAAATAAAGCCTTATAAGAATTTTCATAAAAGTTTCGTTTTTAAATTAATATGTAACAAAATTAATGTTGTTTTAACAACGTATTAATGTTGTTTTAATGAAATGTCGCAATCATGACTCTTTTGTTATGTTTTTGTGACGTATCAATATTAATAAAACATTCGTTCATCCATTTCATCCATCCATTTTTGTATAAGTCGATTTATGTTATTTGTTATATAGGTTGTGGGGTTATATTATATATATATTATGGGGTTATATCATATATTATGGGGTTATATTATATAATATAACTCCATAACCGATATAACAAATAACATAAATCAACTTATACAAAAATCGATGGATGAAATTTAATACATCAGACGCCAACAGAGGATAGATTGAAAAACTGCAGGAATCTTTAAATGGATAATTCCTCACGAATTGATACATTTAAAATTAATATGGTAACAAAACATTTCACAAAAGTGACAAGTGAAATGTTTTATTAATATTGATACGTCACGAAAACATAACAAAAGAGTCATGATTGTGACATTTCATTAAAACAGCGTTAATACGTCACAAAAACATAACATAAGAGTACTGTTGTGACGTTTTGTTCAAAGTAACATTGTTAGGTCATCAGGACATAACAAAAGAGTCATGGTTGTGACATTTCATTAAAGTAACGTTGATACGTCACAAAAACATAACATTAGAGTCAGTTCTGTGAGGTTTTATTAAAGTAACATTGTTAGGTTGCGAAGACATAACATAAGAGTCACACTGTGACGTTTTATCAAAGCAACCTTGATACATCATCTAAATGTAACATAGCAGTCACAAATGTGACATTCTATTACAGTCACAATGGCATGTAACTGTTACGTAACATACAGGTAACAATTAGGTATATAACATAAAACTCTAATTTTATATAATTGTTATGTCACCCATAAGTCAAAAGTTACGTAACTTGTTACTTCCTTGTTACATCACATTTACATTCCATGTTCACAGGGACATAACTTACGGAAAATACAAAATCGACTTTTCTCCCTTATCCCAGGAGTTTTGGGCACAACAAAAATGTTAGTTTCATATTCTACCCGTAGATGGTGATATAGGTGTCTCTCGAATGTCCAAAAACAAACTGTTTTAGTGGGAAAAGTTAAATTGTAAAGACTCAGTGTTGTACCTTTTTGTGTTAATAATGGAAAATATGTATGACAAAAAGCGAAAAATTATTTTCAAATAGCGTTTTCATACCAATACTTTTGTTTTATTTACGAGATTCAAAGGAATCACGAAATAATCCTATGGGTCACAGTAAGACTATACTGCAAAATCAATTTTTTTCAATAAGCACTATCTTTCTTATGTATAGCACAATATTTCCTGGGCACAAACGCAATTACTAGAGAACCTATTGTTAGTATCTTTATGTACTCACAGCAGCCGTCCTGTTTTCAATGTTTGTACATCATTACCGTTATCAAGTTTTATAATTTTGTTTTACATTTTACGATTTGAATATATTTTTAATTTTTATTGAGCAGTTTACAGATGCATATAGATGTTAATATAAATGTATAGCAACATTTTAATTATATGTATTTTTATGATGATAATTAATAAAAAGTGTCTTCTCAAAATTTGCCATCTGATTCCATGCAGCATTAATTTTATTGCTAAGTATTATTTAAAATTACAATATCATTTCGTAATATACACGGAGTGTTTTAATGTACGGTACAGTCGTATAGTACAAGTGGGTTATACAATAAATTTTTGAAAATAATATAAATTTCTTTTTATCTTTTTTTTTTTCAATTTTATGTTCAAAACAAATTTTTATATCGCTGTTTTACAGAGTTAAATGACAATTGATAATAAAATGTTAAATAAAAATTTTTTAATAACAAAATACTGGCAAAAATTTTGATAAAAAACACGAATCAAAAATTTTTTATCAGATCACTTACAAGGAAAGGTTCCCAGGTGTCCGCCTCCGATTTCAATGCCGCTAAAATATGTTATTCTACGTAGAAATCTAAAAGACACGTATTTTTTTTTATCGGCGGAAAAACGAATTGGAGGGGTGAAATCGCCCTTCAAAAATTGATACATCAAAAAATCTAATTTAATTTTACAAATATCTCGAAAACAGTAAGAGATAGAGCAAAAGTTTAAACTGGCGATATGGCTCTTTTTTAAAGAGCTATCTATTGATATTAAATTTGTTCAAATTACACCAACAGGGGTGGTTGAGGGTTAAAATTTAGGGGTTAATTTTGCAAAAAGGGGGCGAACATTAAAGAATATAAAAATTTGGTTTACAGTTTTGAAATCTACGTCAAAAAATCTAATTGACCTGTTTTTGCTCAATGTCCTCGTATTAAGTCTAGGGGTAGTTAACTAGGGAGTGATTGTGTCGAATATTCGTTTGTAATTTTCGTTCTGGAGTTGGACTATCGTATGTAAGGTTTTTAGAAGGTTTGTTTTTTAATGGATCTTATAGTTTTCGTTATCAAAAATTATCGATACCGAAAATAACGATATTTTTAAAATGAATGGAAACCTAATAAAAACCTTACATACGATAGTCCAACTTCAGAACCACTTATTGTGACATTATTACCCACTGTCAGTGTGTTAATAGTAAAAATAAGTGTATGTAAACTAGTATATAATTTAAAAGGGTGACTCACCCCCTCTCCAGTGTTGCTCAAACTGAATTTTGAAATCGAAAATTTCATTTCTACGTTATTCTAATTGTCTTAAACTATTTTCCATGAGAAGAACTTCTTGAACTACCCAAGTAGTACGACTATTCGACACAGTCACCCCCCCCCCCAGTTAACTATCCCTAGACTTAATATTAGGGCATTGAGCAAAAGCAGGTCAATTAGATTTTTTGACGTAGATTTCAAATCTGTAAACCAAATTTTTATATTCTTTAATGTTCGCCCCCTTTTTGCAAAATTAACCCCTAAATTTTGACCCCCAACCACCCCTGTTGGTGTAATTTGAACAAATTTAATATCAA
Source organism: Brachynemurus nebulosus (assembly GCA_035578155.1). Taxonomy (NCBI): domain Eukaryota; kingdom Metazoa; phylum Arthropoda; class Insecta; order Neuroptera; family Myrmeleontidae; genus Brachynemurus; species Brachynemurus nebulosus. The sequence goes on along the minus strand of JAPWDM010000001.1, from coordinate 49,557,205 downwards.
TAGATAGTTCTTTAAAAAAGAGCCATATGGCCAGTTTAAACTTTTGCTCTATCTCTTACTGTTTTCGAGATATTTGTAAAATTAAATTTTTACCCCAATTTTTGAAGGGCGATTTCACCCCTTCAAACCCTTTTTCCGCCAATAAAGAAAAGTACGTGTCTTTTAGATATCGACGTAGAATAACATATTTCAGTGGCACTGAAATCGGAGGCGGACACGTGGGAATCTTTCCTTGTTAGACTTAACCTATTTGCTATTTGGAATGTGTAGGTCAATTGCAGCGAAAATTTGTAATATCTCTAATTAGAACGTTTTTCAACCGTTTTTGTTTGTACATAATTTTTGATAAAATTGAAACCGTCAAAGTGTTGCATTCTATAGACTATTACGTTTCGGTAGACGTAAGAGCAAATGTTCGTTATCACAGTAGTCTCATCTATTTTTCATATTTTCGATTAAACTTTCGAACACTAAGTTGATGGAGCTTATTTTTTTTAATATGTTGGCAGTGGCATAACTACAATGGAGCAAGTGGAGCAATCGTTCCAGGGCGCATGTTAAAACAGAGCGTAACAGGAAAACTCGAAAAATTCTTAAACCGCCAAGAAAAGATGAAAAATAAAAACCTCAAAAAAGATGTCACTAACATATAGATTAAGTATTGAGTATTAGCAGTCTTAATGTTACCAAAGGCAAATTACTGTTTCGTACTTTGTGTCTCCACAGTAGCTGTATAGAGCAATCCTTTCCTAAACTGAAAATTGGCAAAAGTCCCTAGCTGACTTACCAAAAAATGAAACTTTTTCCGGATTTTCTTTTTTTTATGAAAATGAAAAAAACCAATCAAAAGGAGATTTTAAGGGTTTATTTTACAATTAATTAGATACACAAAAAAAATTAAATAAAAAATATTATTATACAAAATAGCGACCCAAACACAATTATCTCAAAACGGTATTTTTTAAACTTATTGTTAGAGAACACTTTTCATCCAATGGACTTGAAATTCGGACTACATCTTCTTAGTAATATAATTTAGCGAAGTACCTATGATTTTTAGAATTTATTGAAAATTAGATTTTTTATATAGACATCTAAATCCATTATTTTATCGAAAAAACGAAAAAATTTTTTAAAAATGCTAACATTTAAAAGAAGCACTATTTTTGAATAATGTTGGCTACTTTGTTCCCTAATCTCGTATAAACGGATTTAAAAAAAAATTTTTACTTTAGTGCCAGACATTGATCAAATTAATAATTCGTGTTTGCTTAACTTAAAAAAATTCGTCAAATGCGTGTTTTTGACACGCACTAAGTAATGTCATCTCAGTGAAAGTGTTAATTTATGATTTTTTTTTAACTCTATACTTGTTAACTCTACAGCCCTCTTGCGTTTATTCAATATGGATGTACAACTCAATAATTATTCAGTCACACAACCATATTGATATGTCATCTTCAATGACATAAAAACGTAAGGAAGAATGTGGTAGAAACGGGACACTTGGGTTAAAATCATTCTCGAGCGCAATGAATTTAGTTATGCCATTGTATTTTGGTCACTTGATATTCTATCTAAATTTAACAGTGAACACTTTGAGGTCATATTACATTAAATGGTACTTAATAACACAAATTTATAAGAAATATATATATATATATATATATATATATATATATATATATATATATATATATATATATATATATATATATATATATATATATATATTTGATCATTTGACCGATAAATTCAAAATAATTCCACAAAAAATTTTTAAATAATCATAAATCATATTTAAAATTCTTCGAAAAATACTAGTGAATATTTATATAGGTACCTACTATTGTCTAACATTTACATTTTATAAGACTAATCGACACAAATTATTCATTAATAATTTGGCAGTAACAGGCAGTACCAACCAACCTTTTATTTTCGGAAAATACAATTTCCCAGTCGTTTTCTGGAATTTTAATAATTATGTTATATATTTTTCTGCATGATTAACTACATATAAGTAGGTGAAATTAACTAAAAATAATTTGACAACATTAAATAAATGCAATAAATGAAGCCAAATTAGACGCACCAAATGTTCTATCTCTTTTCTTTTTTGTTATTTTTATATTACAGTAACTATAATAACTTAAAATTGTACGTCTGATTTTGCTTTATTTGTAGCATTTGTTTGATGGCGTCAGATCATGTTTAGCTTACCTACATATATTAAAATTTATGTACAAATATTTAGCATAAATGTTTAACTGAAAAAATACCAAATGTTGTAATAGCAAAAAAAGAAAAAAAATTATAGCATACAAAGTGAGAAAATGAGAATTTATTTAGTTACAAATAAATATTTTTATGTACTTATACGAAATACTAATTTATATGGATAATAATTTAAGTTTTTTAAAGATAAATTTTTTTTGAAAACAGTACAATTTTATTGCAAAATCAATTTCTGCCATGTATATTATTTTATTAGCCAACTACAGTGAGTAACATAATTATTTTCGCGTTAATTAATTTTCCATATTAATTTACTAGGTAGGTACATTAAAAATCACAAAGTGATTGAAAAAATTATCCGGATCGGCCGGGAATTGAACCCAAGATCTCCCGGTAACTAGCCAGGTGTCTTCGCCATTAGACCACCGATCCTGTGTTCGACTGCCACCCGAGCCAGACAATCATTCGACCACTTATGTGTATTGGTACTCTCTCTAATGCGAGAAACAGTTACAATTTTTCAATTTCAAATATTATCGAGTGCTTGTGAAACATTACTATGTATGACAAACTTTTGTTTGCATTTAAACACACGTAATTTTCATATATAAGTGAACATATGAATACTGCGTGTGTTTAAATGCAAACAAAAGTTTGTCATATGTAGTAATGTTTCACAAGCACTCGATAATATTTCAAATTGAAAAATTACTAGGTACACCTTTAATTCTTTTGCAAGTATTAACAAGAATGCCTAATCGTCTAGTGCGAATACAGTGTAAAGTGTCATACGGGCATATATGTAGAAATATTCGATCAATATAAACTGTTAATAGTAGACAGTTATCGGACATTGCAGTTATACCAACCTAATACCTTTTCCAGCACTCCCGCCGCCTGTATATAAAGCCAATTTGAATGCTACAAAAATATTTTTTTTTTAAATACCATAATTTATTTTTCTTAAATTATCTAAGACAGTTTAAGCTTTACCGGCTGACAATTAAGCAATAAAAATATAGGTACCTACTCATACATATATTATGTGAATTTAAAAATCTTGAATTTATTCTTGAAATCTTGAATTTATTTAATCTACGTTATTTTAAAATATTTTAGCAAATAAAACATCTTATTGTTAGCAATACATATTTCGTTTATTAATCATCAATGGTTTAACCATTAATCTATCGTATTAAGTCGGTTTTAGTTATCTGAAAAATCATAGAAGAAACTCAAGTGAAAGAAAATATCAGACACTCTAAAAAAAATTTCTTTGCTCGAAATTTAAAAATTTATTTGAATTTTTTTCTTTGAATCTAAGAAATAGTTTTTTGATTCAGAAAAATATTTCTTTAATTCAAAGAAAAAAAAAACAAAAAAATTTTTTATCTTTTAACAAAGAATAAGTTTTGAAAGTGAATTATTTTGATTATCTCAAATGTTGCTAGATATCTGAGATAGCAGATTTTTATTATTGGTTATTGAATCAACGCTACAACGTTGCAAATGCTATTTCTGAAAATACAATAAATGAGCGATATGATACAATAAAAATAAACGTGTAAAATTGAAGTAAAATATTATTATTAACTAAATCCTTTAAACGTTGTTACGTGTAGCTGCTGTATCTTAACGTGTAAGCTAAAATCGGCCTGAACAAGGCAACAGTGTTCAATGACAGTTTCGTAACAAATTTTGAAAATAAAAAAATTTTGTAAATTCTCTTTTAAAATTATTACTTTTTACATCATACTAATTTGTGACATTTGTGACTTTGTTAGTGTGTTACTATAGTTCCGGTCAATCTCCAGAACTACCCAACCGATATCAGATTTTCTTTAACTGGCGGATTAGGTAATAATCTATCTTCGAATACAGGCGAATTTTCAAAAGTCAAAATTTTCGTTCGAGGTCCTATGATCCCAAAAAGTTTCAATATAAATGGCTGGACAGAATATAACCAGATTTCGCTCAAATATATTATTATAACTCCGAAACAAATTAGCGCATGTTATATGTTCTCCAGAATTCTGGTAATTCAAAAAGGATTCGAAATGAAAGTACTCCTAAAATTATTAATATGAGTATCTGCGAAAAGGTCTTAAGATATGAAAATTAGATTGACGCCATTAAATATGAATACAGCCACTTTAGAGTTGTTAGATGAGCTTAGTGAAATTGTGCGTCGGTGCCATTAAACATGTCCCAAACAAAAAAAACACTAAAGGAATCTTGAAAAGTTTTTGCACAGATATTGTTGAAATCGCCGGAGGTTAAAATCACCCCGTTAAGATTTTGGTGCCGCAAGAAAGGCCTAAAATAGAAATACTTCTAAAGCTATGTATGGATATCTGAAAAAAACTTTAGGATTATTATTTTGACGAGCGCAGCCAAGCACTATAAATAACTGATTTTATACAAAATTTCCGAATATCTGATTTAAAAGTAATTTGACCCATAATTCAGATAATTTTGCTCTGATGAAACTGCAAGCCGTAGGTAGTACGTAGCCGTAGGTAGTATATTCAAGAATAAATTCAAGATTTTTAAATTCACATATGTAATATATGTATGAGTAGGTACCTATATTTTTATTGCTTAATTGTCAGCCGGTAAAGCTTAAACTGTCTTAGATAATTTAAGAAAAATAAATTATGGTATTTAAAAAAAAAATATTTTTGTAGCATTCAAATTGGTTTTATATACAGGCGGCGGGAGTGCTGGAAAAGGTATTAGGTTGGTATAACTGCAATGTCCGATAACTGTCTACTATTAACAGTTTATATTGTCGAATATTTCTACATATATACCTGCAATTTATAAAGTTGGAAAACCTCATTATATGTATGAGTAAATTTTGTAGAATACTGTAAATACATATTTTAATTTTGGTATGTAAGTGATGTTTTTTTTTTTTCATTTTTATTTTTATTAATCCGGTTTTGAAGAATATTTATTTATATGTAATAATGATAACCTTCACTAAATTACAGTAATTAATTATGATTGAAGTCAATAAATTTACAATTTAACAACAAACACAATACAGCGCGCAATGGATTTCCAGATGGATAGTGATTTTTTTTTAAAAGGTTTAATATATAGTTATTGATTAGTGATATTGATTAAATATAAATAAAAATTGTTAGAATATAATAATAAAAATCATATTAATTATCAATAGTATTGTATTTAAATGAAGTTTTTTTTATTCAATATATTATTTTTTTTAATGGAATGTTTTTAAATAATCATTTTTATAAAAGTTGTAATTATTTTTTGTTAATTCTTCATTTTTTAAGAAGATTTTTTAAAAGGAATAATGTCGTAAATGGAGAATATGTATAATACTCAAATGAATACGTACATATACACTTTTTTTAATATTCTAGAAGTATATGGAAACTAAATTGTGACAGAAAAAGTCTTTCATTTGTAAATATTAATAAGAAAAAAGATTGAAATATGAACGGCATAAACATAATATGATCTGTGCACGTTAGTTATTTTTACTTCTTTTGTATATGAATATATTCCCTATTGTATATTTGTAACTTTGAGTATAATTATGATAATGCATGATCATAAGTAACAGTTATTATTGCTAATTGAATAATGTTTAATTAATTTATAAGAAATTTTATTAATAAATTATAAAACACGTGAAGAAAATATTAAGATTGTAGGTGATATTAAATAATAATTTTAGATATTCGATTACAAAAAGTTTTTTATTTATTATTCTAAGAATATTGCGTACTTTGTTTTTGATATTAAAAACAAAAAACTAGGAAAACTAGAAAAGAGGTTTTATAAAAAAATAAAAAAGAAACAAGTTTACATCTCCATCCAAAAAAAAAAAAAAAAAAAAAAAAAAATACACAAAAGTAGAGAAAAAAACTATTAATATCTGGGAAAAATTAGTATCATATTTAACTATTTTGGACACTATATTCACGATATTTCCAAACGTTAATATTATAACAATTTAAGAACCAATATTAATTTTGTATTTTACATCAGGAAAATTTCCTACGTATGTAAAAATTTAGTTGTGTTAAAATTTAAGGCCATTACGTTTTATTTAAAAAAGAAATTAATATTCTAATTAAAATCAGAATATAATTAATAAAACAAATGTTGACAGATAGTATATTTTTCATCAATGCGTGAAAGCTAATGATCTTATAGTAAAAAAGATCGGACAATATTAACCGCGAAACACCGACATAGGTAAGATAAAACAGTGCACTTTCAGAGTGGCTGCAACTGGTGAAGTTATAGTAGCTTACCAAATAATCCAGAACACCGCTACCTGGTACAAGATTTAAATAAAAAGTACATGGTACAAACAAAACAGGTTAATATTTGTTAACGGATCTTGAATATCAAATATAGTAATTACTAAATAAAATTAAAATTTTTCTTTCGAATACACAGTAATTTCTAATTCTGATTTGTAGAATGTCATTACTTCATTTCTCCAAATTACACAGTACCCTGGACTTAATTTAATATTTATTTTTTTCTTACAACATGATAAATATTTAAAAACATAAATAAAGATATAATTATTTTTGATACATGTTGTGCCTTCTTTTTAGCGAATTTTAATTCTAAAATAAACCAGTAAACTTTATATGGAATTTTGGACGTGGTATTATAACATGGTGTCGCAGTTAATCGATGTCTTACAGACTTGTAGATGTCGGTTAATATCTTACACACTTGCGACATCAATGACCATGAAACGGTTAATATTATAAAAATTCAACAATTATTTCCCCTGAAAATTATCTTTTTCTTTCAAATTTTAACAACAGGTAATACTCATGTCGCCTATAGTTTTAGTCTATTTACTATATTACATAAGAATGAATTAAGTAAGGACCTATACTTAAAACAATAAATCCCTTATATTACAGGGTCACGAGAAAAGGTTAGTCAATTAATAACATCACTACGCGTACAAAATATTATACAGAACAGACCAACAGAACTCACATTTTAAACATCCTCTAAACATAAAAGTAGAATACAGACATAATTTATGGTCATTTTCCGGTAAATTCAATTGATTTAATTAATACATTAAGTTAAAATTAATTTAAATTTTGTATCAAAAAAATAAAAATGAGAATAATTTCAAAACAAATATTTTTTATATTCTGAAAAAAATACATTTAAATATTCAATTGAATAAAATAACTTGAAATAGATAACTTTTTTTGAGATAAAATATCCCATAATTAATATTATTTATTAAGGTGTAATTAAATTAAATTTATTTGTTTGTAATACATTTATTTAATAATTAACCTACATTAACAGCAAAAGTTTAAAATGGTTAAATTTAATAATATTAATAAATCATTTTATAATGACTAACAAAAATATTTCAATATATCTACTCTAAATTATACAAATTTTGAAAAGAATAAACAAGCCTTGTAAATGTAAATTCCAATATGAAATATCTTAAAGCAATAATGAATTGATAGAAGCGATTAAAAACGGCGAATATGGATTATTTAAATTGTGCGTGCGATCAATAACTGGCCAACAATAAACTCTCAAAAATTAAGAACAATTTAAATACAAAAATATTATTATTGTATAAAATAACCCACAGTTTTCGCTTTTAATATTATAATCATTCAACAATTTAAATGTTTTATAGACTGATTACATCTGCACAGTATTGTACCTCGCCCGATCGAGGAGATATTGCTTTTGAACAATTTTATGTCAAATATATTATTTTATAATTTTATAACAAATGTGACCAGGACGTATACAAGGACGCGCTGGTGTGCGACAAACTCTCGTTAATTTCATTCAGTTTGTTTTTTGTTACAGGTATATCCATTTAAAAAAATTTTCCACTTAAAAAAGTCATAAAAGTTATTTACAAAAATTCCTACAATTTCCGATGTAGGTATTTCATACAATCATGTATTCAAAAATATTTTAGATTTTGAATCTTATTAGTAGATAATTATTCATATACTAAACTTTTAATTATTCAGATCGATGATTTTTACCTGAGAATATACATATAATTTTGTATGCACTATAGCATATTTAATGCAAATACACAAACGTTTGTGTGTGTGTGTGTGTGTGTGCGTGTGTGTCTGTGTGTCTGTGTGTCCGCACGATACTCTCAAACGAATGTTCTATTTTTACGAAATTTGGTGAAAACATTAGAAGTCCCAGACCGTTGGACAAGTTCCTTAGCCGGCCGTGTCCGATGCCGAAAGCATGGCTTTTTGGGCATTTCTCGTGAAAAAAATTAATTAGTTTTTGCTAAAATTTTTCCAATTTAAAAAAAATTTTGTCACATTTTTTTACACCATTAGAAACAGGAGAAAAATCAGATAAAAAAGATTTTAAACCATCATTCTGTATAAACTGGTTACCGAGAAAAACTAATTTTTATAACCGGAAACTCGCTGTGTTATGCAGGATGCCGCGACAGGGGTATTTTATATATAATATCTATTAACGTATAATATTTTTATATATGTATATATGACTCAACAACTGCTCAATATTTCGTTTTCAAATTGTAACTGATGATTCTTGAAATATAAAGGAACAAAAATACCTGAGAAAAAAATACCACTTTTTTGCAATCCTGAAGAACCCCTTAATTTAATTTAGTATACCATACAATATACAGTACGAGTTCTGAATACCCCAGACTACGGAAACGGTAGGGAGTATTTTTTTTTTAACGAAAAGTACCTAGTACTTCTAGCTTTTTACTGTACATAATTATATCCACTCCTTTAAATTCTGAAAGCCTCGAGCTTAACTCGAGTGACTATCTAACTTGAGTTAGTTCAGTTAGTTACCGGAGCCAGTTCCTTCCACTTAAATCGATTTTGTAAGCTTCAGTTAGCACAATTAGTTAGGCATTTTTTTTTCAAAATTTATTAATTATTGGTACATGATAGACAATTCAGGTAAAATGGAAAAGACAAAACATCTGTAAAACCATTAATTCTTCAAATATAGAGGGAAAGAAATTATACTTCATATAATTTCTTAGACTTTCTAATTTATCCAAAAAAAAAAAAAATGCAAAAAAATCGTAAATGGAAAAGTGGTGTTTCTCCAACAAAAGAAAATCCTACAAACTTATATCACAAAAAACAGCCTATATAAATTCGAATGACAGTGTAACTTGAGTCATGAAAAATCTGACTGGAGTAAATCGAGATGAATATACATATTTCGAGTCGCATCGCTACAGTGTAAATATCTTTTCTGAGACACGCATATTCGCACGCTGCTAGTTAGGTGTTAGCTAAAAATTAATCATTACAATGATAAGTAATCAATTTTAACAAAGCTTTTTTCATGCAGTATCGTATTTAAAGGTGACCTCTAACAAAAAATGTCGTGTAAAGGTGTAGACGGTACTTATAATTTTTTGCTTTTATTTTCAATTGCTATTAAAAAATTTATTGAAAGTGAATGGTGACATGAACTTGCCTGTTCACGTACAAGCATAAATTTTCAATATAACTATCATCAATAATCTTAAGCCATCATAAAATTTTTTTTACAACTCATAAAATTGTACATAATTATCGTTATGTAAAATCTATAAACTGATCTTTATCGATCTTTTCTTTTGAATAGTTACCAGATAATTAAATTTTAGTATCAAGGTTACATAAAGAAGAGGTCAGAAGTTCAGCTGAAGTATATTTTATTCAACTTCAAAAGTTATTTCAACAATTTTAAAACAATTTTCAAATATAATTTCCAATTACATATATTACACACTCTGCACTCGTATGTGAAAAGACTACTATTAATCAGAACAGGATTATTCTTATAATATAAACTGTTTTAAATAATCTATAATAAAGTGACAAACGTTTAAAAACAAAATTAAGTGTGTCCCTTTAATCTGAATTTCATTAATATAGACAAAATTAAGTTTCAAGTGGAGCATTCTATTGTCGTAATTCGTACAATTATTTTTTGCTCAGGACTACGTGTTATTGTTTATACTGATTGTTATAGCTTTACATTATAATCATGACATATACATTAAAATTAAATTTAAGAATCTTTTATTAAACTGGCTTGGTCTTAAACTTTTTGACGGCACTGTAGTGAATTAAATTATCATAGATTTTTCCCACATCTGGTAAATGAGTACTTTAATCGTGTAAATCGTAATAAATATACTTAAAATTTCCTAAATTTGACTCTAGAAGCTATGAAAAACTCTAGTTTCTGATTACTGCGTATTTACTGCGTGTCTATGCACATGGTAAAATTTTTTTACAAGCATTTATAATAGCTTATTACAACATATCTATAATCAAGGCTTAATTTCGACTGGAACGTGGTAGAACTGTGTTCCGCCTCCCTTCAAGGATTTTTATTTTTTGCCGGAACGGTCCGGCATGTCCTAAGATAGCTCCGTACAGCTCCGTAAAATTCGATGGGCTAGTAGAATTTCAAGTGGATACCAGGAAAATTTACTTATTTTTTGTAAAATTATACTAGACATAGAAGAATTTTTACATAGCTACACTGTAATTTTTACTAAGCTAGACGGTAGACAGTATTTGTTATCCTTATTTTCTCCTTGAAACCTGTCTTTCAACATCTCTCTCACACAAGCATCACACATAACTGACGGTAAACATCACCAAGGTCATTTTGAATAACTAAACAGCAGTCCGACCGGCGACCGTTACCATTTTAGTAGCAGTGGACCCATGCTAGTGAGTGGATGTGTACCATGCAGGAGTGTCATCATTTTTTTTTTTATAATAAACTATTTAATGGACTTTACATTTAAAACAAAGAATTGTTATTTATGTTTCATGAAAATCGCATTATTTTATTATTGATAAAGAACTAATAATTAAGATACAACAATTAAGATTTTTATATGTATTGATGTTTATTGAAACGTGTTTTTCCACAACTAATAAAAAACCACAGATCATTTTTTCAGTATTAATAATTTGATTTTAATCCTTACCCTTCTATCAATATCTGTTTAAACTATTTTAATTCAATTATTTATTAATAAATAAAAACAAAACCTTATAAATAATACGGTAAGAGAGTAGAATTTTTTCTGTACAGCGCCGAAATTTTTACGGAGTCACAGTGTAATTTTTACTGTGCAGTCAAAAAATACGGAGCCATAGGGTAAATTTTACTATACTCATCGCACTTTCTCCTTTGCCTGTCAGTTATGCCCGCATTACCAGATACCTCCGTAATTTTTTACTAGAAATTTCCGTAAAAATTACCGTATTTTTTTCTCAGAGTAAAGACCAAAACCTAAAGGACAGACTGTTCTTTTTTTTTTGTTCGCCAGCGTCATTTTTAGAGAATACGACCTTTGTTTGCTCGTCAACGTCCTATTTAGTGAAAACGATCTTTTTTGTGAAAAATTAAAAAGGCGTTTCGGCACTTACAATTTTAGATATTAAGCCCTGTCAATAACTATCCGACGAAAACATTCACCATAAAGGCAAATGGTATATACTTAGTTAAGATAAAGAAATATGGGTGGGTTGGATTGTACAGAGGTTAAAATCGATACCACTGTACAAATTGCCTACGATGTGTTGAAACTGAAAGTAATTTTTTAATAGAACACAAAATTAGATATACCTCATTTCAGGTACAATTGATCATGAGTTTTCGTTAAAAAATTAAATAATTCATATATTCGAAACGAATCAATCTTCTATTCTTTTCTAAAAATAAACCGCAAATTTAAAATTTATATAAATGCAACAATAAAAGAGATAAGGCCAAGAAAACGGAAATTATTTAAATTCAAAGTGACGAAGCATGGTTAAATTTAACTGAAATGAACCATAAATATTATACGTACGTAGCGCGTACACATGAACTTGTTGATTAAGCGCCAGTAAGTGAGTCATTTAAAAGTGAACACAACACGCATCGGTACATGTTTAATTACGAAATGGCGCGCACTTGTTAGACTATTTTCAAATTAAACACAATTGTACTTACATGCAAAACGTTAAATGCCACACTCTGCTACTCTTATTTCATCGATAAAATGTACGCAAACTATAAAATATTACATTACCATTAATTGTCTGTCTGTACAATGGCGTTTTACCTAGGCAGTTAAAAGATTGATTAATTATCTGGATTTGGAGACAGAAAAATTTGCTCGTTTGAAATTGTAATTGTTATACCAGCAACCAAAAACTTAAATTTATTGTTTATTCAACTCGACAACAAGTGATAAAAACAAAACAACGCAACGTTTGTATTAAAAATTAATTTTGTTAAAAATAAAAACTAAATTAAAATTGGACTTGCACTACAATGGTTACATTACACTGGTTGGCAAGACAAAAGGAAGAGAACTTATCGTAGCAGAAAGAGCCTTAAATATTGATTTCCTACTTTTTTAATTACATTTTTAATGTTTATTTCTCAATAAAAGTGATTTGCGATTCATATAATAAAATAACTAAATTAAAAACTAAAATGTCTAATTTTTCTAATATTTCACTTTCGCATTAGAAAAATAAATATTATGGAAATATTTTCTTATTTTTTCAAAATTTTTTTAGTTTAGACAAATTATTCTAATTAAATAATTTTACATTTCCAAATAGAGTTTCTGAATGTTTTTAATTTTAAATATTTTTCTTTTTTAATGAAACTCTTACACTATTTGTTCAGTTTAATTATTCTGTCCATATAAATATATTATTTCTAAAAAATTACAAGGGACCATACTAGTAACCAAATTACACTGTTCCACTTGTAGCCAGTGGGTGACGTAAAATCTCCCCACTATGTTGTGTACGTACACACAGTTTGCAATAGTGTTGGTTTGGTGTTTGCGCTGTGTGCGTATTTACACACACTACTACAAAACACCTATTATGGGACAGACCAACCTGTCCAATTCAGGTAACAATGTCTAACAATGTATTACAATGCACTGTGTGTTCCGCGAGGGACACCGACTGACTATATGCCTTAAACTGTGATGGACTAACAAATGGCTCCAAGCGAGTTACACTTTTTTGATATTAGTTGGCTTCTAGTTGTTCTATGAAAAATTACCATTTTTATAAGGAAATAAATTCGTAATATTAAATTTTAATAATTTATACATTTTTCTATGTTTATTTATTAGTATTTTTTAGTGGTGTACAACTTATTGACTACATGTAGAAATATGAGAATATTTTTGTTATTGAATTAACAATTAATTATACTGCCCACGCTTCATCAATTTGTAATTTGGTGTACAGTTCATGGCGATACATAATTAATAACAATTTACTAATAAATTTTGATAAATATATATTTTTTTGTTACTAGAAATTGTTTAAAACAATTTTTATTTTATATTATTTATCGAGATTTGTTACGGATAATCATCCGTATACATTTTACTATTAAGCTGATAAAAAAAATTGATTCCTTATAAATACCTAAAATATTAAAAACTTTTTTTCCTTGCCGTTAACCATGTCCATGCAATCTAACTATTATTACAGGAAGATTGAAATTCCTTCTGATATTATTTATCTGTAACCTCAGAGATATTATCTATGAATTTTTTTTAGTGCTAAAACTTACTAATATGCCGTTCTCTAATTGAAGAAATAAAAAAAATAAAATAATTTTATCAATGTACAGTAATTTTTTTTTAGAATTTATCTGATTCAAACACAAGCAAATCGATTCCCGGTGCTTCCACTATTATTACAATTTTATTATATATTAAAACAAAACAGTTATTTTTGAAAATATCAATAATTTTTTTTTTAATTGGATAGGTTCAGTTTTGAATAAAATAGTGTAATTAATTAAACTTTAATTTTGCATTAAATTTACCACCGGAATTTGTTATAATGGTTTATCTGCTACAGTTCCTTTTAAAAAGCTAAAACGATTAGAAAATGGCCCACATGGTTAGTCCCACGTCTTTAGGAAACCAAATGTACATGTAATAAAAGTGTAAAAACATAAATGAACGAATAAGGCCCAATTACTTTTTGTTTACATAAAATTTATATTAAAAATATTTTCCTTTGTTTTCAGGTACGTACCGGTCTCAGAAATATTCATGGCCAATTATCAATATTCATCCTATTTTATATGTAAGTGTGAGAAAGTTTTATAATTAATAGCGTCAATTTTAAGAAAAAGACAGTTTTTAATACCATGCTCAATTTTAATGATTATGCAATTTGATACGTTCGTGTCTGGGTATACAGAGGCCCGTGTATGGTCGCGCTAGTTATAGTGCCTACGTCGCGTATGTTGTAGCACACGGGGGAGCCCATTAGTGCAAAAATGTAATACGCAAATGTCGGTTCACGGCATCTGTGGATACCGAGACAATCTTGTACAATAACTAATACTTGTGGTGATACTCAAAGGGTCGTACAGACGACCCACTTTCATTCAACAACTAGCACTAAAATGTGTTAAAATATGTTCTGCGATTCAGCTAGAGAAGAAAATTGATTCATGTGATAGAATTTTAAATAAGTTTTGTTAAACTTTAAAATTTCTTTTAAAAAAATGCCAATTTTCTTTGAAGAAATTTTTATTGTTTTGTGGACGTACGCTCTGTTTCATTAAGAACTGGACCGAGAAACTAAAAAAAAAAAATAAATAAAAAACTAACAAGTATAAAATATTTAATATTAATCAAAATTTTTTTTGTAATAATTTCTAACGCAATTGTATATACATATAATAGTTATGCATATTTTTTTTTATTACTCAATGCGGGAAAAGTACTATCTTGGCGCACACATTTTTGTACGCAAAATAGCTGTTTGCCCACTATACTCTTCCCACATACAAATTGACAATAAAACACGCAAAGCCGCCTCTTGATTTTTCATTTAATAAATATTTCATAATTATTTCTATAAAAACCCCCAACAAAATAATTTAAAAAGTATTTAATTAGAAAAAAAAGACAAACATTCAAAAATATTATTTTAGAAAGGATTAAAAAATAGTAATAATAATGGAAAAAAGTATGTGAAATTCGTAATAAAAAATAGTATATGCAACTTGTGCAGGATTGTCGATTGCCCACTCGAGCGAATGAGTACACTCACTACGACGTGCGCTCAACTTCGCTCTCGTGGGCAATCGACAACTTCCCGCACTTATTGCATAATATACTATAATATTATTTAAACTCTTTGATATTACTGTATATTAAACATTATAGCAAATAATTTATCAAAATTCCAACAAAAAAAAAATTTCAAATTTCCAATTAACAATTTCCAAATTTATTTGACCATGATTAGATTCTTATCAAAAACTCATCAGTCAAAGCATCATCAGACTACTAGCGATAGCTATCTGCCGCATTTATAAACGCACCAAGGCACATATCATATAAAACGTACAAAAAATTTAAAATTAATTTTAACACTTTTTCTCCTTCTTTTATATTCATAAATTGAAAAATTATGTAAACATAACCTAGAAATATAAACGATGTGATCAGATATCTTTATTTTGTTTGCTTACATATTACCATTATTAAAAAAGATAATTTTTTTTATTTAATTTTTTTGATTAATTGATTTTATTTTTTCTCTAATTTTTTATTATTCGTTTTCTTTACTTTTTATTATCAAACCTATTTATCGTAATTTGCATGCGAAGGTTTTTCTATATACTTATACCTACTTTTTTTTAAAAAAAAAAGTGGATGTTTTTATTACAATTTATCTATTGAATTAATCTTTTAATATAAATGGTTTATTTAGTTATTATGGTGGTACTGTGTGATACTATTAGACATTTGTATACTTATTTAAATCGTTGTGTGCCATAATTTAGTAACCACTGTAGCATTGCCTTGAAATACTAAATGAAAATTGTTTGCTGAACGATCATTAATTTTATACAATAGCAAAAATAACGGGCTATAAATATGTGAATCAAATGATTATTATGTATGTGGCGTATGTGCTGTTGTATTTTAAATTTATTATATATAGCTAAAGAATTGTTTATAGAATTAAGAGTCAACAGTTTTATAATGGTTTTTGAAAAAGGTGTTACACCACTTTAAAATGCCAGAAAAAGGTTTTATTGGAGAATTTTCTCTGTAAGAAATAACGGAGTCAATATATAAAACTTCCTAAAGTGCGCATTATTCGTGATCTGATTTATGCAAAAAAATTTTTTCTTAATTTGAAAAACAGTATGGCAGTCGAACGCATTCGCTTTTTTCCGAAAAGGTTCATGATGGGCAGCATAATAATTTTCAAATAGTAACACAGAAAAATTGTTTTCATCATTTACACAAGTTTTACGAAACGCTACATAAGATTATTAAATATTAAAAATGTTGATTTTATTTGTTGTCCAATGGCACCAGTTTGGAAACAATTTTGAAAATTGATGAATACTATCAGCTTGTATGTTGTATCAATTTCTTGATCCGATGATTAGAAAGAAAGTTTGTAGGTTTAAAACGGAAATGTTTTGCTAGTTCTTTTAGTTCTGTTATATAAACATTTTTCTAACGATATCACCTGCAGCATTGCAAATTTACTTCTAAAATGGTAAATATATAAGAAAATGGTTCTCATTTCCCCATCATAAGAAAATAAGAAAATGTTTCTTAAGAACGCCAAAGAGTTAGGTTAAAATTATGTAAAAATATGATTTCTCAATAGTTATGCCAAAGTAAAAATAAATGGAATATACTATACTTTTGTTAGTATATTGGCACACCTCTCTAATACTAGATAAATTAATATTTGGTAGAAAAAGCAAAAATGTATTTGGTTTGGGTATGAGACTTTCCAAAGGAACTTATTATTATATTTGTTAAGATGTTTCATTTGAAATTCAGAATAAAAGTCACATTACAAAAAATTGGTAAACGAAAATAAAATTTGAATACATAAGAATTTGCATTACTTTAGGTCGTAAGAATCTAGCAAATGTCAACTTGGTCCTCCAAGTCGTTTTCAAGATATGCTTTCGCCATTGTTAGACATTTTGTATATAGAATAAGTGTACGAATTCGCAAAACAAAAAATTATCATTTCTGAGCAAACAGGCTCATTTTCTTCAAACAGATTCTGTTTGAAAATGAACTGACGGTTCGAAACAATATTGCCACAGTTTCAAAATAAGAGTGGTATTTTTGCGAAATAAAATATTTGTTTATTATTTACAAATATGGAATACTATAAAGTAACGCTCAAATCTATTAATACTAATAATCTTTCTTCTAATAGTATTTCAACATAAACAAAAAAGTGGTAGCTGGTAAACAATAATATTTGGGTTTAAAACCGATTTAAAATTTTAATGTGTAAGTTGCAGTTATTTTTATTTTTAACAAATAAATACACATGTTAATAGAATAATAAAATTATTTACTTTTCAAAAAAGGTGATCTTTTTGCCCAAGAAAAACTTTCCTGATGGAATTTAACTCAGAACTTAATTATCAAACTTGAAAATAATATAGTAAATAATGAAATCTTAGATCGCATTCCGCTGAACAAAATATGTAATGCAAATTAAACGGATAGCATTTTTTGACTATCAAAAAAGCAATAAATTTCTTTAATTTTAAAATAAAAGCTTTTAGTTTATTCTTTTTAAAATTAACTGAATTTTTTTAATTAAACAAAATTTAATACCCGCATGTTAACGATTCTGTTTTGTTCGTCTTTTTAACGATTCAACTCTCTTCTCTTTAAAACAGGTTGCGTTTTTATGTCAGTTTAATATACATATGATTTATGTGAGTTACTGTTCCCTATATATAGTAATAAAAATAAAAAAAAATTAATAAAAATGAAAGCCATTTGCTTTCCAGTTATTGTTTAATAACTACTTGTTAATCTTTTATATGCACATGGCGATATTTGTAAATTTTTAATTCCATTACTTGACATTTGTACATGTATGTGATATGTGGGTGCGGAATAAATAATATGTTACTTTATTTTATTTTATTTTATTTTGTGTTTTGTTTCTCCGTCTATCTTTTGTCTGTTTGTTTCATTTTATTTTTTTTTATGGTTATATATGTACATTGTTGGTGGCCTATATATTTTTTAATAATTCATTTGTAGTATGTTTGAATGTTAAAATAAAATCAAGGATACAACAATATCAAGTGAAATACAATATCAAACAAATATTATAATGAACATGTTCAGAATGTTTGGTTAATTTGTTATTTGATAGTTGGCAATTTGTAGCAACAATTGGTATTATTATGGAACTGATAATATGTATTGAAAATAACAAATTAACAAATAGAATCATTTGCCTCCAATGTATTTTCTTCGTTTTTTCCTCAAACGTTGAGCTGGAATACTGTGGAAGGTGTTTTGTAGAAATAATTAATTTATTGGGTGCATAGTGGGCTGTTGACTGTCTGAAAGTGGCGCCGAAAATTATGATGTACGTGTAGGCAAGTGTCATAATTTTATATTATTCTAGTTTCAATTTATTAAGAAAAAAAAACGATCTGCTTTCTTTTTAATATATTTATTTAAAAATATGATAAAGTTACTATTGTCTTCCAACTTGCTATTAAACATTAAACTGATTGAAATACAAAGAAATTTTGAAATAACTTTAAGGTAAAAAAAAATTTTTAAGTTACACAATTTTATTTAATAAAAATTTAGCACTAGACGTTATAAAACGCAGACGTGTTTATACTTAAGTACATATATTTAAAAAAAAATTTGAAACCTTGATATCATTACTAGTGATGAGCAAATGCAAGACCAAGACCAAGACTGTCAAGTCTTGGTCTTGGTCTTAGTCTTGCATTAATAATCTTGATCTTGGTCTTGATAGAGTAGTTTGAGTCTTGGTTTTGGTCTTGATCTTGCAAAATGCAGTCTTGGTCTTGGTCTTGGTCAGGGTATTGCTGAAAAATCTTGCACTTTCGTGCATTTTTTTATTAGCGAATTCTTTTCTTCTAAAATCAGAATTTTCACTCTTTACGGTACCCTTTTTTACGGTATCCTACGGTAATTAGGTATACTTTCAAACTATTTAAATATTTTAGCAAAAGACTTGCTTTTTCCTTGGTCTTGCTCACTTGAGTCTTGGTATTGGTCTTGCAGCCATACTTATAGTCCTGGTCTTGGTCTTGGTATACATAATCTTGGTCTTGGTCTTGCAAAAAATGCAAGACCAAGACAAATTTTGCTCATCACTAATCATTACCTATCAAAATTTGCTCAAAACGTTTATTGTAGAATTTTTCTTTTTGGTCATCATCAGTCCATCAAACTTCACAACATTGCATTGTTATTAGATTTACACCAGTGTGTTGAATTTGATCTAAATCGGTCAATGAGAAGTTGGTGAAAGATCTATCACAAACGATTGTGAAAGATTGTAGATTTTTAGTGGACAATCAAAACGAACAGTTTTTTTTATATGCCAACATAAAAATAATTATCTTGTATTGTGAGTACACCTTACTTGTGCTTTTCTTCCGCAATCAGTAAACTAGTGCAGATTATAAATATGGGGATATTTTGTTATTTCTCAAATGACAAGGAATATTTTCGAACAAACTATTTTTGAGAACTAAACTGTTATCTGGATTCTATAAGATATTTTTGTATATTATGGAACTATTTTATAATTTTAATTTTGACCTATATTCACGTAAATAATATTTCCTTATAAAAAACAATTAAAATATGGTAAATGTCCCAAATTCCGACACTTTAAGGAAACAACCAAGCATATTTTAGTAGAATAATTTAAAAATCGTTGGAAAGACTAAAAGTCTTTTGTCAGCAGCTAGATCAAAATATATACTTACTTTATATTACCATTTAAGAAAAACAGAAAAATAGAAGGATAAAATACAAAAAGTAAGAATTTTTGTGCTGCTGCAATGATACCTAATTTCGACATCTACCATAAGAACTTAGCTCTAAATTTAACACCTTTTTGAACTTATTTTCAACATTATTTTTAAATTCAACAGTTTTTGCCCATAATTTCGACTATAAACGTTTTAGCTCAAATGAAAAAAAAAAAAAATTGATAAAGATGCATTTAAGTATAATTTATTGAAAAATTGCTTTATTTGTTACACGTACATATTAGTTAATAATGTACTTTTCCAAGTTCTGCTAATACAAACAAAATTTTCCTTACTCATATGTTTTGGTAGGTTATTTTTTCCCACCATTTCGTTAAAATCATATTAAATTTTGTCCTTTACTTTTGACTCTTTGCATTTCACATACTCACACTGTTACTCTTATTCGAAACTGGATCCCGTAATTTTAATTACGTTCTTATTTTATTGCTTTTTCTTTCTTCGTTTTCTCACTTTTTTGTTTTTTCCTCTTCTGCTTACTTCTTTTCTCATTTTTTATTAAAATAATATTCTTCCAATACTCATTGACAGACAAGAATTTTACGTTAAAAAAGTTGATAAATTATTAGGTATATTTCTTTTTATTAACTTTTTATTAGAATATTCATTTATTATACCATTTTAATGTGAAAATCATAATTTACTATAATTTGAATTTTGGGGTTTTTGTACTTATAAGGAATCAGTCACTTGTACCTACTATTTCTGACATTTGGCAAAATAACTAATTCATCATAAATTTTAGTATTGTATTTGTTAAAAACGCCGTGAGCAGCGGGGCCCCATCACGGTAGTCGAATTTTCCCCTTCATCTTCGGTATTGAATGTCTACAAGCGAAATGTGATTGAAAGTCTACAACCGAATTGTCATTTTGTTGGTTTCGAAACTGGTGATGAGTGTTCGGCTGATCGAGGCTTTAAAAAAAGGTTTTAAGTATTTAAGGGCTGTATCTCAGTAAATTTCAATTTTGTGCCGAAAACAGGTAGCAGAAAAAAAGCCAACACAATTCGTACGAGGACATTCCTGCCCATGTTTATCCGCTAATTGCCTTTATGTTTTAGTTTTAAAAATTAAAAAAGGACCTTAAATAGTAAACTGGAAGGCCTTTATAAAGATATTTTTTCTTTCCAAAAAAATCCAAAATTTCTATTTTATAAATACTAAAAATCCAAAATTCCTAATTTATAAATAAACAGTGACTTTAATAACATTTTTAAATTACTTAATATGTATGTATTTCATTTGTCATAAAAGTAAGTTCACTTTTTTTTAAATTTTTTAAAATTACTATTCGCCTACTTGTATTTAGAATAAACATAATGCTTTTAAAACACATTTAACAATAGCATTCAATTCCGATGTAAAAATGGGAGAAGTGGGGAGAAAAGTGATGTGGACTCCCTACAAGGTACTAGCTGGATACTAACTGAATACACGTACAAAATTTCAGCCCTCTAGGTTTCCTTATGGAGTCTCTAGACGTGTTAGAAAACAAGCAAAAAAATTAAGGAAATATTGGCGTAAAAATCGTGGGGGTAAGGGTTAAAAGTTGAAACCTCCAAAAAACAGTGTCTGGCTATTAGCTTAACCTGTACACCAAATTTCAGCCCTCTAGGTTTAT
Organism: Brachynemurus nebulosus; assembly: GCA_035578155.1. Lineage (NCBI taxonomy): Eukaryota > Metazoa > Arthropoda > Insecta > Neuroptera > Myrmeleontidae > Brachynemurus > Brachynemurus nebulosus. Next base: position 49,535,417 of record JAPWDM010000001.1, on the reverse strand, counting down.
TTGGGGAGATTTTGACCCGAACGAAACTGTTAAAAAACAAGAAAAATCATGTTCTTTTGGGTATAAAAATGGTGGGGGTAGGGGTTAAAAGTCGAGACCCCCAAAAGGCACCCCCTTGATACTAACTCAATCCGAATACAAAATTTCAGCCCTCTAGGTTTATTCGGGTGACCTGTGCGAGTGGTACAAACTTCGAAAACGTCGAAAATGCATGAAATTGTAGCTTAAAAATGAGGGGGGTGGGGGTAAAATATTAAAACCTCCAAAAAGCACAACCTAGGTACGAACTTTATCAACACACCAAATTTCAACCCTCTACGTTAATTCTGGGGGGCTGGGGGCCTGTTAGATCCAGCGAAAATCGTTTTTCCCCCCTCTACTCCCACCATATCATCCTAGGAAGCTGAATTTTGGATGTGTTGTAGATAATTGACCGAAACATTATTTAAAACCGGTTTGGAAAAGTTTTATTGCTTTTCCGCCCCCCACCACCCCCTTAAAGGTCGGGTCCGAAAAAAAATTTGCCCAAAATTTGACCCCACTTTGATAGTATTGTTGTGCATCGGAATAAGCCCCACTTACCAAATTTCATCTCTTAACTTCCATAGGGGGCCCTACACATATTAAAAGGTTGCGGGAAAATATATATATATATATATATATATATATATATATATATATATATATATATCAGACATCTTTTTTTTTTACATAATCGTGTTCTACGGGTCCGAAAACGGATAGCGCCCCTGGTCTCGCCTCTCGCAGCTCTTATCGTATAGACTGTATAAGTCTAATTTTTCGGAGAAAATTCGACTAAAAACAAACCGAGATATAAAGAGTAGTATTATTTAATGTTCATAGATACCTCTCAAATACAAAACGGACGTTTTAAAAACAGAATTTTTTTTTTTAAATTCTTTAAAATAATATAAACATGTCTGATTTTAGGACACTGTCTGATTTTGGGTCATTTATCTTATGCATAGAGAAATCAAAACTGATAAATATTAATAAAAATAGCTACAGCTTTGGCATAGGTAATTTTTTAAATTTTATTTATGTGATAATATTTTAGTAAAAAAAAAAGCTCAGAGTTCACGAAATCTTTTAAAATGTTTATTATAGAATTATTTTTGTCTTTTTATTTGTACAATTTAAGAAAATGCTTTAATTGGACAATTATGTTGAAAATATAATGTTGACTGTTAAACTCAATTATCAAATTGTAGCAAATTTGATACGGTTCATTACAAAATATATAAAAAAAATGAATGCCAAATATAGGATGTACGATAAGAAGTAAGAAATATCAAAAATTTTTATTCTACATTTACACTAGCAACCCTGTGGGGAGAAGAAGAAAAAGGAGAACGAAAAATTTTAAGTTCAATTTTTAATACGTTTTAATTTACCATTTTGTCGTTAACTTCGTGGTTGGTCATCTCGAGACAATCAATTTTTTACTGATATTTGTAGCGTTTGTAATAATATAATTAGCCTAGTCCAAAAAACTATAGCTTAACAGCTCATTTTTTCCGACCTTTTTACAAATGTACGTAGCAATTAGGTATAATCATAAATTGTTTAAAATTAAACATAATCAGTAGGTACTAGGGATTGTAAATTTACCGACTTTTTCATTTACCGGTAATTCGGTAATTTTTTTTCAGCAAAACCGGTTTACCGGTAATTTACCGGTATTTTTTAAAGCACAGAAATTAAAAGAAATAAATATTTAAAAAAAAATTAATTTAATAACAGTAACATTATATACAGTATTTGAACGTTCTATGATGTGAACGTGTACTCATGATCATAAAAATTTTGGAAAGTGCAACATTAGTTTAATCTGTTTGATTTCCGACGACTTTGTAAGTATTCTACAGCTTCCTCCATAGAAATATACCGCCCATTGTGTTATTGTTTATTGAAAAAATAATTTTAAATTTTGTTAAGTAATCATAAAATATGAATCAAATATACCTACGGTACCCGTAATAAAACTTTACTTGCCTCTTTTTACAGTGTAATCATTTAACGTAATGTTTAATTATTTTGGAAAATATACAGCTGATTTGAGTAATATTATGTAAGTAAATACAAAAAGGACGTTTTATTGTATTCATTGTGTACATTTACGTTCAATAAATTGAATCATTCTTCTATGAAATAAAATAAACTTATAAAAATTTTCAAACATATTATTTGTAATTTATCGAATTACCGGTAAAAAATCAGCGATTTACCGGTAAAAATTTTATGGCATTCATAGTAATTTACTGGTAAACCGTAAATTACTAAAAGGAACATAAGAGGACAAGACTCTTGAAAATTAATCCAATACAGCTGCTCAGTAATAACTTACAGGCTAATAAGCAAACAAACCAACGTACTACTTTGCTCCTGGGGGAATAACTTTGCACCATAGATGAAAAATGATTAATTGTCATTTTCGAATAGTTATGGTGGTAGTAACACCAATCACAACTTTTATGAGAATAAATATTTCATCCGCCATTTTTTTATTATACATATTGCAAAATAAATCTTGACATTTTCATCTTTTCTAAAATTATTACTCAGAATGAGTCCTGTTTTGCTCTTAGAAGAAAATATCATATGAAGGTTAGTGTGGTCTAATTTTGTAAAGAAATTAGTTATCTTTCAAATTATAACATGTAAACAGTAATTATTTTGATATTATCAATTTATCATCCATTATTATCATTTTGTGGTTACTTTTAAAAGAAAAACGGGGTTACTTTGCACCAACTTGAAAATGGTTTTGGAGACATAGAATAATTTATTTTTTATAAGAGACATTTCATTCATGTTATTATGTCTATGTTAATCATACATTTTTTTTTAAATTTTGTATAGCATTAAGTTACTTGAAATTTTACCACATATAATACAATTTATTGAACTCAACAAGTTTAAATTATTTGACCTAGTTCAGATAAAGAAAAGTGAAACTCTTTCAGTTTTCACTGATCCTGACAGATAATGTTCCTGAATCGGTTTTATTTTGCAACAAATAATTTGTTAAATTAAATTAATAATTTACTAACCGCTCCTATGGTATAGTTACATTACTTTTTAAAAATTAATAAGAAGTATATTTAATGATATAAAAGAGATATGCATGGGCTAACAGTTTCATGGCTGGACAAGAAAATGTCAAAATCAATTTAATAAGTTGTTTTTCAAAAACTATATTTTTTACAAGACTATTTAAAAAAAAAAATTTCTGAAAGTGAAGCAAAATTATTCCGTTTTACGCTATATAAAAGGAATTCTTTATATAATGGTCATAAATGTTGTTCTGGACTATAATCAGGCTTGATGAGAGGATGGGGTAGGCGGTCTTGTAATCCCGGGGGCCGGATTGGAAGAGAGAACCCTTAGCGATTGGTAGAGGCCCGGAAAAAAGTAAAGACTTTTTTTTTGTTACTTCTTTTTCCGGGGAGGAATTTTTAAGAGATCTGCGTTTTTCTGCTTTTCACTTATGCTTTATTCTCGCACCCCGTCATTTTTCTCCACGGCCCTGACTATATCAATTATTAAGTTACTATGTAGGTACACATATATAAATATCTAATCTGTGACTTTATTACGTAATTCGTGCTTTCCGCTCTCGATGAGTTCATGTTTTGTGGAAGAAAAAAAATTAGAGCCTGATGTACGTGTACAGATGTTAGTTCTAGGAATGAGAGAGCTTAGTCAGAATATTTAAAAATTAAGTACTACTTATTACCATCCCTTTATTACGTAATTTTCGTATTTAAATCTTTTCTTTAAACAAATTAACCTGTTTTTAGTTTAATATGTAATAATAAATAATAAAATTTGGTAATTTTAATTTTCGTTAGCTTGATTAATTTTAATTAGTAGGTGGTTTTAAAACAATAGATCATAAATTTTGTTTATTTTATGTAATTTTGTATTATGCTAATTACATTTTGAATTCAACCAAAAACAACAAGAAAAAAGAAACTTCACTATTTATACTTTGTTTCATTTGTAGGTACTTTTCTTTTTGTAATTGAGATTCAAGTATTTTTGATTTTAGTAAGTTTTATATATGAAAGAAAGAAAATACACAGTAATTATAAATCTTTTCTAATCAATCCATACAATCAGAATTGGGATTTTTATTTATGAATAATTGAATTTTCCAAGAAAGATCGAACAAAATGTTAAAATATATAATTAAATGTTAATTGAAACGTGATTAAGAATAAGTAGATAAGTTAAGAATAAGATAATAAGAAAAAAAACTGTTTCATTATCTTTTTAACGAAATTGCACTTGTAATTCAGTTATACAGACTTGGCACCCCCATAAAACACGTGTAACTCGTAATTTAAAAATGACTTACCTGTTTAATAATAGAATGAAAGGCAATACTAAAAGTTAATTTTAAACAATAGATAAAGGATTTTAAGGTATCATAGAACATCTGGTCCACAAAACGTGAAGTATGAAGCATTTTAAAAAATAATGTAATTTATTTGTTAGTCTTTTATTAACTTTCAGGATAACAAGATGCTACTGAGTGTTGTTTATTTGTGTAGTAGAGACAGTTTGTAATACGAAATGCCGAAACAACGAGAGCTTAACACAGAAACATGAATAGAAATCCAGATGTTATACAAAGAAGGGAAGACTTAAGTAAAGATTGCTAAATTAGTAAAAGTTTGACGATGTGTAGTGCAATCTATCTTTAAAAGGTTTCCGGAGACGGGCTCTCATACAAACAAAATGAGAATGGGCAGAAAACACATTACTACTGACCGCCAGGTTAGAAAACTTAACCGTGAGTCACTTAAGGACCGCAAAAAAACTTCTTTTGAGCTCGCTGCAGCTTAATCGGAGGACATTGGGAAACCAATTAATTCTCAAACTGTAAGAAGAAGAGCCACAAAAGCAGGCTTAGAAAGCCCCAAAGCCAGGAAGAAGCCTTGGCTCTCCGACAACAACAAGAAGAATCGTGTGGAATGGGCTCTAAGACACCAGCATTCTTCTGAAGAAGATTGGTCCAATGTGGTATGATACGGCGAATCTAATTTTGAGGTAAGTTAAATTTTATACCATCGCATTAAACAATGCGATTAGATTCGCCGGACCATACGACATTGGACCAATCTTCTTCAGAAGAATGCTGGTGTCTTAGAGCCCATTCTAAACGATTTTTCTTGTTGTTGTCGGAGAGCTAAGGTTTCTTCCTGGCTTTGTGGCTTTTTAAGCCTGCTTCTGTGAGTCCTCTTCTTACTGTTCGAGAACTAATTGGCTTCCCAATGTCCTCCGATAAAGCTGCAGTGAGCTCAGAAGAAGTTTTTTTGCGGTCCTTAAGTAGGTCACGTCTAAGTTTTCTAACCTAGCGGTCAGTAGTAATGCCTTTTCTGCCCGTTCTCATTTTGTTCGTGTAAGAGCTAGTTCCCGCGAACCTTTTAATGGTAGATTACACTACACATCGTCAACCGTTTATTAATTTAGCAATCTCTATTTCAGTCTTCCCTTCTTCATACAACATCTGGATTTTTATCCGTGTTTCTGTGTTAAGCTCTCGTTGCTTCGGCATTTCGACTTTCGTATTACAAGCTGTCTCTACTACACAAATAAACAACACTCAGCAGCTTCTTGTTATCCCGAAAGTTAATAAAAAACTAACAAATAAATTACCAGGTGTTTTATGGTACCTTAAAATCCTTTATCTATTGTTTAGAATTAATTTTTAGTATTATCTTTCATTCTATTAAACAGACAGTTTCTCTGCAAATAAATAAATTAGAAATAAATAAATTATCTTTCATAAAACAATTAACCTATTGGACAGAAGAGTCTCATTAGGATGGTGGTTTCGAGGTGAAAAAAACAAAAATAAAAACAATATCTGACAACGCAGTGTTGATGTACCAAAGCATTGTCGACTAATTCAGCGACTCTCAAAGTAAAGAGGTCGCAAAAATATTACAAATTACATATCTATTTTCTACACACTTTAGGTATGCATTTTCTAAATATTTCTTCACATTTGGAGGTCCTTTGAAATTTTTAAATGGAAAAGGGAGTTGCGGACTAAAAATTTTGAGAACCACTTATCTTTCATTTTTTAAGTACTTTATCATTTTTGTATGTAATCAGTAGTCGCCACTTTTGTTTATTTTGTGGTTTGTCACTATTTAATTATTATAAAAATAAAAAATAAAAATTAAAAAAAATTGATAAATTTTCGTATTGTTTACAAAATTTTTAATATATAACATAATTATCATTAATTTCTTGACTTAAATAATACTATTAAATTTTTAAAATAATTTTGATAATTTTGTGAAAATAGTTACGATATGCTTTCAATACATATGAATAAATTTTATAAAATATCATTGAAATTTAATTTAATAAATATGGAAAGTTTAAAGGAAGCTTACTGAATAAAAATAATTTGCATAATCATAGGTAATTTTTGGAATTCCGAATTTCCGAGAAACATCTTGAGATCCTAATAGTCTAGTCAAGTTCGTCTGTCCATTGGTTACACACCTATAATTACTACATATTTGGATTTATGAACATCAAATTTTGCAAGTGCATGCCACAGGTGTAGATCTCAGTATATAGCAAAACTATTTTTTTTTTAGTTTCTTGAAATACTTTACCGAATTGGAAAATGAGAATGAAAAAATATTTAATGTACCAAATCGTGTGATATCATCAGAAATGAATTTAATATTCCTTTTTATTGTAAAGTATTGAACTTGAAAGTGAGGTTTGACATGTAATTTTTAAACTGCTGATTCAAAAATCTGGAAAAAATTACCCATATTGGCACTTTCTAAAAACATTCAAATAAAACTATTTCCATAAATTTTCGTGAGTACCTATGTTTCGGTGTTATAGTATATTGTCAATTAAGAGAAAATACTGAATAACAAATACCTACATTTTTCCTTTTTCGTAAATAACTGCAGAATTCCACGTCTTATCCTGCAGGATTTTGCTAAAAATATCTAAAACTGAAGTTTTCTTAACTACTTTTCATTTCTTGAAGCACGAAATATTTAACTTCAAATATTAAGTGTTCTTTAAGAGGTATGGCAAGCTAACTTATCGTGTAATTAAATAACAAGAAACATGGTCGAATATGTTCATTTATTTTTGTAAATACCATCATAGTAAAAAAATATAGTTAAATGCTCTGTTCAAAAAAGCTAACCACTGAGGAACCCTGGCTTAATGCGTGACCAACATGTACTTAGTAAATTTAATTAATTTATTTATTACTAAGTACGAACTAGTTTTCGAAATATTCTAAAATACTGTTACTTATAAATAAAACTTGCACGGAAATTCTGTATGAAAACCACAGATTTTTAAACAATGACAACATAGAGTGGATTTAAAGATTACTTGATCATATTCAGTTTCTTTTAATACAATTAATATAATACTCATTTATCACATCATATTTAATAATGATTTATGTTAATTTTCAGCTTAATTTGACTACGTAAAGTGTTTAATTTTAGAATTTATCTAAACATTCAGTTATTTCAATTGTTTCCAGTTTTTCTTCTTGAATCTATACAATTTTTGTTTACATAATTACATACTTTTTTTGATTGTATTAAATTTTTTTTATTGATTGTGAGTAGTTACTCGAATTGCTGGGTTAGATATATAATTTTAAATGATTACTTGCACATCACTTTTTATAGGATGTATTTGTTAAAAATACCTGTTATTTAAAAAGATGAATTTTAAATAATTTTCAGTTTCTGACTTACAGTAGAACCTCGTTATATCTTAGTCGGATAATTGCTCATCCACCATGGCTTCCCACTATAGATACCCAAATGACCAGATAAAGCAAACGTCAAGTCGAATCATACACTGATGTTGAGTTACGCTAATTGAGTAGTTCTCAAACTTTTTGGTCCGCGACCCTTCTTTGCACTTAAGAATTTCAAAGGACAACCCCCCCCCCCCTTCAATATGTAGAAATGAGTAAGAAACGTGTAAAAAATGGATATGTGATTTATAATCAATCGTTTTTCCGACCCGCCAAATAATTATCACGACTTCCCTGGGGGTCACGATCCCCAATTTGAAAATTATTGCACTAACTGATGTTCAGCCACTCCTTCAGTATAGTTCTATGCTGAAGTTATTTTAATTTAATATAGGAATAATAGGATAAAAGAATAGGATAAACAAAAATAATAGGATGCCATTTTATTTATTAATTTATATAGTTTTAAGTACATTTAATAATTGAAGATATTCGTGGGTCTTCCTTATAATTTGACGTAACGACAGGAACTATTCTAATTTAAAATGAATATACCTACACTAAAAGAGAGGCTGCATCATTTGTATCACAGTTCATTGCTGGACGCGAAGAAACGCTTCAAGTCAGTCAATGAAATTGAGTTTCAGTCCATCTCCTTGTCCTAGAGTCGAAGTCTGAAGTCGGTTCGTGAATATTTGAATGTCACTGACAATTTAGGTTTATTTAAAGCAAGATTTCAGTTATTTCCAAAAAAAAGTGTAAAGAAAATCAACGGAATGCGAATCGTACTAAAGCAAATCCGCCCTTAAGTCAAACACAACTATAGAGAATATAAAAAAATGCCGACTTTAGCGAGAGTACATTTTCTTACAAACAGTAAGTGAATCTAATAACCATAGAACACTAGGAGCCAACTAATAGCAACGAAGTGTAGCTTGCTTGGAGCTCTTTGTAGACCTGCCACAGCTTTAGTCATGTAGTCCGTTGCTGTCCGTCACCGAACGCACAGTGCATTGTATTACATTGTTAGACATTGTTAGTTGAACAGCACACATTTCTCTCTCTGGTAATACATGTGTTGTAGTAGTGTTTGTGAACACGCACACAGACGCAACCATTAAACCAATACCACTGCATACAGTGTGTATCTACACCAACAGAGTGGAGAAATTTTACGTCACCCACTGGCGACAAGTGGAACAGTGTAATTTGGTTACTAGTATGGTCCCTTGCTAATAACGAAGATCCAGTGGATCTAGTGGATAAAGTCAGGCAGTTAATCGTAAAGTTGTGTTCAAAATATCTAAAAGGAATGGAAATACTAAGAAATTTTAAAGCTAAGTCTATTAATTACACTTTTTTATTTCACCTACAACGTAAAAGGGACTACTTTATATACAGTATGTGTACGGTAATTATAAAATTGTCATTCAATTTGAAAATATCCTATTCCAAGTATTAATTAAGAGCAAATAGCATACTAACATTTTCAATTAAGTTGGCCTATTGATAAAATATATCACAATAAAACATGTTAATTATAACTGCAATTAGTAATAAATATTCAAATATAATATAATAATAATAATAATGAAAAACATAAACAAATGAAATCAACAACATTATATTATATACACGGAGAGAAAATTCCTATAAAAATTATTGTGCTTAGCACTACAATCGACGTGTAAAGGACGAACATATTAAATTCTGTAAGGTAAAAATATAAAGATTATAATTAATCATAAAAAATTTAAAGGTTGGAATGTTCTTTTCGTAATATTATCTCCGTAAAATTTGTAAAACAGCACAGTAAAAAGTTCCATTACCGACAAAAAAATAATTTTTAATTGTGTTTATCAAAAAAATTTCCATGCTAACATGTTAATAATAGAAAGAAAAAAACGGTTGGTTGTGTTGGGATCGCTCTAATGAAATGTACCTCAATCAGCGAGTTGCATGGGTTACATGCGCACCATATAGGTGTGGGCTGTGGAAGAAACTTTGTCAGACAGCTCGCATCAGGCACGATGCAGCTATTGTTAGTTGCTTTTACACTCTCTTAGGATGATGTCATCGTTTAATTCATATTTTTGTTATTTACCCATCTTTAGTATATGTATTAGAATTATATTGTTGGCCATCATTTTTGTATACATGTTTTTACAGGTTATGTGCAACCAATATAAGGTCGCGAGTCAGATGCGCAAATGAAAGAGTACGACAACAAGAATTAAACTATAATATACATGCATAAGAATGTGATAAAAGTTGTGTTAGTACCACATTAAATTTTACCATGCTAGCACATATTTTTTATTTTGGTCGTCGATCGCGCACGTATTATAGGGGAGCATAGTAATTTTTTTGAAATTTTCTCTACAAAAATTATAGGATTTTTCTCTCCGTGTACTTATGTACATAAAAACAACATGCTTATATGTATACATATGTATGTACATACATATCCTTGACTTAGATTTCATTTCGTACGGTCGGTAAATAGGATAACTAACATAACTGCATTTAATTATTACTTTTAATACATATGTATGTATGCATATTACATACATCAAAGGAGATACATTTTACATATTATATCGAATTAATTGCCACACAGTCGGTCTTTCAGTTATATTTCGGGTCAGTAAGTGGGTAATTGTAGAAATCCGTCTTCAATAAGAATTTAAAAACGAATAATACTTACATCTCTCTTACGATCAAAATTACGTTTTTTTTTTTTTTTTCTGTTATATTTGTTGGAGTTTGGAAGCTTATTGAGATACTGAGTTGTAAAATAAACATTTTCCAAATAAGAGTTTTACCGGCACCCCCACCATTATTAAAAAATTTAACACATATAGGTTTCGAAAAAGTATATTTGTATTATCAAGGGACATCCGTAGTATTTGGCTTCAGCATTTAGACAGCTTCATTTCGTAGTCTGATTAAATTTTTACCTTTTTCACGTAAAATTTCAAAGACTAGATTTCAAATCGACCTTCGTGGTTTATCGCTTTATTTGAATTGGGTATTGTATATTGTTTGATTATCACAAATATCGTTCGAGTAACTGTTGTTATAGTTGTTCTTTCTTTGCTTGCACCAGATACGCTTGTTATTACTTGTTTTATACAGATCATCTTTTAAGATTTATCACAAATGTTAAGTGCTCGGTATAAAAAATTCATTGGTCGGCAACGTGCGATACCGGAAGCCGCACGTGACCCTTCTAATACACAATTATGACTCATTTTACGAGTAAATTAGTACATTTTCAAGAATGTATATTTTATAATTCAAGTTACTGATTTGCGGCTTCATAGGTCTTGCTCGTTAACTCTAAATCTAAAAATTTGGGGAGACAGGTTAATTTCCCATTGGATGCCCTTAAAGACTATTGTACGTGGCTCCTGCACCCCAAGCGACAAAATTAGAAAAAAAAAAATATTTCACAAAATTTTTTTTTATTTTAAAAAACAGACCGCTATAATCCGAATTACGTATTTAATGAAATTGGTCCGGAGCGAAACGAAAGAAAACTCACGAACAAACGAACGCACACACAAACACTTTGTTAAAAAACATACGCAGGGAAGATATGCAGGGCCGGCGAGAGAGTAGGGCAGGTGAAGCAATTACCCAGAGGCGTGGGTTTAAAACCCGCAACCTCGATTAGGGGCCCGGAGTAAGTGAAATGACGCGTTTTCTTGCTCGTCAATTGTATTTTTGGAGAAAAATGTTCAAAAATTTTTTTTGTGCCCGGGGGCCCATTCCAATGAGAAGTTAAAAATGGCTCGACGAAAGAAAAGGTTGTCGACCCATGAATGCTAGTTAAATATATGTAAGAAGGTAATAGAAATTAATCAATAGAATATACTATTATTAATTCCTTAAATATTAATATCTATCAAATTGATAAGTGTTAGGATTCAAGTCATTGCATTTTACTATGTAAGCAGTTACCAGTTTCCCAAATTCCTCAATTATTTATAACTAAAATTATTCAGTTATGTTTAATTTTTTCTTTTTTTGGCTAATTAATTCGACCGACTACTACATTTAAATCTTTATTGATCTTAATGGACATTTCATGTCTGTCTTCTCGTACATGCTTTTTACGAGTATGTTTAAATTGCATTTCACACCTATGAAAAGATTACATTAATTTTTTTTTTTTGTAGCTTCTATTAAAATAATTTCTATTTAAAGAAGTAAAGAAAAAAAGCAAGGCCGCCTATTGTACACAGATAATTAATTATTGAGAGATATTAATTAATAAATATATTGTGTATTATTAATTTAAGTAACTTAAGGCAAATCTATCTTCTTTCTATTTGCATTTTATCATATGAATATTAAAGAGAGTAAGGTGTTATAATTTATTGAGTACAATTTAAATAAAACAAATTTATGTAAATATTTTGAGAGGATCAGAAAAGGCAAATTGGAAATTGCATTTGCAAAAAAATGAATTTTCCTTATATACTGTGTGAGTTTTTCGAGAGTTGCCATTTTTATTACAGCCAAACCGTTGATTTAATCGAAAAATTGTTCAAATAAGAGTTGTAGATATCGACGAGGCCAACCGATATCTATAGTCAGGAGCTTTATAGCTCTTATGGTTTTCGAGCTATGATACAAACTTACAGATTTTTAAATGGAACTATATATTAATTTTTCGATAAAACTGATCTAATGCATTAATAAACAACATGAATGAGCAAAAAAATTTTTTTTAAAGTTTAATTTTTTAATTTTTCTTTAATTTATCGGTTAGGTGGTAAAAATATGCATATGTACTTGAGGCTACTTCAACTGATAGTGTTTTTCTTGGTTATATTTCCATTACATTCAAGAAAAGATCTTTTCCAGTACCATTTCTATCATAAAAATTTGGTTTTAATAGAAACGGCAACTCTCAAAAAACTCACATGGTATATGTGTTAAGCTGAAATTGCGCTTCATGAAAATTTAATAAAATAATTAGTTACAATGTACAGAATACATATTTAGTTATAGTGATTTTTTAACATTTTGTACTTACAAATGGGAACTGAAACTTGTCTCCAAAGGAATTATGTCGATATTCATCTAAAAGTATGCCGGGAAACTGTTAGCCGGAAAAATTGAAACCTGATCTAGTAATATATCCGGCCAATCTCTTACTGGATTCTAATGGCAAACAAACATTTAAGTTTTACGATTTTGAACTTGTCATTAGATACAGTTAGGTTTGAGTAGTAAACTTCGAAACAGCCAAATATTCAACTGAACTGATCCAGTAATGGTAGAATTCGAACCATCATTCTGTTGATCCTACTTGTTAGAAACCTCTCTGCAGCGTACAATTAATGAAGAAACAAAAAAAATGGTGAAATTTTATTAATATTTTAGAACGTTGATATTTACCTCTCTGTTAGCTCCGATTTTTAATATTTTTTAAATTTTGTAGCTTCTCTCTAACAAGTAAACGTCCCGAGGCCGGACCTATCGATTTTGATGAAACTTAGATATGTTGTAGAACACTAAAAAATAAGCGACACGTATTTTTCTTTATCGGCGGAAAAGCGGTTTGAAGGGGTGAAATCGCCCTCCAAAAATTGGGGTAAAAATTTAATTTTTTAAATATCTCGAAAACGGTAAGAGATAGAGTAAAAGTTTAAATTGGCGATATTACTCTTTTTTAAAGAGCTATCTATTGGTATGCAATTTTTTCAAATTGTGTCAACAGGGGTGGCTGGGGGTTAAAATTTAGGGGTTAATTCATCAAAAACAGGTCAATTAAATTTTTTGACGTAGATTTCAAATCTGTAAACAAAATTTTTATATTGTTTAATTTTCACCCCCTTTTTGCAAAATTAACCCCTAAATTTTAACCCCCAGCCACCCCTGTTGACACAATTTGAACAAATTGCATACCAATAGATAGAACAATATCGCCTATTTAAACTTTTACTCTATCTCTTACCGTTTTCGAGATATTTAAAAAATTAAATTTTTACCCCAATTTTTGGAGGGCGATTTCACCTCTTCAAACCGCTTTTCCGCCGATAAAGAAAAATACGTGTCGTTTATTTTTTAGTGTTCTACAACATATCTAAGTTTCATCAAAATCGATAAGTCCGGCCTCGGGACGTTTACTTGTAAGTTGATGGTATCACATATAGAAATATAGGTGTTGGAAGTTTTAATAGAAACATTATTTTCTAACAACGTGTAATTACAATCAATCATTTTTGTAGTACATACATACATAAGCAAAATAATATTCATCAATTTTGCAAACTTATACTTAACTATATGCACAATGGACATATGATATTAGAGGAGATGTGCAATAATATATTGTTGCAACGCGCGAACGCACTGTGTAGGTACACAACTCTATAATTATTGCACCTGTTACATTAAAATGCATATTATTTTATGTTAATTAAACCTTTACCTACAACAGCACTCTGTGATTAACTAAATTCAATGATAGTTTAGACACAGGAAAAAATTTACAACCTTTTTTTTCTTTTAAATTTTGAAATACTTTTATTCTGCCCTCGAATGTTTAATGTGATAAAACGTACATTCCAATTACTCAGGAATTTTTTTCCCAACAAAAGGAAATTTGTGGATAAAAATACGTTACCATAATTGTTCTATTATTACTGCTCCCTGATAAGATCATTACATACACTAATGCCTTCTATATATTTTAATACATTGTATTAATAATTACAATATGTAGTCATGTGCATCAGAGCTGATAAAAACTAGACAGAACAATATCATGATTTTCCTTAATTGAGATGTATTATTTTTATTATAAAAGAAAACAAAGCGCCAGGGTCATTTATTTAATAACTACACTAAAGCAATTCTTAAAAAATTAAGATTAAATTGTTTTATCAACTTATGTGCCTGTTTCTGTGGCGCATCCTGTTGCCTAAACGACTTGATGAAATTTGATAAAGGAGATGCCATTAAACTCGTCTTAATCTCAAAAATGCTATAAGATACATGAAATTCATACATCAATTCAAAGCAAATAAAGTAGGGGATGAATATTTATACAGAAAATTATTGGGCCCTATAACATGTAGATGAGCACTATAAGAAAGGATTTTAAAAGGATAAAGGATTTTAAAAGGAAAATTTATATAGAAAACTACTGGGTCTAGAAGCGTTAAAGTTTAGATTAGTGTTCCTTATGTAATATAGGGGAGCACTAAGAAGGGATTTTTGGAAATCTTGTCTGCATTTTCAGCGGTGTAGTAACGACCATGTGGCAACGACAACCTTCACCGACTCCACGCGGATGAAGTCGCGAACAAAAGCGTGTATATAATAAAATTTAAATTCATGGTATAACTTGGCTGCAGCGGTCATAATATGATATACGTGTGTATATTTACATCTTAGTAAAGTGAAATTAAAAAGAAACAATTTTAAAAAATCAAAAAAGGTGGAAACAAGATGAAATAAAAAAGAGAAATAAATGTTGTAACCAGTTGAACAGAAATATCTGATGCCTCCAACTGCCTTTTTCTATTTCATCTTTTTTCCTTCTTTTTATTTCGCGTCTTAGGTAGACAGGATTTTTGATTTTTTTTAAAATGTATCTGTTTATTGTTATCAAATTAAAAGACAAAAAATTATATATTGTAATAATGAGATTAAAATGCTGAAAAAAGTGCTGTAGTTAAAACTAATAATAAAACTAATTGGACAACGTAAAATAAAAAATTAATTTGAAAGAAAACATCACTTTTTTAACACAATCTACCAAACAAACGAGAGATAATTAATAACAGAAATGATTAGACAAAAAAAAAAAAAATAACAAAAAACTAGCTGTTATGAAATTGTGTTATAATTAATTATTATATGAAACGGAGATAATTCTGTCACTAGCTATTAACAGACAATATTTCGAAGATTACATGTAATTATAATGGTGTTAATAGTCCACGAGCCAAAATAAACCAAATTACATTAGCGCAACAATCCAAAAAAAAAGACTACACAATAGTTGAATAGACAGGCACACGTAAGACATTAAATGTACATCAACCATGTAACTGGTACCTACATCGAAAAGTTAAATTTCATTCAGTGATCAAAATCTCATGTTTGTTTTCGTGTGTGGCCACAAAAAGTTATTTTTATACCGTATGATTCATGAAAATTGAAATGGTAATAGTTTTAGAAAGTATATGTTTTAATATTTATATAAACTAGTTAAATAAAATAAGATGACAGAACTTGAAACAGTTTGCTTGAATGTATACATTAAAATTTCAAAATTCTGTTTTTTATGTAGTAAGAAATTGCCACAACTATTATCGTAAAAAAGTCGTTAAACAGTTACCTAACATTTTAGTTTTTACGAACCTCCAAATGACAACTGACTGTATTCTCGTTGATTTAAAGAATAAATATTCTTATTAAAGAAGTTGACGTCAATATATCTCTCTGATTCACTAGCATAATATATACAAGCCTGCCAGTTTCTTCTAAAATTTCCAAGATTGAATCATAATTTTCAAATGGGATTAAACTAACCCAATCTTAAAACTGTCAATGATTTGTAAACTTCAAATTCAACTTTTAGAACCAAATTCGCTCGACCACTTTTACTATCTTAATATTTATTGTTAGACCACTTCAACATAAACATAGTTTTAAAACAATGAGAGGGGAATACATCTGGGGATATACACTTCATCACATTATTAATGGATAGTTGTTCATCTTAATAACACATCAACTTTAAGATACTCCCGCCGAGGATTTTGACGCTCTATTTCGGGCACCTCAGTGTTTCCGGATTCTTCATACCTTAACCTTCCTTCCTGTGCCTATATATTTTATAATTCTTTGAAGTTCCTTCTCATACAAGTATATCGTTTTGAAGTTGATATCTAAGCAAATACCAAATCCTGAGATTTTATTTTTAAGCTAATTTATAAAGTTTAAAAAATTCAAACGTTGAAAGATATTGAAATATTTTTATAAGAAGAAACTTTAAAAAACTATAGAATATATACTCGTACATAGAAAGAAACGTCAAGTTATAAAGAATCCAGAAACAGTGAGGTGCTCGAAATAAAGCGTCAAAAACCTCCGTGGAAACATTTTATAGTTGAAATGTTACTAAAGCGAACAATTACCCATTAATAATGTGATGAAGTGTATCCCCCCGATGTATTCTCCTCTCATTGTTTTAAAGCTACGTTGATGTTGAAGTGGTCCAAATATGCCCCTTTCCGTTTCGTCTCGGCTCTTATTTAAGTGAAAACCAATGATTGTTACAAGTGGTTTATCGAATTTCGTTCTAAAGTTAAATATGAAGTTTAAAAGTCACTGACATTTTTAAGATTGTGTTAGTATAATCCCACTTGGTGTTTTAAAACTGCTGGTAGTATGAGACTCCAAGCTACAATTTGTGCGGTGAGATAACAATCAATGATATTAGGATAAGGCGTCGCCGTATCGTTGTTAAGAGTTTTCATATTACAAATTTTTAACACTATTTTTCAACACTCACAAATTATTTGGTGTATTTGAGTTCCAAAATGTGAAATTCTTACGTTGTGAGACATATTCTACATCAAAAGAATCCCAATTTTATTTGCATTTTTTAGGAAATTTCATCAGGTATTTACTACTGAAGTACTAACTGATCGTGTAAAATTAAAATCATACTTCCATATGTATATTGTTTATACAATTGACATACACAGAAAGAATAAAACTGGTTCACGTTTTAAAATAATAAATAAATGTAAATGTAAATTTTGTTTTTATTTGTGGTATGTACTTGTTTTTTTTTTTTTTAAATATCTGCGGTTGATTATTGTTGTTGCCATTTTAATTTTCGTTACAAGTTTGAAATACTACATCCAAATTTAGTAATGTGAACTCAATTGCACAGCATACCAACATAATATTCTTAAACAATACAAATGTTTATATGTATCCTTAATATTTACGAATTCTCTTTACAAAACATGTTTATCATTACGAAATTGCTGTGTATAGATATTTGACGCCAAATTTTACCGAATTTGAAGGTGAACTAGAGGTTCTGCCCATTCAAAACAAACACTAGCGTTAAGTTGTTAATTATTAGTTAGTGTTGAAATACTAAAAGTATAAAATAAAATTTAACTTAATAATATCACCTACACTACGACATCGAAAAATAAGCGAAATTTGATGTAACTATAGTTTTTTTATCTCTTTCCCTTTTTACCACTTATTTTTTGGGAGAAAATTTTAAAAAAATTCGGATTATTCCCGGGGCCAGCCGTTTCTCTCCACGGCCCCGAACGTCAGAAGCTGACCATCAATTAAATCAATTTTATGTAGACTCATATTTGCTAAATACTTTTGTAAATATATAAGTTTTGTAAATAATAAACAAATATTTTACAAATATGGAATACCATAAAGTAACGCTCAAATCTATTAATATTATATAAGTTTTGTCAGAAATATCTTTGCCCCGGATTTTGTACCGTGAATACTATCTCTACGATTCAAGACTCAAGAAAAAAAAAAACAGTTCATATTTTGTTACTAGTTCACTGCAAAAAATTTAGCGGTTTTGAAAACTCTAGTAGCTTCTTTCATTACTTAGCTGCAAAAAACCAGTAAAGTCAGTAAATTATTAGTGATGCTTTTTTTAAGTTTCAAAGAAAAGCAGTAGGAATTTTATAAATATCAGAGAAACAATTTTGAAGTTGTTTTATAGAATTTCAAAATAACATAAATCATTGATCGATTTTGTTCGAAGAAAGACATTAACCTTGATAATTAAAAAAATTAAACACCAAAAAAAGTTGATGTAAAATTTAAAAGAAAAAAATAAAATATACAATATCGTTCCTATAATTTAGAATACAAGTAAATGCTTCTGTATGCAAGACACACGATACACGAAGTAGTTTGGTTCATTTAAATGTCAGATATCAATTAAACATAAAAATAAACAATAATCAAAAGAATGTTCCTGCCTTACAACTCAAGAACAAGTTTCATTAATAAATTCCTTTTTCATTTATATAAATCAGTACTCAATAATCGTTTCTTATGAAAACCACATTTCGACCCACAAAAGTAACTTTAACATTAGATAATAATAAAAAAGAACAGCGCCTCGATTAGATATTTGAGTATAAGATTGGGTAAGACCATACATGCATAATATTATAAATTTAGAGATAAATGAGATTTTTAGGAAAAATCAACTTTCTCAGTAACATAAACAGTAAATTTCATTGCGTTAAGGTACCATTACAGTGTGATCGGCCGAAAAATAGTCAATTTTCACAATTTTCTTTCGGATGGATAAGATAGAGGAATGGGGATAAATTTTTTTTACGATTTATATCACTATTCAACAATACAAAAATATTTTTTAAAATTATTTTTTTATTTATTTTTTATAATTATTATAATTTTTTGAAAAAAATGTCTTTAAAAGAGGGCGACCTTTGGTGCCCACGATTGCGGCCGCAGTTTTGATCTGAGAAAAATAAAATCAAACATATTATCAATCTGTAAGCAAGCCGCTATGTTCTTATGGGAGCTTTTTTTTGAAATCTTCCTATTCTTTCACATGGAAAAAAATTTTGTATCTTTTATTCAAACCGCCGCCATTTTTTCAAATTTCAAAAAAAAACTCCCATAGGAACATAGCAGCTTACGTACAGATTGATAATCTATTTGATTTTTTTTCTCAGATTAAAACTCCGTCCGCAATCGTGGGCACCAGAGTTTGCCCTTTTTTAAAGACACTTTTTTCAAAAAATTATAATAATTATAAAAGATAAATAAAAAAAATAAAAAAATATATTTTTGTATTGTTAAATAGTGGTATTAATCGTAAAAAAATTCATCCCCATACCCCCATCTTATCTATCCAAAAAAAATTGTGAAACTTGACTATTTTTCGGCCGATAACACTGTGATGGTACCTTAATAGT
Source organism: Brachynemurus nebulosus (assembly GCA_035578155.1). NCBI lineage: Eukaryota > Metazoa > Arthropoda > Insecta > Neuroptera > Myrmeleontidae > Brachynemurus > Brachynemurus nebulosus. Next base: position 49,515,632 of record JAPWDM010000001.1, on the reverse strand, counting down.
GTCTTATTGTCAGTTGTCGTACTCCATACATAAATCTTTCTGCTCCCAATGGAAACACTCACTTACAAATTAGATGCATCGATTCCCCGGCGACTCCACCACGTATGATTGATATGTGGTTACAGATATTATATGGTTAAATAAATATAAATTAATATTTGATACATTTATTTTGTAAAAATTCATATGTATTGGAAATTTTGGAAATGGTTTTTTGTCAATTTTCATTAATTAAATGAATTATAAGATCACAAATTGACTTTCGAGTTTTACCTTATCGTTAGAAAGAATACTTGTTAATTATTAGTTAATTTGATTAGATTACTTAACTGAAACAGATCGATAACCAAAAATACTGCATACTTATCAAAAAGGCAGTAGACTTTAGATTTTGGAAGCTCTAGTGAATAGTGGAACTCTTGGAAGTTGAATCAGGATTCAAACCGTATAATTTTTGATTGACCGAATAGAGTTTTTATGATCACAATCCTTTCTGCAATTATTTTATTGTTGGGTAGTGTTCTGTATTAATGTATTATCTTCAAACAACTTCGTAATTTAAAAATCATAAATTTAAAAAAAAACCCTAATTTCAATGAAAATTTCCTGACATTTCCCTGGATTGTTTCAAGTTTTTAAGAAAATGGTTACCGTGCTTTAAAATGTATTTCATTTATTCATAGATCATTCCTACTTACAATTAGTTCATATTTACTTTTAGTACTTTATTGCACAATTTTATTAAAAAAATCCAAGCTTAAACTAGATTCTACTGTGGGGTACCCCTACTGTAAATCCAAGAACCCGACTTAGTCCGTTAATTTCTAGACTATGTACTTACTGTTTTAAAATGAAAATTTTCAATTTTTCCAACCTTTCAAAATGATTAATTGTAAGTAGTGACAATAAATTGATTGAGTAGGTATTTTTTATAGCAGAATTAACTCCTGCTTACTTAATACTTCGGCAATTCAAAACCAACCGGTTGAGAGAGTTCATAGTTCTGACGACCTTAACATAGAAATGAAATAAAATTAGTCTTACAAGTAGTTGTATTCTACAATAACAATAATATTCAAAATCAACATATATTAAGGAAAATCCAGATGTTAAAATGCTATGATAATCAATTATTGTTTATAAAAGTAAAAAGATACAAAAATTCATCTGATCATTTTACATCTAACGTAAGAATTTATAAGTTTAACACTTTAACACATAAAACACATGTGTACATAATATTATATTGACATACGTTAAATGTATTCAACCTTGGAAAATGCTTAGATTTGTAAATATGTGTAAAATAAAGTTGATTATTTAAAAACTGTGTTTTTTTCTGTTTTAAACGTTTACACACGTTAATTAAATGCAATATGTATCTACATGCATCGCACCGTTGTCAGATTCTGATATAAAATTACATAAATTCCATATACATATATTACCGCCGCTGAGCTTGTTTTTTTTTTTTCTTTTAATGTTGAATAACAACTTACGTTTAATCATTTGTAATCAGCTTGACGCTCCAATTTCATCCTTTACGGTAACTATAGATTAATTACTGGTACAGTGTGTTACGAAATTATTCCTTAAAACACAATTTGTCTGGTACATGTTAGAAATGCTTTAAGTCAGGTTCAGGTTTTTCACAATTCTCAGCCCTCCGGATAAAATATTTCTCGCCTTTTTTAAAAAACAAATTCAATAAGAGTCTTCAAAAAAACGACACTAAAACGGCATAAGTTCCGATACTGACAAGTACTGACGAATAATGAAAAAGTGGTCAAGTGTGGATAGACCATACAGCACGATGACAGACATTAGGAATCTATACCTAAGGATTTCTTGATTAGAACTACGAAATTTTAAAAATTAACAAGTTAAAAAAAAAATATAATATAGTAGCTATAAGTTTCTTCCATATGCCGTCAGAATTATACTTACATAAGCAGGGGCGTTTTTGTTATAAGGTGGACTAGGCGCGCGTCTACTGCCGAGAATTTCTAGGGGCGGGAAATTTTGGGGGAAAATTAAAATTTTTAGTACTTATTTACAAGTATTTTTGTTTTGTTTTTTTTTTTTTTTTTTGGTCGTCACTTATTTTTTGATAGGGAAATCAGAAATAAAGGAAGTTTTTTCGCTCGACACTTATTTCTCGATAAGAAATTATAAGAAATAACGTTTTTTTTTCTTTTTGCTCGTATTTCTTGTTAGGAAAAAGAAAAAAAGTGACAAAGTTATCCATACATTTTTTAAGATCTTTGTTTTACTAAAAAGCAAAGGTGGCATTTTTCACCGTGCCTAAGGCGACACTTAGGGTAAATACGTCCCTGTACGCAAGTTGATGTAAATGCTGCAAATACATATCTTGGTGAAGTTATTACATGTATCTACGAAAAGAGAAATGGATTATGAAGAACAAAAAACAATAATGTCTCTTGTGTTTTTAACTCTTTAAATGATTAAGACGAGTTAACTCGTTCTGCAATATAGCGGTTTAAAATGCTGCTATATGTATATATTCACTGGTACAGGTGCCGCCATCTGTGACAGATTTTCCGAAATACGGTATAATTCTAAATAATGTCAAATTTTATCAACATAGTTTAGTATTAATTTATATTTTGTAAATTGCTAAGGTTCACTTTTTTGATGTTGGAATCTTTGATTTTTTTCTTTTTCTTTTTTTGTAACCTTATCTATTGTACTTATCACTTGGCAACAAAAAGTCCGGCATTTTGAGACAAAAAAATTTTTCCATATGGTTTGTTCAAAAGAGTTAATAAGTGAGATCGATCAACGAAATTATGTTTTTAAATATCCCCTAATGCAAGAATAAAAAAATGTACTAACCAATTGTCTACGTCAGGGGTGGCCAACACGCGGCCCGCGGGCCGCATGTGGCCCGCCTGGAATTTTTCTTGGCCCGCAAGATTCATTACACATATACAAAATATGTTAATTTTATAATGACCACGGTAATGAAAAGCAATGTATTAAAAAAAATACATTACTTGTGTATCCATATATTCAAAAATTTTAATTACATAATTTTATATGCGGCCCGCGGAGTTCTGATACGCTTCCAAAGTGGCCCGCAAGATCATTTGGGTTGGCCACCCCTGGTCTACGTAATAAAAAAACCTGAAAATTTAAAAAAATCTGTAATCCTTAAACATATGAAAACGATATCCACTCAAATATAGAGTGGAAATCTGAAAAAGATTCCAACGAATTTTGAAAAGAAAATGTAGAAGTGAAACATAAAACTTTTCTTATTTTTTGTCGTAAGCGAACAGGTTAAATAAAATTCACAAATGGCTAGTAACACTATAAATTGTATTATTTTTGTTATAAAAACGTAAAAATATTTTTAATTTATTTTTTCTAAATTATTGATATTGCTATATAGTATAATGCAATCTATTTCATATGTATGTACATTGTACATATTTCAGCACAAATGTATTTATAAGTTTTTGAAACAAAGTAGTAAAATTTTTAGCTCCCCAGTTCAAAATATTATATAAGTAACTCAATTCAGTCAGGGACGAACGTACTCCGCTCAATATTCGATTACATATTTTTGATAGACACTGTAGATAAATACCTACATAACACGCATAACACATTCATGTTAAATTTCCATTAAAATATATAGGTACTTGGTGTATTATATTGTACAAATACAAATATAGGTGTTCTTTAAATTTACATTTAAATGTGAGAGCCCCAACTGGAAATATGGAGGGACCTCCTTTAAATGTCTTCTGCTGTTAAATGCTCATTAATAATAATATTAAATTGTCACTATTTAATTGTCACCTGCAAATTTATTTACAATTTTAATTAATTATTAACTGAATTAATGTCGATAAAATTTTTAATTTATTATTTTATGTATATTGAAAATGAAAACAATTGTTACGTGTTCAAATACAAATTTTATTTATATTCAGATTTGCAATGGGCATGTTACATATTATCGATTTTACTTAACTGATTTTTATCGAGAAGTTTTTATAGACAATTGCAAAACATATATTATAGTGTTATTAATTAAATACACCTACAGACATAAATGACATGACACTAATAACCTTAAGCAAACATCAAACACAGAAAAAATTTGTTGCTATTTTTACGTAATTATATTTATAAAAATTTATTTTTATTTTTAATTTCTTTACATTTACATTAAAATAGAATTTTATGTAAATTAAACATAAAAGATGGTAATTTTATTTACATGTAATTTTTATATTGTATTTAAAATAAAAATAAATAAAAAAAACAGGTGCGGCAGCACAGTAAACATAAAACTGCTGTGCCGTAAGTACAGCAAATATCTATACATTTATTGTTCAGAAACATGCAAAAATTTAATGCTCATTTCACATTGCTAAAATATTAATGGGCAATTCCATGAAAAGATGGAATTTTAGTAAAAACTAAAAAATGAAAATAATTAATCAATATCATGCCTACTTGATACTCAAAAGACTAAATGACTGATTACAACGTTTTTTTATTTTATTTTTTACCTGTAATTGTCTTTATTCTGTAAATTTAGCTTAAAAAGTTTTTACTTAAAAAAAAATTACCGTAACTTGTGATTTTTTTCAAGTGAATATAAAAATAAAGCTAAATTTACATTTTTCTTTCTGCTGAAATAATTATTATACTCGTTGAAAGATGAAAGATTATGTTCCTTTTTGAGTAATGTAAGTGACCAGCTACTTGTATAAAAAAAAATTTTATGCATTTTTTGTTGTTTGATTTACTCACTAAATACGAAAATTCAAAAGATTTTAATTCCAATTTTAAATCAAATTGTAATGTAAGTGACCATGAAATTACTCTAATGACAAATGTTAATCTTAAAATACATACTTTCTGTTAAGTCTTACAAGAATTTCAATTTAAAAAAAAAAAAAAAAAAAAAAAAAACAAGTTAGGGCAGACTTTTACAGCGAGAAAAGAAGTAGGAAACTTTTCACATTAATCATTTCATTGTAGATAAGCACGATGAAAATGAAACAAAAATATTTATTGGTAGCAATTAAACTAGAATAATTGACAATCCAAAAACACTCCAGTTACACTGTTATGTTTTTTCTAGTTGGCAATTCTTTTCATTAAATTGCTAGACAACAAATTTTCATTAAATATACAAAATAGCTAAATTTCCAGTTTTGGAAATTCGCTAAAATTTAGTAGAAAAAATACGAACATCTCGTATATGAGTGAATAAGTTTTACATTTTTATGAGTTTATGACAAATAGCTGCTGGTACGTGATACAATACGAGTTGGAAGTTTTATATGAAATTTAGATATCTTCATACAAATATGTACGTAATATAATATATAATTATTAGTGTCTTTGATGTAGTTGCATTTTTCCGGTATCAGTCGGAAAAAAATGTTTAGTCAAACAAAAGGTTATTAATACTTGTATATGCAAATTAAAGGCTTTTAAGAAACATAATTATTTCTTATTTATTATTCCTATATGAATAATTAATAGTAATATTTATAATATTTACGCTATTTATAATATATTGTTATCATAGAAATTGTAATATAATAATTATTAATATTTACAAAAAATATAAATTATGCAGTCGTACTTTGATATGTGAGAACTTGAATAAATGAGTAAACTCTATGAGTGAAAGTAATTGTCGCATTCCGTGATTATGATCCTCGAAAATCTCTACAAATTATGGAATCAAATCTAAACTCAACAATAACAAGAAAGTGGAAAAGAATATTTTTCTTGTCTGGACCTCTATATTGATATCGACACGTCCTACGCCTCTATTAAACTTCAAGCAGTAAAGTTTGAATTTTTAAACGATTCCAGTGTCTTTGATTTCGAGTCATTGTTTTTATGTTGCTTTCTAGATATCGTGCCTATTCTACTTTCTTCATTTTATTTTTTCTTTAATGAAAATTCTTTAGTTAGAAAATGTCTCTGTAAATGAGAAACCTTTTTAGTTGACAAAATAATTTCGAACCCTTGAGATCTCCCTTATCCAGACTTGAATGTTTTAGGTACTGTATAGTTCATACAATAGACTCTGTTATATTTCAAATGTTCCAGTACTTTATTTAAAGTAACATTGTAATACCTACTAATTTGATGATGGTGTGAACTGATTGCTTTATTTAAATAAAAAATACATTCCTAAATACATATTTTATTTTAATGAGTAATTTTTAATTAAAAAATTTTATTAATAAATCTTCATTTAAATTCCACAACATGCCAAAAAAATAATTCTTTTCGTTGGTAAGACAACATGGTGCGTTGTGAATTTTAACTATAAAATAATTTTTAATTAATTTCCATGTTGATTTGTTCAATAAATTGTTAAATACGTAATTATTCTATCAGTGAAGAAAGTGACAAGGTTACATCATAGAGTTAATGTAGTAGATACTGTTACGAAAAAAATAAAAAAACAGAAAATAAATAATTTATGACAGTGAACTGAATGAAGACGTCATAACACGGATCATAAAGGATCCGGTTTAAATTTTGTATTTTTGTAACATTTATAGATGGTCATGGACGTTGTATGGTGTCAAGTGAAACCTGATGAAAACTGCGACACAACACTGTACCGTATCAATAATTCCCTACAAAGTGTATTAATTGTCAAAACAGTATACTAGTTGGGCGTTTCGTTATAATAGATTATGACCGTCAACGTGTTAAGAATAGCTACTTTTTTGGAAAACTATTGAACATTAATGAATTAAAGTTGCATTTAACCCTAGAATCATACGTTGGTCTACGAGTCAAGTTAATCATACATCGGCGTCGTTTCGACGAATGGACTTTTTACGGGGAGTTTTAGAGTTTATTTGCAAAAAACATTTTTTTTTACATAACAATACTATAAAAGCGAACAAAATATTTAAAAAATTGGATTTGGAAAAATTTCTTAATATAAATATTTATTAATTTTTTTAATCTTTTTATCAAAGTATATTTTCACTATAAAAATTAAAAAATAGATAAATACATCAGTTGTATCATAAAACATGTCTTTCAAATAATTAATTTATGAACTATTATGAGTCAGTGGACATGTGTGACTTTACAGAATGTAAAATTTCTCAGTCATAAATATTCCTATAGATATGTAGTTATTTCCCCATTAGGCACATTTATAAATTTTATAGAATTTGTTAGTAATTTTTCGAATAAGATCTTAAAAAATAATAAAAATTAAAATATTTTCCACAAAATAAATTGTTAAGCTTTTATTAAGCCACTTGAAACGCATTCTTTAGTTTTCGATTCAATATATTAAAATTTCAGTATTATGTCGTCTCTATAAGTCAAACAGCTGTAATCATCTTTCATATTATCATAATCATTGAATAAATTAATTATAACATGCATATCTTTAATAAATTTTAGAAAAATTAGGAAAGCTTTTATATGTGGAGTACAAAATCTTTAAAAAAAATATAGGTTAATCATACATCGTCGTCCTTTTGACGCACACTATTTCAGTATAAAAAAAACGACAATATCTATAAACAAAATTTATACGTCTTATGTGTTATAATAACAAATAAATTAGATAACAGAAGTTTCACAGCAAGCAGGTACCGACAAGTTGTAATATTGGAGCAGGTAGAGAAGTTCGTTCGTCGTTTTGACGAGTACGTATGATTCTAGGGTGAAAAGATGTTTTATTCAAAATAACACGACAATTAATCTATGATAGGCTACATTATTAACTTAGTGAGTAGTTAACTTCATTCTTTCTATACCCCGTTTCAAATACAATTGATCATGAGTCATCGTTAACAAATTAAATAATTTTTATATTCGAAACAAATCAATCTTGTATTCTTTTCTACAAGCAAACTGCAAATTTAAAATTTACGTGCAATAGTGCAATAATGAAAGAGATAAAGCCAAGAAAACGGAAATTATTTAAATTCATAAGTGATGGAGCATGGTTGAATTTAAGTGAAATGAACCATATAAAATTCCTAGTAAAATTTCCAGCATAGGGGCTTCGTAAACGGTAAAAAATACAGTTGCGGTTGAATCAGATGAATTATACAGAATCATTGGACAACAAAAATGCTACCCTGATATTTTTCAAATTCTGTGTAATTCATAAGTTACTGCCAATAAACACACAATTCCATATTTCCTTTTCTAAATCCAATAAGACCTATATGATATTTTTATTTGCACATTCTGATAGTACTTTTTTAAGTAAAAAGAAAATTTCCTAGAATTTTTTTATGATTACTTGTCTGTTTTTGAGTCGTTTGGTATGAAACGTGAAATAACTTTTGTTACAATTAAATTTGGGCTCCTCTTTCTCCCTTTTTTCTGGTATTTGATATATCATATCTGTATTAAAAAATAACCTCAAAAACTTGAAAACAACTATCTTTTGAAAAATTGTCGAATTGTGAGTTTGGGTCGAGAAATAATAAATTTCAAATTAAGTATTAAACCTAATGTCATACAAGAATTTACTGAGAGAAAATAAAATATCTTTATGACGTCATGAAATTGTGTACCCAATTATTTTTAGACTATTTTATATACCTATTTTGTAGTGTTACTTGTAGAGTACTATTTACTCCCTGTATTTTTGATAAATGTAATCCTGTAGAACTGATTGCAAACGGACTTTTACTATGTGAACCGTATCTCTAAAACGAATTCACTGGTAAAAAGGGAGATTGGGCTAGTAAAAGGACATCTTGATCAAAACTTGACGTACATTTGTAATATCATTTATTATATTTAAACAATTTAATTAAACATAATTTCTTTTTTTTATCAACAACTTTAAATACTAAGTAAATTTGCATTCCATTGAACTACTTCTATAAAAATATTTTTAGATCATCTTAAATCTTTCAAGTGCAAAATTATGTACACGAGCGATTCTCAATATTCATTTAAATATTTTGATTTCCATTTCAAAATATACATGTGTACCAGAATATAAGTATTTACATAATTTCAATTGTCGCGGTGATCCATCTAATTGTAAGTTAAAAATCACCGATCACTGACAATATTAAATATATAAAATGTAGGTAGTACCTACCTGTCTCACAACTGAACTGGATAACAATTTCACTGGATCATAACATCATCCATAAATTCTCCAAATAAATTTATTATTGCGGTATATATGGTGTACAATGAAACTTCTGTGAAAAAGATATCTAGGTCATTTTTTTTTCATTCTATATACAAAGAATTTTATTATTTATTCAAGTATTTTGTCCTCAATTGGTTTCACAGTGACGAGAAGCAGAAAAACCCACGCTAACCAAATAATTAGTACTAAATGATAATAATTTTTACGTACTATCAAGACAAGTTTTATTATTATTAAAAATATTTGTTAATTTTTTTTTATGTACATATTACGAAGTTACTACGTATAGCGTAGGAATGTACATACTACCGAACAATATGAAAATTTTTTGCATATTTAATTAGTGAGGGGACATGATAACAATTTATCGAAAATATGTATCGTAAAATCTGAACTATATTTACAATGACTACCAAAACTTTTTTTTTTTAAATAGTGCTGTGTTAACGAATTTGTCGATACCCATATTTTTACTAAAATGTTCAAAATATTGCGAAATTCGTAAATATACCACTGATGTTCACACTTTCTTATTAATTCCAAGTAATATAAAAAAAAATTCGCCAAGTGCGTGTTGGACACGCATTAAGGCAGGATTTCGTAGTTCAGTATCCGAGATAAAATATTTTTTGAATTTGTACAACATCAAGATAAACTGACTAACTGTGACACAACGCTGTACCGTGCCAACAATTACACACACACATATATATATATGTATATACATATATATATATATATATATATATATATATATATATATATATATATATATATATATATATATATATATATACCAATTGGGTGTTCCATCATAGCAGGTTATGACCATCAACACGTTAATATTAAAATTAACCTGTAACTTTTTAATGCCTGACAGAGATTGGAGGACGAGGATTAAAAATGTTTAAAGATAAAGATTATGTAGGTACATATAAGATAAATTTAAAAGAGCTACTGCAGAATTAAAAGCCCAAAGATAAAGGTTATGTACATTTTAGATAAATTTGAAAAAGCGAAATATAAATCACTACAATTTTTCCTACAGAAGAAAAGCTGATGAAAAAAAAAAATTATAAATTTTAGAAATAAGAAAAAGAAAGGAAGGAGCATAACCTTAACTAACGTCACCATCTATAACCTTAACATAATTAGTTTTTATATCAAAGTCGAAGCATATTGTCAAAAATACATATATGTATTATAACTATATGGCCAATCCCTATAAGAGGCAGTGGTTCCGATGAAGTGAGACGGATAGACATTGGGTAGAGGCACTTCAGTTGTTTTGCGCAGATGCATCAATTAGTGTTTACCGTGTTTACTGTTCAGATTGGTTCATATTAAAAAGTCGCATTTGCGAAAAACGAACAAAATACTTCCAAATCTGCACCGTGATATTGGGACGTTTTTTTCATATCCATTTGGCTATATATGTATACTACATATATGCAAAAATAAACTAACCTAACCTTAACTAACCTCACCACCTAGTTTTTATATCATCTACCTAAAATTTGAAAAAAAAACTTATATCCTTAACCTAACTAACTTCTAATCTTACTACCTAGTTTTTAGCGAATTTCCAAAATGGAATTCAGCTATTACAGCCACTATCATGACGCGACTTGAACCCGGGACTATGGCAGAAATTTGTTTTAAGGTCCCTAGAAACCGATTCACTAAAATTTGCATATATATATATATATATATATATATATATATATATATATATATATATATATATATATATATATATATATATATATATATATATACATATCGCGCGTTGTCCGTCCGAATCTCGTATATCAAAAATTACATACAAAAAACATATTATATACTGGATTATATATATATATATATATATATATATATATATATATATATATATATATATATATATATATATATATACTTATCTGTATATATTTATATAATATATAGGTAGCCAACATCAGAGGGTGTAATTAGCATAAATCTTAAGTTCATTGTGATGAAAACACAGATTTAAATACGTTTTTTTGTGTGTCCAAAACTTGGGACTATTCAGATACGAGATTGGGACAGAAAAGGCGCGATATGTATATATGTGTCCGCGCGATAACTCTCGAACGAAGTATCTAATATTTACGAAATTTGGTGAAAACATTGGAAGTCCCAAACCCTTGGATGAGTTCTTCAGCCAGACACGTCGGATGCCAGGAACATGGTTTTTGATCTTGTAAAAAATTAGTTTTTTGCCAAAATTTTCACTTATTCAAAAATTTTTGCTAAATTTATTTACACCTTTTAAAAGAGGAGAAAAAATTACAAAAAAAAAGCTCTTTAAGCTATTGTTCTATGTCAATTATTTTCCGAGAAAAACTAATTTTTATAAACAGAAATTCGCTATGTTATGCAGGATGCTGCGACAGGGGTATTATATCATCTACTATTTGATTTTTCAAAATAATGTTTCCCAAGCTTAGCTTTTTAAATACAATAGTTTTCACCCATTAACGTTCGTTTTTAAATGCAATAGTTTAAATACCAACATCTAAGGTCTAATGCAATTTAGCCATCTTTTCTATATTGGGAGCAAAGAAAATCTTAGTCATATCACAGCCGCATGTACCCTAACTCAAAAGAATAATTAACGATGTTTATTTGGTTGTTCGGTTATTTTGTCGTTCGGTTATTTTGTCCACAGTTATTTTGTCTAAGTTTATCTTGTCATTCAGTTATTTTGTCCACGGTTATTTGGTTGCGGTTATTTGTCCACAATTATTTAGTTGCGGCACCGTTATTACTTATTAGTTATTAAATAAAAGATAGAATTACCGACTGAGTGTTATTTTGCTATTATATACTAGATGGCAGTATAATCTACATTAGAGTAGAGTCCCTATAATAAATAGAGTCGTGACATGTCGTCCATGTTCTATCCAAAACAGAGCGGGAAGCTTCAAAATTAATTATCAGATGTTTGAGTAAGTATTTTTGAGTGCATAATTATTGTTATACCTCATTTCAAATACAACTGATCATGAGTTATCGTTAAAAAATTAAATAATTCTTATATTCGAAGCAAATCAATCTTTTATTCTTTTCTAAAAACAAACTGCAAATCTAAAATTTACGTAAATGCAATAATGAAAGAGATAAAGCAAGAAAACGGAAATTATTTAAATTCAAAGTGATGAAGCATGGTTAAATTTAAGTGAAATGAACCATAATAAGTTATGAATTAATGAACAATTAAAAATTTTTAATTTAATTATTCTTTCTAAATTAAACTAAATGGTTTTTGTTAACATTTAATTTATTTCCAATGTATTTTACGCAAACTTTGCATAGAATATGCCGGAATCAATCAGCATTCAGCACACATGTCACCACTCTATTTATTGTAGGCACTCTACATTAGAGCATTAGAGTCGTGACATGTGTGCGGAATGCTGATTGGTTCCGGTATTTTCTGTCCCAAGTTTGCGTAAAATAAATTGGAAATAAATTAAATATTGACAAAAATCATTTAGTTTAACCTAAAAAGAATAATTAAATTAAAATTTTTTAATTGTTCATAAATTCATAACTTATTAACAATAATTATGTATTCAAAAACATTTACTCAAATATGTGATAATTAATTTTGAAGCTTTCCGCTTTGTTTCGGATAGAAAATGGCTGACATGTCACGACTCTATTTTTATTATAGGGACTCTACATTTATATAGAATCCCTATAATAAATTTTATATCTCTTATAAATAAAAGATAAGGAAAAAAAATTGGAACAAAAATATTCTTAAATAATTATTATGTATTATATAACCCGTATAGTTATAGTTACCTATATATTTTTAAAATTAAAAGAATTTTACAACAAACCTTTGAAATGGGCCATTTCATATCGGCGTAAGCCAAAGTCGCTTGCTTTTATTTTTAATCACATTACACTTGTTTTGAAGCGCACTTGGCTTGCTTTTGAGATATTTGTATATTCCTGTCTCACTTTCCAGGTTATAGAGAGAAGGGTCAAGTATTAACGTTCGGTATACATCGTATACAGTATACGATGTATACCGAACGTTAATACTTGAACCTTCTCTCTAGAAAGTCTAGAACAGGGGTCGCCAACCCGCGCCCCGCGGGCCGCATATGGCCCACCTTGAACTTTTTTTGGCCCGCAAGATTCATCACACTTATACAAAATATATTTATTTTATAATGACCAAGGTAGTGAAAACCAATGTATTAAAAAAATACATAATATATGGGAACACATCATTTTGTATGCGGCCCGTGGAATTATGATGTGCTTCCAAAGTGGCCCGCAAGATCATTTGGGTTGGCCACCCCTGGTCTAGAACATGGAAAGTGAGATAGGAGTATACAAATATCTCAAAAGCAAGCCAAGTGCGCTTCAAAACAAGTGTAATGTGATTAAAAATAAGAACAAGGGACTTTGGCTTACGCCGATACGAATTGGCCCTATATATATATATATATATATATATATATATATATATATATATATATATATATATATATATATATATATATATATATATATTCATGTATATGTAATTTGAAATGTCAAATATGTATGCAGTTTATTCTCTGGTTTATGTATATTTATTTTTTGAAAAAAAGAAAATGTTATTTAACGTTTATTTTAGTAAACAATAAATTGCTTAAATATTATTTGAAAATTTTTTAAACCTAAGTTCCCAAATAATTTATTACTAATTTATCCAAGGAGATGAAGGATTAGAAATAATACTCCGACTTTCTTCCGTAGAATAAATTGTTTCTTTATTTTGTTCCAAAAATTTTTCGATATATTTTATACCTTCTCCAGTGGCTACAAATACAAATAATTATTTACAATGTAGTACTTCTAAATGACTAATATTGTTTTAACAATAATATTGAATTTGATAACAAAATTTTTTTAAATTTTTTAGTTTTGGTTTTGTTGGAATGTATAATAAAAAAATTTTTTAAAAAAATAGTGAAATAACATTTTCGTTAAAAATATGTTGGAGCGAATAAGAATGAAAAACTTATTTGAGACCTCGAGAAACCAAAAATGACCTTCATTAAAATTTGGATATATATGTCCGATTTTTGGAAGTCAAAATTTTGGCCATTTTTCGCCATTTTTAGTGCTTTTTGCAAAAATTGGCCAAATTTCAAAAATTTTTCAATTTTTTTTTACACCATCGAAAAGAAATTTTAATGAAGGTCATTTTTGGTTTCTCGAGGTCTCAAAACAAGTTTCTGTCATAATCTTAGGTTCAGATTTTTCATGACACCAGCTGTAATAGCTGAATTTCCTTTCTGGAGAAAAATAAGTAAAATAAACTTTGAGGGTCTGTAACTTTGTAACTACTTGTAATACGAAAAATTTGTAAGGAACTTTTTTGTAAAGTGTCAGTTGGATTACAAAACTGTCATTTAACTTTTTGTCCTATCTTTAATAGTTTAGCTTAAAAATGTAAAAAAAGTAAAATTTCAAGAAACTTAAATTTTAAGGCTCTGTAGAAAGTGAAATATTGGTGATAGAAATTTGACTCAATGAAATTTTTTGTCCACAATTTAATGCTTAATAAGGTGCTTTGATTCATTTTATGGAAAAATAATTTCTTCATAGTTTGCAGGAGTAAATAATATAAAAAATCGTTTTTCCTGTGTTATTTAAATGGGAAAACTTTAGGTTCGATGATGCACCTCTAAAAATTGGAATTTTGAGCTGCTCTTTGGTGAGGATGTTTGTTTAGACATATCCTACGATATTTTGAGCGGAGAGCGAGAAAAAAACTTTTTTTGGCACACCCTAATATAATATGCTCCGGGAATACAGTATGACTCGCTAGTGGTGCATTAATAGCGACGTGTGTACCATCAATTACAGCAATTACCCCGGGAAATCCGTATTTTTCATAAAATCTACAAAAATGCAAATATTTATCAATTCAAACAAATGAAAAGTTTATAACCGAGTGGTAAATTCTTTAAATTATACATACCTTGCCCTAGCATTTGCAATTTCCCTTGGCGCCAAAGAAAAGTTAATTTTCCGCGGACATATTACATCATTGATTGCCCTCGTAACCCTGTCTATACTTCGGCTTACTGACATCTGGGACATGGGGATGGAAATGTCTTGCACAACAGCTAACTGGTAGCTCCCTTGGGCGTAAAAGCGGGGCCAATAAATATCGTCTGTAAGCGTATGCACTATTTCCTAACAGATATTTATTATTAAATTCATTATTTTCGAATTGGGCTTTAATTAACGATGCATCAAAAATGTGGCTGTCGTGAGTGGAACCTGACCAGCGTGCAACCACGTTCATAATTTTTAATTGTGTACCGCACACAACCTAAACATTTATTGAAAAATAACATTTTGTATTTCTAAATGTTTCTGCATTTTAGTCACCTGATAACTGAATTTTTGTGAAGCGAACAGCTTTTGTCAAACGAAAACGCATTTTAAATTCAACTTCGTAGAATACATTGACGTGCCCGAGGAATGCAAATGTTTTTTACCTCGTCTTCTGATGTTGACCAATCAGATGAAATAGATTCTGCTCACAGAATTAACCCGGAGATATAGATGACATTTTTATTTCTAAAGTTATACCTAGTACAAAATAAATGAAAAAATAATAATATATGTAAAATATATCATTTTACTTACCACGTTTTTATAATCAGTAATTAATAACAATACCTAAGAATTCATGTTTTATTTTAAACAATTTCAAGCCTGTGATAAATTTTTTTAAAACAAACTGTTTACAAAAGTAAAATTCGAATATGTATATTTAAATCACACGTGGCTTTTTAACCAAAACTTGTAAACTAAAAATAAAATAGAGAAAATATGATCAAATTATATCTCTATGATACAAATCTGTCAGTTTAATCTCCGAATAAAATTATTTTTATTTTTAATTTATTTCTCTTTTCTCTAAACTTAATTTATTTCTCTTTTATAATACATACTTTTATAATACACACATGTATGAATAGTCAATTTACCCGTAATTAACTGTAAAATATAAATTTATTTGAAAAAATATAAAAAAATATGTTAATCTTTTGAAATCGCCTGTATTATAGTTTATAAATTCGAACAGAGATGACACTAGCTGTTCTGAAATCAAAATATCCTTTTGAATTAAGATAAATCTGATAAAAAGAGATGTATATATACACATGTTTATAAACAACAGAGAAAGAGAAAAGAATATTTAAGTATTCTGTAAATTATACATAAATATCCATTTCATATGACAACCATGGGTGCCAATATTTTTTTTTCATTTACTTTACATTCCGATAATTAAAAAAATGCTTTTAAAATAACAAAAAGACGAATGAATGTAAAAATTAATGAATATGAGTTAAATTATTAAATAACTAGCAATAAATTCGAATATATTACTGGTTTAAATATGTTTTTTTTATTATTATAAATAAACCCTAATTACTGCATGCAAGCGAGAGCTTATGTCATTAGAAAAATAAAATGTTCGTGAAGTGCGAGTTGACAGAGGACTATTCTGAGGAAAGTGCGAAGACATAAGAATTTCGTAGATAGATGTTCTACGAAATCCTAACTAGTGTGTTTGTATTGGGCGTACACGAGAAATATCAGCAGTTGTTGGTGGATTATTCGATAATTAATGAACGAATAAATAAATGTGAAAATTATTTAATATACTCGTAAAAATTACCTACCTGAGTTTTACTGTGCTTTACTGTGTTTTACTGTCTTCAAATAACAGCTAAAGTTTGCAAACTTGTTGGAAACGCTAATGTTTAACATGAAGTGAAAAAATTAATACATAGTTTGTTAAAAATATCCTTATCACTAAAAAGAATTCTACGGACATTATGAGCCATTAGCTTTCAATTTTTTTGACACAAAGTGTTGGATGACAAAATTTTTTTTAATAAGCAAAATTGATCGACTTTACGGTAACAAAATCTGGTCTCTCCGGTCTGGGTAAGAATTTGTCATCTGTTAAAAATGACCAAAACTGTTTTTTCAATTTTAAAAAATACTGATCTTCCAACATTTTCCAATATGTAAAATGTTATTACGAAAATTGTTGTTTGTACATTTTCTGCAGAAAAAAATTAATTACTGGCATAACCCGACATATTTTACTTATGTAAGATGTTAGATGTACTTATAAAAAAACCCTTTATATGTATATGTACCCTTCATATGTACTCCTACCCACTGTCCTAGTACCACAACGCATGCATAACCTTTGGTATTAGCGTCTGGTTTGTCAATAGGTTGAGCGCAACTCTGAACAATATCAATAACTTGAAATGCCGGTAAGTCGATTTACAACTGTACTATTTTCCTATCATATTTCTGAAATAAATAAATAAAAGTAGCTACGTGTCCAAAAATTGACCAAAAACAGAAATTAAAAAAAGTACCTACTTTCAGTCTTTAAATCGTAATTTTTAAAGTGACGTTTTCAGGTGACACTAGCGACAGTATACGTTATTAAATTGAAAAATATTGTGAATGATTTCGATCAAAGGTTCCCAAACTTTTTTGTCTCGTAGACGACTTGGTACTATTTTCGGATTTGAATAGACCCCCTGTACAAATTCAACAATAACTTCAGGGAATATAGTTTTCTTTTTTTCTCAGAAAATGTAAGTGGTGAGCAAAAAGAGAAAAAAACCTTGCCAACTTCTTACGACAAGCAAATACAGGTACCTGTACCGCTGTAGACTTACTCTACTGCTGTAGACCCCCATTTACATACATCTCAGGGGTCGATATAAACCACTTTGGGAGCCACTGATTTAGAAGCTTTCCATCACTAATATTCCAGAAGATCTTAAAACGTATCACGTTGTCTTTGTTTAAAAATTACAATAACGACAATCTTACTTTATCAGAATGATTCTACTCAAAATACGTACAGTAGAACTCCAAGAAGTGCAACAAAATTTTCCTTTGCCATTTTGAGTTGCTATTGTTGGAGTTCCTCTGACGATCTAAAAAAATATAGGTATATTTTGGTGTAAAATATATTTTTTTAGACCGTGCGTCACAAGAATTCCAAGAACTGCAACTCAAGAAGGCAAGGGAATATATCGTTGCACTTTTCAGAGTTCCACTGTGATTTGAGTAAATTTCAGTTTATAACGAAAGCGCTTATAAATTGCATTCTTATTTTATTTTATATTTTCATATCAAAATGTGTTCATATTTTAAAATTGGCAACTGTTTTTTGTGCAAATAAATTCTTTTGTGTGATCGCCGGAAATGCCATTTTAAATGTTGGTTACATTTTATTATTCGCTGACCTTTCTCATATATGTAACTGTTCAAAAAAATTTGCCCAACAGATTCGTAAATTACCAGTGTGTTGTTATTATTTTTATCCAAAATTTATTTTTTTAATAATAAGAAATTTTACATTACATTCAACAGTAATACAAAAATTTAAAGAAACAGTCGATACTGCTTATTGTTACTGATAAATGAAAACGTCTCTTACAGAGATTTACTGAATAAAGTTATTAAGCAAGACTTAAATTTCAATAAAATAAAAAGCTAGGTATGTTCTTTGCTAATTTAACAGACCATTTATTTTTATTAAATTAATTTTTTATCTAAACTGAAACAAGCGTGTCTAAAAACATAAAAATATAAAAGTTATAAGCAAAAATTAAAATAATTCATCTGGAAATGATATTTTTCCTTTATTAATATTAATGTATTATAAGTTTTAAAATTACGGGTTTTTTTTTCGATGACTAGTTGCCAAACATTATTTTGGTTCCAAAGATTTGAGCTTACAGTTTCATAATAATTTCTCATTTCACAAAATATTTTAGTATACATATAACTGGTTTGAATATCTTTTTAGCTATTGAACTAATTTGAACTTAAAATACATTAACGGATTCAATAACTAACGAAAGCAAAAACAAAAAATTATACTCAATACTAGATACTAATTTTTATTATTTAATGTGCAGGACTTTTATAATTTTAATTTTACCTATTAAAATATTAAATAGATATATTGTTAAAATAATGTACTAAGAAGGTCATGTGAAACATAGAATAGAAATACAAATAAATAGAATGTTTAAAACTTTTTTTTAGGATTTTAATCAAAATTAAGTATAAAAAAGTTGGTGTTGAATAAATTAATCAGTTTAAAGTAAAGTAATTTTTGTAAATAAAAGTCTTAAAACATAAAGGACCCCTCCGAATTAGATAGGTGAATCTGCCTAAGGTCCAACCTGAGTCAGGCGTGCCATGGTAGGATTCGCCATTGCACATGTATTCAATAGCTGCAATATTAGGCCAAGTTTCGAGTTGTACCAAAATGTTCAATTTTGGACTAATTCCGATTTTTCACTTTCCTTCCCCCCAACTGCATAAGTATTATATATATGCATGTAGGGTTCTAAGAGCTCCATAAGACAGTGCATGCAGCTCTCCAAAAGACGGTGTTTAGAAGAAGATATTTGCAAAAATTTCTAAATAACCGATAAAAACACAAGAAACGCGACCCTGGACCAAAATGAGACCTAGATTTTTGAAATCTACGCCTTTGAATTAGTAAATATATGTCTAAAAATATTTCGCACAATTGGGCCAAGTAAGATTAATTTAAGGATTTAAATACAAAGGGCTCTAGTGACACTCGGTTTTATGGAGCTCTTAGAACCCTACATGCATATATTATATAATACTTATGCAGTTGGGGCGAAGGAAAGTTGAAAATCGGAATAAGTCCAAAATTGAACATTTTGGTACAACGCAAAGCAACCTTGACCTAATATTGCAGCTATGGAATACATGTGCAAGGGCGAATCCTACCATAGCACCCCTGACCCAAGTTGGAGCTTAAACAGATTCACCTATCTTATTCGGAGGGGTTCTTTTGTACTAAATATCAATCTTTAAAAGCAGCAACTGTGGTAAATAAATAGAATTCTATTTCATTCATAAACAATTTCTACATTTAATAAAATTAGAAATTTAAAACGGGCAAAATTAGCCATACGACAAACGTGGATGTGTTCGACACAGACACACAGTCTTAAGCGGGTTCTACACAATGCTACGAACGTTCCTTCCAACATTCGATCAAACGTTTGAGGCAGTTAAGTTCGATAGTTGGTGCGACGAATGTATCTGCTACACGGTGAATCGAATGTTTGATCCAATACGAATGATGATGTGTTGGTACTCAGTGGACGATGTTATCTGTCTGATGTTATCTCTAATGTTATACACTGATGTTGTCTCTCTTCACATGAACGAGTCGTGCAGCTGCTGAGTCGAACCAACCAACGAACCAACATTGACCTTCAAACGTTCGAAGAACCCCTTTGACTCGGTGCAAAAATACCGACATCGAACGGGACACGACCAAATGCGAACGTTTGACGCTCGACATTGGACACTCGTAGGTTCGAACAACGGCTACACGATGCTATGAACCATCCAACGTCGAATGTTGGAAGGTGTTCGTAGCATCGTGTAGCAGCGGCTTCAGCTAGCTTTTTCTTTTAATAATGTATCCGGTTAATATTATATTCGAACAATTTATTAATTGCTTTACTGATATGTAACTTGCCGACACATTGGTACACACAGGTATTATAACAAAATTAATAATAGATATAATGATATAAATGTTGAGCCTCATTTTATTGACAAGGCAAATAGATTATTTATTAATATTTTAGTGCGGCAATGCATACATAAATATGTACCTTACGGCTTACAGCACATGTGTGTGAGAAAAATATTTTACATGAATTTATTATTTTTTTATAACGTTTAGACATTTATAAAAGTTTTATGTAAATTTTTTATAAAAATATATTTATATTTGTTTCGATGTACCTATGTGTGTGTGTGTGTGTGTGTGTGTGTGTGTGTAATCAACTGAAAATATCTACATAACGATATATCCTAAGAAAATTTATTCATCAATTATTTTTATATGGCAATATACCTACTTGTTTGTGTATTAATTAATATTCAGAAAACGTAACCTACGTTAATAGAAATTTTGTTTTATTCAGATTTAGTATTTGGTGTAAGTTGGACACTGCTAAATTGAAATAATTCATCTCAAAATAAAAAATATGATTTCTAAACATTGTTCCATGAAACTTTGTTACATTTCTTAGACGCTTGACCAACATATTTAATCAAAATTATTAGGTTATTGCCTAAGGGGGTTGGGATATTAACGATATTCGATACATTAAAAATATTCATTTAATAATAAATGAAAAAAAAAAAAAAAAAAAAGATTATTATGATTACTTCAAAATCTAAAATCTAAAAAACGTGTATCATAGAATATTCATGATGACGATGATGTATCCAGTATCCTCCACAGGCAATTTTCGTGAAAAAAAATTAGTTTTTTCCAAAAGAACTGTGCCCCATTTAAAGGGAGTTTTGGGCCATGAGCATGCAGAGTTTAATTGAATGTTAATATAAAGTACTAAGTTAGTACAGTAACAATCTGGTGTTTTTATATCCTTGCATTGAATGCGTGAGGTTATAGAGGCGATTCAATTGTATGATTCTGAGATACTCAAAATTCTATTTTATTAAAAGGATTTCTTTTTGATACCTATCATTAAGACACCTAAGTCTTCTTGCGTCCAGGGCACCTCCTCACGGTGACGGTGGTAACGGTCAGAATCACAGAATATATCAGAAGGAACGCAACTATCTCTTTTCTGTAATCACCAGTGTGCATTTCTGGGCACGTTAGGCTACTTAGTAGTCATTCATTCGGTAGCAGTCGATGAGTGTAGTTCAATTGTTGTCATTGTATAGTCATATTGTCACCGTGGTATTAACACGGTATATGTACCATATACATACGTGTGTAGTATTATGTTGTCTAATGTCAATCAAAAGAACGTCTTAGGACAAATGGTAAAAGAAACTAATCTTAATCGCAAACAATTTCGCTCAATCACTGATGAAATGTTGACGGATTTTCCTGTTTTGTCAGAGAAAGATGTTTATTTAATATCTTTGGGACGTTACCAAATAAAAGAAGCCGAAGCGTATTATGGCAAACACATAGCTTCTGATGATAGATTTAGAATTGAAATATGTACCAACACCGATGCAATTGATTTTGCTTCTTAGGAGTTGACAGTAATAGATTCATTATTTATTAAAGGAAGAATTCAGTCCCGACATATCAATAAAACAAAATACTATTTTTATGTACTAGCAGAAAAAAACTTAGTAGGTAAAGATTCAATAAAAGGTTACTACTGTAGTTGTAAAAATGGTGCACGAACCATAAGTACCTGTGTTTACATAATAACTATAATCTGGTTTTTAGGGTATGTTAGACATCACAATGTACAAGTAACTTCACCATCAGAAGATCTAGAGAACATATTCGTAAGATCTGATAGTTCAGATGAAAAAGATTCTGAAAAATAATTTTTATTTTTTAACACCCTGTAAACTAAGGCGCATTCGTTAAACAGCACTAAAAATATTTTTTTGGTAATGCAATCCTCTAAAGTAAAACACTGCTATGGACATTATCCCCACACGCCATATGGCCCAAACCGGGGCATGGTTCTTTCCCCTTATTCAAAAATTTTTGCGACATTTTTTTACACCGTTAAAACGGGGAGAAAAAATCACACAGAAAAGGTCTTTGAACTATTATTCTATGTCGACTAGTTTCCGAGAAAAACTAGTTTTTATAAACGGAAATTCGCTAGTTATGCAGGAGGCTGCGACAGGGGTATTTTAATTCTTTTAGCAGAAGATGAACATCTTTTTCTGAAATGTAGATTTAAATAAAAGTTAAAACACTGATAAAATTGTTCCAAATGAGCTTGGAAGGAAATAGATTCTTTGTAACGCAGGGTTGACATGTTTAACACAAAGTGTTTTAAATCACATGTTTTAAACACTGTTTAAAACACAATCTAAATAAAACATGTTTGAAATTAAAGTGTTTTAAACGATGTTTTAAACTATGTTTAAAACAAATAAAAAACATTACATATTAAACTAGGTTCTGAACAACCTTTAATTAAATTTTTTCGGTTAAGTTGTAAATAAAATGTATTGAAATAAAAAAATAGCTTAATTATATCTTTAGTAATTAATAATTAGGCAGTTCTATTCCAATATGCATCAGTAATAAAATAATAAAATCAAAATTAAATTTTTAATTAGGTTAAACTAAATTTATTTAAGTATGTATTTTGTTGTTTTTTTTTCTTTCTTTTATGTTAAATACTAATTTGTATTAAGTATTTCCATTTAAATCTTGAAAAACAGCGACAAGCATTGCAGCTCTTTCTACTAAGGCTACAGTCGAATGCAACTGTGTTACTAAATCAAATGTTTTGGGGTCGATTTGTGGCTTTAGTGATAGCATTAAGATAACAAGATAACAATAAGATTTTGAACTTCTTTGTACCGTAATTTAAACTCTTTTATTTTAGTATGTATCAAATTCAGTGTTGCCAGACTGACTCATCATTAGTCAAAAATCCCTCTAAAAATGCATTTTAGGGAAGGAAACCTCCAAAAAATAAAAAAAATTATTTAACGCACACGAAATACGTAAGCAACGTCCGAGTAGCCCAAAAATAACCAATATTTAAAGTGGTCAACTTTTTGAAAAATGTCTCTTCAAAAATAATACAGTTGACAAGCACAAAAAAAATAAATAAATAAATAATAATAATAATAAAATAAAATAAAATAATTTATAGCAAAATATAATTCTAATATTATTTCCAAGAAATTGTTTACTATATTTTTTTAAACAATAAAATTAGGATTGATTGTTGACTTTTGACGTTGTCTTAAAATACAATACCACACACTTAAATTTTAGTGCTTGATTTGAAACTGGTTTTTATGTTTAAAATTTAATTAAACCTCCAAATTCCCCCTAGTTTGAAAATTTCCAGTCAAAAATCCCTCCAAAGAAATTATCCCCCCAAAATTCCCTCCAGCAATTTAAAAATTCTTTCTTAAATTTTGGAGAGAAAACCCCCCAATCTGACAACACTGATCAAATTTTATAAAATTTCTCAGAAACGTCTTTGTTTCAGCTGTACACAGTACAACACGTATAAACAACAAACGGTTTTATAAATTTTACAACAAACAAAATATTCAAATGTTTCCATTTAATGCCACCTATTATAAATTAATAGTACATTATTTTATGCCATCGTGTTTATGCCAGTGTCTGACAGCAAAAAGTCAGACATTTCGAGACAAAAAGTTTTTTCCATATGGTTCAATTAAAGGAATTAAACCTGTTTAAAACAAGTTAAAAATGTTTAAAACATATGTTTAAATTAAACTAATAAAAACATGATTTTAAACATAGGAACACTTGTTTAAAACATTTTGAACTGTTTGTTTTATAAATTTTAAAAAAAAAAAACTGTTTTTTTCCATCCCTGTTGTAACGTAGTTCATGCTACGTCTTTAATTCTAACAGTATAATCACAGCAAAATGACATATACCAGTGTTTCTCAACCGCCGGTTGCAGGTCGGTGTCGGGCCGCGAAAATATCTTATCGGTCCGCAGAAAGCCGTATGAATTATTACATGAGTTATAAAATGTTTATAATTTTTTACTTTTTGCTTTAAAAAAAAATGCCGTGAGCAGCGGTGCCCCATCGCGGGAGTCGAATTCTTCGTTATATTTTCGGTATTTTCAAGATATCTAAATATGGTTAAAAGAGTATAGGCGGATTGTCATTTTGGTGTTTTCAAAACTGATGATAAATGTCCGGCTGATCGGGGCTTTAAAAAAACGTTTTTAAGGGCTGAATCTCAGTAAATTGCAATTTTATGTTAATAGTAGTTACAGGGTAAAAAGCCAACACAACTCGGAGGGCACAGGAGTGCAGGAGAGCTCAGGATAAGCATGGGTAGGAACCCATGCTTATCCGCCAATAGCATTTGTGTTTTATTTTTAAATATTAAAAAAGAACCTTAAATAGTGAACTGGATGGGCTTTATGAAGATACTTTTTCTTTCCAAAAAATCCAGAATTCATATTTTTAAACGAATAGTACTTTATAATGGTACGAATAGTACTTTATAATATGTATTGAAATTTTAGTTTACTCGAAGTCGCAGCAAAAATTTGGAAAGTTATGAATTTTCATAGAAAGATAATTTGCAAAATGTTGAAAATTGATCCAATGATACTCCTTTTATAGTCTTAACCAACTGGTTTTACTAACAATAAAAAAAATTTCACGTTTCAAAATTTATATTCTATTTTTATCACAAAATTTTTTGATAAATAAAATTTAGATACGTATATGAATCATTTCAAACCGTAAAGAAATTGACAAATAAACAATTTTTTCTGAGTAAAATCAACTAAAATTTTATAACTAATTAATTATATTATTATTGATTATTTTATTATTATTATCTATGAAAAAAATAAATTTTACATAAACATAAAGAAAACATCCCATTCATTTTCATTATATTTTTGGATGAATAAAATCCATTTTCCTCAAGTGTGTTATGGACTATTAATGTATGACGTGAAACATAAAATTGAATTTAATTTATTGGAAAATTTAAAAAAAAAAAAAAAAAAAGTAAAAAGAAGAAAAATAAAGAACAAAGCCAAATTTTTTAATAAAAATAATAAATAAAAAATAAATGATTATTGTAGGTATGCATATTTTGTGTCTGGACGTTTTTCTTTTTTGATTTTTATTAAATTTGTAATGAATCACCTCAATAAACATTTTATGATAAAAGTACATAGACCTGCCTCTACACTCAACGCCATAATAGATTTAAAATATTTTCGCACAGCTACCTCTGCCATTTAGTTTATCTTACGGACTACTATTAAATTGAGACACAGTCAACGAAAATACAAATTTAACGATTTTTTACATAAAATGTTACATATGTAAGAGAAGGTGGTTAGGGCCATGGACACCACTTGAAAGAGACTCCTAATTCAACGAATCACTATCATTGTAACCTTGACGTTATCCTATAACTGTAATAAATTTCTATATTCGAGGAACTTTATATAGGAATATAAAATTGATCCCAAAATGTGAAAGATTTTTTCATAACAAATGTTACTGTTTTTATGGATTTTTTATCATTATTAATTAATAAAACCCTGAAACAGAAAGAAAAAACTATCCAATTAACACATTAGTTTTAATGAAACTAAAATTACGTTGCATAAACCTGCTGAAACAGTAAATACCCCTGTCGCAGCATCCTGCATAACATAGCGAATTTCCGTTTATAAAAATTAGTTTTTCTCGGAAACTAGTTGACATAGAAAAAAAGTTTAAAGACCTTTTTTATGTAATTTTTTCTTCTCTTTTAAATGGTGTAAAAAAGTTTCGCAAAAATTTTTGAATAAGTGGAAATTTTGGCAAAAAACTAATTTTTTGCAAGAACAAAAACCATGTTCCTGACATCCGACGTGTCTGGCTGACGAACTCATCCAAGGGTTTGAGACTTCCAATGTTCTCACCAAGTTTCGTAAAAATTGGATACTTCGTTCGAGAGTTATCGCGCGGACACACACACACACACACACACACACACACACACACACACACACACACACATATATATATATATATATATGTGTGTGTGTTCGGGTTTTGAGGTCCCTAGAAACCGAAAATATTATCCTCTAAAATTTATATATATATATATATATATATATATATATATATATATATATATATATATATATATATATATACATATATATATATATATATATATATATATATATATATATATATATACATATATATATATATATATATATATATATATATATATATATATATATATAAATTTTAGAGAATATTATTTTCGGTTTCTAGGGACCTCAAAACAAATTTCTGCCATAGTCCCGGGCTCAGGTCGCGTCATGACTGTAATAGCTGAATTCCATTCTGGAAATTCGCTAAAAGAAGTACCTACGTAAAATTTGGTAGATGATTTATGTATTTGTGAGTCCCGGAATTTAAGTACTTAAATCCCGAAGCAACCTAAGTATTAGCCAAGATCCAGAGATGACGAGATTGGACACGCTTATTGGATACTAATTAGCTGCAACACTGTGTAGATCTAATTAATTTTTTAGTAGTGTCAATTTATTTTTGTGTATTACTGTATGACGAACGATATTATTTATTAATGAATTATAAGCGATGAAGTTTGTTGTTTTTGTTTATAAGTGTAGGTGGACTTGATTTTAAATATTAATATTATTTATATGTACTCCTAAACTGTGGCCCCACGCTTTGCCAAAAACGCCTATTTGTCTATTATATGTACATATTATGTACAATAGTCAATAGTATCTAAAGCACACAGACAATTAGACGATAAACATTTTGTGCCGATACAACGGTGGCCAAGCAAAACAAATAATTTTCTTAGTTTCTATATGACTAGTAGGTCAAGGGTTCGAATACCACGGCTGGCTGTGAACACAATTCCAGATAAATATCGGCACAATAGTTCCTTTAAAGAAGTCGGTTGCAAACGCACACCTTCCAAATCCTAGCCCTCTCCTCCACCACCACTTTTCTTGTTTTCCATTCACATTATAAATGTAAAAGACATTGTAAAAAGTATTAAAAATAAGTAAAGATACAAATAATGATATGGATGGCGTCTGTTATAGACAAAAAAGTCTCAAAAAAGACGTTAAACCACGTTATTATTATTAGTCACATTTAGTTATACTAATATAGCTACAAAAAACAAAAATTTATGGCTTAAGATTCTGACTTCATCAAAGTAACCACCTCTTTTCTCAGTAATTTGTTCACAAATTTTGCATACTGTTTAGAAGCTTATCAAAATATTCTTTCTCCATTTTTTTCATTCATCTTCTAAGAATGTCCAAAGCTGTGCTGCTCTAGATCGAGAACGATTTCACCAACTACGCAGTTACTGTAAGAGAAAAGTTACCTGTTGTGTCATTAACGAGACGATAATAAAATACGTGCATTGATCAAAAACATCAATACGAGAGACTACCGTTAAAAGATCTAAAAGCTTCTAAATTTTTAGTTGTTATTATTATGATACGAACTAATTCATTTTAACTACAAAATAATATTTGTTTTTCATCTGAAAAATCGTTTTTCTAAGAAAATTTAAACTTTTTTCAGATTTTTTTATGCCATCATAAAGAGTGGAAAAATTGACAGAAAATGAGTTTTGAAACATTTTTCTAAATAAGCTGGTTTTCGAAAAGAATTAGAAACGAAGTTTTTGTTTCCCAAGTTCTTAAAATTTTTATTACACCGTCATATCACAAAGGGCGGAAGAAATCACATACGATAGGTTTTTGAACCATTATGCTAAGTTAACTGTTTTCCGAGAAAAACTGAGAAATTCACTATGTTACGCAGAATGCTGTGATAGGAATATTTAAGAATATGTAGGTATATTACCCAAATATATGTGTTCAAATATATGTGTTCAACATATTCTTACCTAATTATTACGGATTACTCTGTATTTTTATCTTAAAGTATACTGAAGTTTATATTAAATTTTTAACTACAAATGCTGTTACGTTTCTAAATACTTTTCAACTACGTCACTAGTAGTATAATTGGTACCTATTTATTTAGAATCGGAAGTGCCTTAATTTTAATTTATACACATATTATAATAATATGTATGTAGAAAGAATGTGTTAGCCCACGCGCCGTCTAAAGCAGATGTTTAATATTTCAGGGTTAAAAGAACACCATGATTATTTGCAATTCATTTGTTAGGGTTACAAAGAAAAATATTGGAACCCAGGGACGGATCTAGAGGCGGGAGGAGGGGGGCAGTCGGGACACGTGCCCCACCTGCAGGTGTTAGGGGGCGGCAAAAGTGCAAGTTCGATGGCACCAAAATGTTGAATTTGATGTTTTTTTTGCTCGTCACGTGCTTTTTACAGGCATGTTTGAATTTTGAAATTTGAATTTTTCTCGGGGAGGGCGCCAACAACAAAATTTGCCCCCCTCATAATAATTGTAGTTCCGACCCTGACTGAACCCTTATAATTTTATCATGTTAGTCTGAAGATTTGTCTCTCTGTCCGAACGTCTATAATGTCCTTGCAATTCCTGCATCTTTTGGCCCATGAGTATGAAATTTTGCATGTACATACTAGAATTGTAGATCCCAATCACGAAATAACATGGAATTTCCAAAAAAAAGAATATGTAATAATAATATAATAATAAATTAATAGATATAGTTAGGAATAGTCGCTTATACAGTAGAAAGGGTTAATTTTGGGTGTAAGGGAACAAATTTATCCGGTAATGTTTCCTGATAAGCAACAGCCTAACCAGAAGTGCAACTTCATAAATGGTATATATGGTAATTACGTCGAATAATGTCACTAGTGAGAGCTCCTGTAAAAATTCTTGTAATATATTTCTATATTATGATATAAAGCAATATAATTCTAGTTAAATTTTATTAAATTATAAACAATATAATTCACAATATTTTTAGGAATCGTAAATTTTAAGGTACGAAAAACTTAATGCTAGTTAAGTTAAATGTACAAAAATTATAAAGTACCCGTCGTTTCAAAAAGATCTGGGACAAAAAATTATTAGATATATTTATATATCATAATGATAGAACATTCTTCCGACAATAAGCTTTGTTTCCTGTACTTCACAGGTATGTTACAAAAATTTAGAAATACAAACCCCAAAACTCTTTATACAGAATGTATCATAATGAAAGCGTATTTTTCTAGTTTGTTTGTTTCCTGTATTTTATTGGTATTTTACGGAAATTTAAGCAGAGCCATGGGAGAAGAAAAATGACGGACCTCGGGAACAAAGCACATTTCTTAAATTTCTCCCCAAAAAAATAAGTGACGAGAAAACAAAAGTTCGTTTTACTTTTTCCCAAGCCTTTACCAACCTGCTACGGGCTCTCTCTTTCAGCCCGGGCCCTGGTCTGCAGCCCCGGCTGCCCCGCCCTTACGTCGGGCGTGAATTCAAGATTAACTGACTAATTTTCAATCAACCGTCAACTCTTTATCTTGCCGAGCGCATCTTTTGAAAAATAAGCCTTAATTTTTCATTCCTAGAATCGTTATTGGTTGCGTCGTGAAAAATTTATTTAATATGAGTATTTTATGTAAAGCCATCTAATTTTTCCAAAGTATAGCAAAATATTAACTCTCAAATCGATAAAATATGAACGATTTTGTAAAACAAAATTCCATATTTTGTCCATTTGAATAACTAATGTAATGTATGTACCAATATTATCAAAAATTTTTGTTAATATACATTAATTATAACATGTGGGAATTAAAAGCATGGTTAGTAGAGGGTGACACATAAACACACGCTCTTGTTGTTAATCAATTCAAATTATAAAGTAATAAAAAAAAAATAACACTCGTTGCTGTCCTTGACAAAAAACACAATAGTTAAAAATAGGTATATATCTACTCTGCCTCAGCCTACCCATTGTAACATTGTTTGTCTTCTTTATTATTTCGCAAGAATGATAATAATATATGATATTGGTGGTGAGGACACCTATAGCAGCTGCCCTTGGCACCCGTGAGGGATATTTATCCCCCATTGGTGTCAAGGAGGCTAAGGGTTCCAGGGGTAGTTTATGCGCAATATAGAAATCTTCGGATTCCATTAGCCTCTGACTATCCAAGACCGGCACCGTTCCTTCTCGAGGTACCACCGTTTTCACGAAAGGTGTCGGATCGACAGTTAATTTTTTCAACCTATCTTTTTATTTCGTTTCGTTTTTATTGTTTTTTGTTTTCGTTATTTTTATTTCTTTTTGTTTCAGTTTTTTCTTTTATATTTTGTTTCACTTTTGTTTTGGTTTTGTTTGGTTTTCGTTCTTCTTTGTTGTCCCAACTTCAAGTCATCTTCGGGACCCACACTAGCTCGTGTGTGGCTTAGCGGCGTTGCCTGGAAAAGGGGATCCTGGTGACTGAGGGAAGCCGTTACTTGCGAGTACGGCGGAACAACACGTCACTTCGGCCCTGGCTTCAGGCATAGACCGTGGCTGCGGTTATGCACCGGCCGCAGTAAATTCGAGCGCCCCGGGGTCGTGCGTGTCACTGGGGCAATGGGCTTCGTCCCTAGGGCCCCTCATTCCCGTATCCCTGGCGTGGGAGTCCCACGTCCCTTATGAGGCTCCGTGGAGGGTGGGGAGCGGGGTGGGGGATTCTTTGTGTTACGTTTTATGGATACCGCAAACTCATTAAACAAGGGCGAGTCCGGGCCCTCCAAACCGGACGCGAACCCTGCTCCACCGCTGTCATCTGGTGGGAGCACTGGTGGCGAGACACGTCCCGCTACCGCGTCCAATGTACCCGCTCCACAATCCAGTGGAGTGAGTACACAAGCGAAAAGGGGTAACCCTCCCCAAACAAAAAAAGGGAAAAATCGTGGGAATCCAATTCATTTGGATTCCCCAAGAGTGCAAGAAGATTTTATCAGATTTATTGTTTTGAAACCAACAGAGGGGGACTTTAGCAAAGTCAGTCCCTTCCTGTTGGCTAAATTAGTCAAAAGTGAAATTGGTCATGTCAAGGATGCCAAATTGTCGGGCAAAGGGTTGCTCGTAGAGGCATTCTCAAAGACACAGTCTGAAAAGATCTTGACGATGAAGAATCTAGGGCAGTACGCGGTGGAAGTGACACCACATGGTGTATTAAATTACTCCAGAGGTGTCGTTATGCACCCGTCACTCGCGTATTGCTCACTTGAAGAGATAGTGTCGGAGATGTCTCCTCAGGGGGTTATAGAGGCCAGAAGACTTAAGTACAATAGGGGGAACAAACATCCAGAGTCCCCCCTTATTCTACTTACATTCAACAGGACAAGTCTTCCAAAGCAAGTAGTTATCGGCCTGTTCAATAAAGTGGACGTTCGTCCGTACATCCCAGCGCCAATGCGCTGCTACAGATGTCAAAAGTACGGACACGTTTCACAACGTTGTAACGTTGAGCAGCAGATCTGCGTGTGCGGTAAGCCACTGCACGAAGGACGACCGTGTGGCGAACCGATAAAATGTGTGAACTGTGGGGGCAATCATTCCGCCAAGTCAAGGAATTGCCCCAAGTTTAAAGAAGAATCAGCCATCCAGGAGCTGAGAGCTATGGAGCGACTTACTTACCCAGAGGCACGTCGCAAGCTTTTGGGTAACCTGCCTCGTCGTTCCGTTCTGGATGGTTACGCACGCGCTGCTGCGGCCCCCGCCCCTTCAGCGGCTACCAAAAATGAAATGCGCGAACTAAGAGAATCTATGAAAATAATGCAAGACACAATGCAAAAATTGCAAGAGAGCTTATTACGCTCAGTGGGTGTACCTGTTGTAACTACACCCACAGTAGCCGCTGCTGTGCCAGCCAAGGCCCCTGAAGCCAAGAGGGTGTTAACAACCACCCCTCAGGGACCTATTGTCAGAACTGTGACGTCTTCTACACAGAAGAAATCGTCACCGAAAAAATCACCGCCTCGAAGACGTCGCAGTGAGGGGGAGAAAGAGGTGGCAAAGCCAGGGTCCCCTAAAAAGGGACCCTCCACAACCACCTCGGAGGCGGAATCAATGCCGCCTCCACCAATTACGGCGCCGCTACCCCAACGGTCAACGGCGCCGTCTCGACCGGGCACACCCGAACGTCCGGTCACCCCCCTCCCGAGTCGCTCAGTACCAACACCAGCGAGCGACTCGGAAATGTCGACCGCGTCGGTGCGGACAGGTGTTAAACGCCCTACCACCGACGCGTACACCAATACCTCGGCCACGGAGTCTGATAACTCCGATGCCGAGGTACAAGTTGTTAAGAAGAAAAAAGGCTGGCCCAAGGGGAAACCTAGGAAGTAGCCACACTTCCTAGGGAGCAACCCTAGTAGTAACGAAAATGGCTATCGTACAGTGGAACTGTAATGGTGTTAAGCACCATTACTGTGAATTGCAGATGCTTCTGGCTGAGCACACGCCTATGTGCGTGTGCCTCCAAGAAACTCATCTAAAGCCGGCGGAACAATTTACTATTAAATACCATAAAATCCGCCGGCACGACGTACAGCCAGACATCAGGGCGAGGGGGGGTGTTGCCATCATTATAAAAGATGGCGTCCCCTTCCGGGACCATCCATTAAACACCCCTCTACAAGCTATTGCAGTACAATTTTTAAAACCGCCCCAGTTCACAGTATGCTCGGTCTATTTACCAGACTTCGACTGGAATGTCGAATCCCTGACCGAGCTTACCTTACAGTTACCACGCCCATTTTTGTTACTAGGAGATTTCAATGCTCACAGCCCCATGTGGGGCTGTAGCACAAGAGACGCCCGTGGAAGACTCATAGAACGGTTTCTAGATGAGTCTGAAGCGGTCTTGTTGAATACCGGTCAAGGTACTTTCATTAATGCAAGAACCGGTGAGCTGTCGGCCATCGACTTATCACTTGGCTCACCGGTCATGGCACACCGTTATGAGTGGACGCTGGCGTCTGATTCATACGGTAGTGACCATATACCCATTATTTTGAATAGTACCACGCCGATGACTCCACAATCGTCTTCGCCGAGATGGCGTCTCCGTCAAGCTGACTGGGACATGTACGTCGATTCATTCCGTACACCCGAGCTGACTGGAGACGTAGAAGATGATGTGGAGCAAATGTCCTCCAGTGTCATTGAAGCAGCATACTCTAGTATACCGAAGTCGTCCAGCATTCCACCCAAACATCAAGTACCATGGTGGAATGAAGTCGTGAGTGTCGCAGTTGCAGAGAAAAAGCGGGCGTACAACGAACTCAGACGTCGCCCCACGCAGGAAAATGTGATAGCCTACAAACGTGCTCAAGCACGCTGTAAGAGAACTATAAAAGAACAGAAGAGGCTATCATGGGAGCAATATGTTTCGGCCATAAATACCTCCACCACCACCTCAGAGGTATGGAGAAGAGTGAGGGCCATTACAGGGAAATCCTCCCGTTCACCAATGCCCTCCCTTCTCGTCGTCGACGGCCGGAACATCACTGAACGCGCAGAAATAGCTAATTGTTTAGCTAAACACTTTGAGCGCGTAAGTGGCTCCCAGAATTATGACCCGGACTTCCTGCGGATCAAGATCGAACACGAACAAAACGATCTTGATTTTTTCTCAGATGAATCCCTCCAGTACAACCAACCGTTTTCTATGCCAGAATTGCTGGAGGCGCTTCGGGGATCTGGGGACACCTCCCCTGGACCTGATGAGATCCCCTACGCCATGATCCGGAACCTGCCTTATCCTGGTAAGTGTAGGTTACTGGATCTTTACAACGAAATTTTTAGGCAAGGCGTTTACCCTCCGCAGTGGCGAGAAGCTACCATCATTCCGCTGCTAAAAGAGGGTAAAGATTCATCGCAACTATCTAGCTACCGTCCAATATCCTTGACTTGCTGTTTCAGCAAGGTGTTGGAAAAAATGGTGAACAACCGTCTCGTCTGGTGGCTGGAATCCCACAATCTCATTCCTAAACATCAATGTGGGTTCCGCCGAAACCATTCGACTACGGACCATCTTGTTCGCCTCGAGAATGCCATTCAAGATGCGTTTCTCCAACGAAAACACCTTGTGGCTGTGTTTTTCGATTTGGAGAAAGCTTATGATATGACCTGGAGGTATGGCATTCTCAAGAAGCTGCACGACTGGGGTTTAAGAGGTAACCTCCCTCAGTTCGTAAAAAGTTTTCTGACTGACCGTTCTTTTCGTGTCCGGGTAGGTGACACTGAGTCTGAGGCCCACTCCCAAGAGAATGGTGTTCCTCAAGGCTCCACCATTAGTGTCACCTTGTTCTCCATCGCAGTCAGTCATATTGCAGCTTCAGCCCCAATTCGTCGTTGCTTGTACGTTGATGACCTCACAATTTTTTATGCAGCCGATTCCATTGAGGATATCCAACAACGGCTGCAACAAGGCATCAACGAAGTGGTGACTTCTGCAGAAGCTCTTGGTTTTCGTTTCTCACCACAAAAAACATCGGTGGTTCACTTCTGCAGAAAGCGCAACGCACATCCGGATCCTGTTCTCACATTGAAAGGATCCAACCTTCAGTGCGTTGATAGCGTCAGGTTTCTAGGACTCATATTCGACAAACAACTTACGTGGCGCCCACACCTCCAAGCCTTAGCTGCGAGTTGTCGCAGGACAATAAACATGCTTAAGTGCTTGGCTGGTGCATCGTGGGGTGCGGGCCGGGAGTCGTTGCTTCGCCTGTATCAATCGCTAGTTCTGACTAGGATTGATTACGGCAGCATTGCTTACTCCTCCGCCCGGGCGTCTGCGCTCTTACTCCTAGATCCTGTTCACCATGCAGGCATACGACTGGCTACGGGAGCATTTCGAACGAGCCCTTCTATGAGCCTCTGCGTAGAGTCGGGTCTTCCTCCGCTGCGACTGAGACGTGAGCGTCTCTTGCTCAATTATGCGGCGGGGATATATGCAACACCTTCACATATAAACCACCCGACTCTATTCAGATACCGTTTACAGGGGCTCTACGGTCGACGTCCCACCATAAGTCGACCAGTGGCCGTTCGAACGCAGGAGTTATTAGAGAGTCTGCACTTACAGTTCGCCAGGGTGCTTCCCAAACGTCCTATGGAAGTGCCGCCTTGGCTGATCCCTAACGTAAGGTGTCGTTTCGACCTGACTGGTCTCAACAAGGAGGAGACCAGTTCATTCGAATATCGATCCCGCTTTTATGAGATCATTAGCGAACTTGACTCTCTCTGCGTATACACAGATGGTTCCAAAACAGCTACAGGTGTTGGAAGTGCCATCGTCATTCGTGACGATCCTCACGCTTGGTCACTTCCTCCCCAGGCCACTGTGTATACTGCAGAATTATTTGCTATTTTGCAAGCCCTGCGATTCTGTCAAACATCCGAAGACAGCGCATTCCTCATTTGTTCCGACTCGTTGAGCGCGTTGCAAGCGATCTGCCACTCTCATACCATCGATCCACTGGTGCAGAACATCCAAACGTGTCTCTACATGCTCCGCCAAAAGTATATCACCTTCTTTTGGATTCCCGGACATGTGGGGATACCTGGCAATGAACTCGCCGACCAGGCAGCACGTCACGCAGCCGAAGTCGGTGAGCCACAGGACATTGCCATACGCCCAGAGGATCTGAGAGTGTGCATTAGATCCGCGATCGATCAGAAATGGCAACGTGAGTGGAACAACCTCACGGCTAAGCTCAGACAGGTGAAACCTGAGGTCCGAAGAACTCCGGCACCTGTAAATCTGAGCCGGCGAGAGAGTGTGGCCCTGACGCGTTTACGCTTGGGCCACACGGCGTTAACACATCGTCATCTTCTCGCCGGTGAGGATCAGCCAAGGTGCGCCGCCTGCGGGACGGCGCTGACCGTGAGGCATATAGTTGAGGAATGTGTAACCTTTGAGCCATTGCGCCAGAGGTTGCAGCTCCCGAATAATGTAGCCGAAGCTTTAGCTTATGATGCAGTTTCTGAAAGAAAGATGCTTGAATTTCTCAGAAATTCGAACCTTCTTCAGAGACTGTAGGGGCTTTACATCTCAGATTTTACAAGTCGTCTCGTTTTATCTCCCCCGACAGTGAATTTTATTTTCAGCAATTTTTAATCTTTTGTGTTAAAGAAGCTTTTGTGATCGTCTTAATTTATTTATTTATTGCCAATACCCTGTTCCAGCTGGTCTGGCAGGGTACTTTTAGTCTTGTTTTTATGCCACTAAGGGCCTTTACATCCTTAGTGGTACTTTGTTATTTATACGTGTTTTTTGTTTTTGTTATTGTTTTTTAA
Source organism: Brachynemurus nebulosus (assembly GCA_035578155.1). Taxonomy (NCBI): domain Eukaryota; kingdom Metazoa; phylum Arthropoda; class Insecta; order Neuroptera; family Myrmeleontidae; genus Brachynemurus; species Brachynemurus nebulosus. The sequence continues at coordinate 49,478,553 of JAPWDM010000001.1, read as the reverse complement.
CGATGTACCACCGAGGGCTCTTTACACCCGAGGTGGTACATCATTTGTTTCCTTTTATCTGTGATATTTTGTTATGCCGCTGTAGGCCTGTTGTTACGGCTCTACGGCGGTATTGTTTTAACTCCTTATTGCGTCACTGGTCGGCCTATGGTCTCCCATTGACGTAATAAGTATTATCTGTGATAACATTGTGATACTTTTCTAGTCTCTGTGTGTGTTTCTAGTCGGTTTTCTCCACTCCGGGGCCCTTTGCACCTCGGAGGGAGTTCCAGCGATGGCTTCCAGGCCTTGGTGACCGGACGCTCTGTCTAGTACTTATCGTACCGTCACCAAGGACTGTCCACTCTTTTAAAGCCCTGGGATGGCAGGGCCCATCGATGGATTTTATATGTGTATGTTTGTCCGTTGTCTAGTGCATTTATGTGTCCCTGTCTTTACGTGTTGTTTTTATTTTATCGTGTCTGGCGGCGCATGCCCCTAGTTGGCGATGCCGCCGGGTGCTGCTGGCCGCGCCATCCACCGGCAGCAGTTCCCCAATTTTAATTAAAAAAAAAAAAAAAAAAATATATGATATTAAATGAACCGCTCGCTAGCAGGTACAAGGTAACGCAGACGCGGCTGGATTGACCTAGTGTATTTTTAAATTTTAAATTTGCCGGAAAACTAAACAGCAACAAAAAAGTTGAACAATGTGTTTAAAAATGTACACAGTGTACAAATAAATTGTGTTAAAATTTTTGTCGGAGGTGTTAAAAAAAAAATAGTAATATAAATATTCATCTTTATAGTGTCAAAAATTCAACGTTCAGCATTTAGGTACTGTCAAACAGGGCTTAATTTCTAAAATACTAGGTGCCAGAAAACCGACGTAAATAAATTTTCCCAAAAATAAAAGCGATGGGCAAAAAGAAGAAGTAGTGACGATCAAAAAATTGTTGTCGTGAGTTTATCGTTTCTCCTAAATGAGACTGATAAACCAAAATACCCCTGTCGCAGCATCCTGCATAACTCCTGAGTTTCCGATTATAAAAATTAGTTTTTCTCGGTAACCAGTTTATACACAATGATGGTTTAAAATCTTTTTTATCTTATTTTGCTCCTCTTTCTAATGGTGTAAAAAAATGTTGCAAAAATTTTTGAAATTGGAAAAATTTTAGCAAAAAGAAATTTTTTTCACGAAAAATGCTCAAAAAAACATGCTTACGGCATCAGACGTGTCTGACTAACGAATTTCCAACATTTTCACCAAATTTCGTAAAAATAGGACATTTCATTCGAGAGTTATCGTGCGAAAACACACACACACACACACACACACACACATATATATATATATATATATATATATATATATATATATATATATATATATATATGTGTGTGTGTGTGTGTGTTTTCGCACGATAACTCTCGAATGAAATGTCCTATTTTTACGAAATTTTTGCCATAGTCCCGGACTCAAGTCGCGTCATGACAGTGGCTGTAATAGCTGAATTCCATTCTGGAAATTCTCCAAAAATCTTGCCATAAATGTGATGCTCGGAACATGGTTTTTTGGGCATTTTTCGTGAAAAAAATTAAATTTTGCAAAAATTTCCCCAAATTCAAAAATTTTTGTAACATTTTTTTACACCATTGAAAAAATCACATAAAAACGGTTTTTGAACAATAATTATTCTGTCAACTAATTTCCGACAAAAACTAATTTTTGTAAACGGAAATTCGTTATGTTATGTATATAATCACTGCTTGTACGGAACACTATTGGCGCAAGTACAACTTGCACTTGGCGACTTTTTTATTTCGTAGTTATGTACATGCCATAGATATATGAATAGTATTCATATATCAATGGTACATGCATAGGTCTTTGAGGAATATGTATATAGTATCTTACTACATACATATATGTATGTACATATTAACTCTATAAGTCGTTATTTGACTTCAGTAACGAAATATAGTATATGGATAATCCATATCAAATATCTCCTTATTGAAAAACCATGTTCCAGACGTCAGACACGTCTGGCTGAAGAACTCATCCAAGATTTTTGGACTTCCAACGTTCTCACCAAATTTCGTAATCCTAGGACATTTCGTTCGAGAGTTATCGTGCGGACACACATATATATATATATATATATATATATATATATATATATATATATATATATATATATATATATATATATATATATAAATACATATATATATATATATATATATATATATATATATATATATATATATATATATATACATATATATATATATACATATATAAATTTTAGTGAAGGTTATTTTCGGGTTCTAGGGACCTCAAACCAAATTTCTGCCATAGTCCCGGGCTCAGATCGCGTTATGACAGCGGCTGTAATAGCGTGTATCCATTCTGGAAACTCGCTAAAAGAAAACTGGTTTTGCCTTACCATAATATGCCTTTGCTTTCACGCACTCAGCTATACAAGCCCGAAAGAAATTGATCAAAAATGAAATCCTTAGACCATTATGTTTACTCTTTTGTATCTCCAGTGGCCCAGCGCTCCTAATATGTTGCAGCTTCATTTTAAATGTTAAAAATGTTTAATACAAAAAATTATTAAACAATTTTTTCAACCTCTTAAATCGTAAGTTGACGTTTATCTAATCGATAACTTGCAACACTTGCCTTCCTAGGAACGTAGGTAATCGCTTACCGTCGATAGTAAATAGATTTTTCCATGGAAACATTTTTTTATAAACGCTTACTATTTATTTTTATTAAAATTTCATTTTCGATACACCTACCTATTTTATTATTTTTTATTCATTAATAGATCTTTTTTTTTCAGTTGAAAAAATAACTTACTCATACTCGATCCGTAAGTTTATTTTTGTGGCCATGGATGCTTAGGAATCCTCGAATTGTCAAACTGCATCCGAGGCCACAAAAATATAACTTACGGTCCTCGCCAAGTGATAGCGATATGCAGCTAAATAACTAATCTCACCATCTCCGAAATTAAAATTGTACTTTATTACAAAAAGTACGGTTTTTCGTAAATATCGACGTACTATATTTATTATAATAGTCCTAATTGAGTATACTATTAATACAAGTACTCTATAAATCTTCCTACGCCTATATAGGTTTACGTCTCCTCAGCGCCATTACCTTGTATGTCGGAATATTGAAGGAACTATTGACAAATGAATTCAATTTTCAACTTCAATAGCTTGTGTATCTTATGTTAGAGCATACAATAAATACAGATAAATAAATTTGAACTAATATACATATAATTCTTCCTTTTCTGGACGCCATACGACAATACGACGTCATTTCGAAATACAGTCCTTAATGCCAACTGCAAATATTATAACGTCACCTAGACCTTGATGGTTCACACTGTACCATTTATTTAATCTATATAAATAAAATTTGCATATTGTTTGAACTAATCTTCCTTTAACGAGTTTTTTTCTACCTTAATTCTAGTTTTCCTTTTTTTATGACCAGTCTAGTGTCGTTCTTTTTCTATAGGTATATAATTATAAATTACCGTATTTTTCATTTTAATCCAAGTTTATATCTATATGTGTGTGTGTCTGAAAATTTAAATGGCTTTAATTTTTTTTTTTGGTCAGGTTATTAATGATATGCTGCTTTTTGGGAATTTATAAGTTGTTTCAAGGTTACGCGTTTCTTTAGTTCTTTTTTATGCTTGTTGGTACCTATATTAAATATTTGATTCTTTTTTTTGTGTAAAATTTCAAGGATTTATTTGTTACAAAATCCGTCCATCCCATATGCTGTTTTTTTGTTTGAATAAAAAGAACCCATTGTTTAATTTTAAAACATCAAAACTACTAAAATTCGTTTATGGATATCGGTAATTTATGAAGTATAATTAATATGTATGTAGATAAGTGTGTGTTAATATGAATATTGAACTCTCGATAGAGTATATTGACACATTTTATTTGGATAATTTTAATATTAATAGTTTTTCTATTTTAAATAGTTTAAAATAACTGAGTTTGTACAGCCTGATTGTTGTATAAGGTTAAATATTACTTTATTTTATTTTATTCTTGAATCTCCTCCCATGTTTAGTTTAATACAACGTTATCAAAAGTAACGAGATATTAGGTTCGTAATTAATTTATTCCAAAAATCAATTTTGTTTTTCATGCATATTTATCTGATTACTATAAAACATATGAGATTTTTAACATCATTTTTCATTAGAATATAGCAAAAATTTCTCTCTCTTTCATAAAAATGTATTGTAATATAACAATTTTATACTTTTTGTGAAATACTATTTTTTTTTTATGTTTTTACTACCGTAATTAAATTAATAACTATATGCTTTTTTTATTAATTTTTATTTTTATTGTAATAATAACTAATTTACTAATTACGATTTTATTTTGTTACAGGTAATTATCTAAGAAGAGATGAGTGCTCACAGTTTCGATAAGCTTCAATTAGCAAGAAATTAAGCATTTTACAAGGTGATTCTCACAAAATAAAATGTACCTTATTATAACTGACATTATAAAGTTGTTTTTATTCGAAACTACAATGTTTATTTGGACAAGACGAACTTAGCTTTATTTGAAATAATCTAAAGCAATCCCAGTTTCAATTCTCTTATCGTAATTGCTTCTTAAGTCTTCAATTTTTCAGCTGTTTCTGATTTACTAAATTAAAGACTCACTAGACATTGGAAAATTTGATTGTCATGTAGATCAGGTTGAATTCTTTTTGGTCCGCAATATTTATCACATTTATACAAAATATATTTATTTTACAATGGCCAAGGTAGTGAATTTTATAATGGCCAATATATTAAAAAAAAAATACATAATATATGGGAACACAAGATCGTTTGGGTTGGTTGGGATGTAGATTATTAGATATTTAATCTTTTCAGTCTTCAATGTCCAGACGAATCATCTTAAGACACAATTATTAGATACAAGTGACAAAAAAGTCACGAAGATACGAATGCATGCTACCTTATAAATAAAAACTTGCTACTGCTTGATAGATTAGTTAAAATAAAAAATCAGTAAATTATCTCTTTTAACTGTGAAAAAATATCATAGACTTTGTTGTAAAAAAGAAAGAAGTTTTACTAAAAATATTTTTATTTTAAATTTACTGTTCTCGGTGCTTCCACCATAATATAACCTGATTACTGACACAAAAAAGTACAAATGCTTTTCTATATATTATAAACAGAAGTACCTAATAATATGAAATACTTAGAATAATTAAAATATTTTCCCCAACAAACTAATATTTCCGAATATAATCTGAAACATTGTCAAAATGTCAAATGTCCACTGTACATATGGCTCGCTTTTTATTATACATAAAGGAAAAATCGGCCACACATTTGTATCGATGAAAATAGTTTTTCTACTTTGTACATATTTAAAATACAATTTGTTACGAAATAAATAAACATTTGACAACACAACGACGAACACGCTACAAAATTGTTAATAAATATAAATAATTTAAACCAAGAAGATCAAAGACATAAACATAAATTGTTGCAACATAAATATATGTATGTATATATAACGACATAGTCATAAACTCATAATAACATAAAAAGCAACATTTTTAACGAAAAGAAAAATAATAAATTATTTAGATTTGAAAATTTTAACATTCAAATGACATTTTTATTGAAAGAAATGCGCATACCAATGCACGCATATATACCAACAACTAGAAAAAAATTACTATTTTAGTTTGGACCATATGTTTTCTGATTTTGTTTCATTACAATTTTTTTCTAAATTTCCTTACTGTAATTATTTAAAAAATCAAAATGGTAATAAAATGTTCAAATCATTCAAAGAATGTTTAAATTTTCGAATATGTTCGCTTGTCAACGAATTCCAAATGAAAAAATATGGAGAATTTTTCTTTGTTTTATGTGTGAGGCGCTTTTTATTTTATTTCATGTGGTGTATAGTATTCTGTATTAGTTGTACATAGAAATGGTTTGACAAAGAAAAATTTAAATAACCTACTTTTTTGCGGATAATTTATTGCGTGATTTTTAAATGTTATTTCACACGAATTTAATTATTGTTTTGTTGGCATTACAGGATAATAAATTAAATAAACACAACACATAAAATTATGTTTGTTTTTTATTTTTTATATTATTTTATTACTTATTAGTGGAAATGTATGTACATATTTGGAATCAAATAGCAGCATTATTGTTATTTACTTACATAGCTCCCTAAAAATTACTATCATTACAGAAAATTAAGACAGCAGCCACAATATATAATATGGTGATGTCAAAAAATCAAAATTTATAAAATACTGGAAGGTGTGAGCATAAAAAAAATAGATCCCACAAATTTAGCAGTAGTATACTATACAATAGAGTGAGATGGTTCAGGGATACGCATCAAACTTATAAAGTGTCAGTAAATTACTTACAAACATGTTTTAAAAACTAAAGTAAGTAGCTTTAATCCCAACTATATTTATTCAGTTAACTAAAACTTTAAGTATTATGTAGTAATATATATAATAATATGTAATTTGTTTTCATATTAACAACAAAAACGCATAAGATGGCGTTTGTAACCTCTTACGTAGACGTCGAAAAAGATAACCCATTACCGTTAACAAAAATATGGAAGTATCTATATTAAAACAATCAATATATGTATATAAATCGCAGATGATAGCAACTATTTATGTTTCATGCGTAATTGATAAGTATGCATACTTATAAGCTATCAGTACAGGTATTCCAAACATTCAATCTAGTATTCATTTTGAAAGCATTATTTAACGATTTGAGTTAGGTCAGCAGTTTTTTAGCACACGGTTCTTGCTTCACTCAATGTTTGACAGGTGAACAGGTGATGATGTGCTAAATTTTGTTTTTATTCTTAGACTGCCAAGCACTACAACCACTTAAAACTTCTAGTCGGTTACGGTTTTTAACGAGTTGCTTACAAAATACCTACATGTTAGCAATTTTGAGGACTTGTCCATGTTAGTTAAAAGTAGTCTCACATAATTATGTATTTTGAATGATCGAGTTACTTTTTTTATAGATTCGTCATCATGGACTCTCTTGTTTAGACCTTACCCTTATCTATCAATTGCTTAAAAATTTTAAAGGAAAGTTTTGTATCTGATACTTCAAATTCTAAAAATTTGCCAGCTTTTAGATTATGTTACTATTTCAACCTCTTTATTTTATTAAATTTTTTTTTTTAAGTTAGATAATTTTTCTAGAAACAAACCATTTTGGACCTTTTAATGGACGTATTTCCCCCATTAAACAACTCCGAAACAATTTTCGTTGAACAAAACTTCAATTGGCAGATATGTTTCCAATAAAAGTATCTCAACTATATAGTTCAAAAGATTATTTTCTTCTGTAGATAACAATAAGAAACTTCTTAATTGGAGAAATACACGCACTCTCACCATAATAATTATAGTTTAACAAGAAAGATATTAAACAAAGAACAAAACAGTTATTAAACACTATAAGTTTCGTTTACGTTTTACTACAAACGAAGCGACAGTTTTCCATTCAAATACGTTTGGATTAATTAGAAAACAGTTTTAGATTAGTTAAACAAATAAAATAACTTATTTTCACATCTAAATTTCAGAAAACTTACATATTCTGGCCTCAAAAATTGTAGGAGAATATTTTACTGATGGTGAGAGTACTACTATTGTTTTGTGTTTTTTTTTTTTCGGTTTGCTCCTTTGATTATTGCTATAATTCAGCAAGCTGTCAACAGAAGTAAAGAGATTCAGTAAATTATCAAAAAACTAATAAATAATATATAAGAACATTAAAAAACAATGGTGCTTTTAAAGAAAATCAATAACAATCACCATTTTCATTTGTAAAATATACATAATATTGTGGGCACACAATAAAATTAACTATTTTATATTCGTGAATAAAACATTATCGTCTTTCTTGTATTTAACTACCGTACTTACTGTTAGTACTTAAGTATATAGTTATAAGTTAATGTTGTTCAATTTATCAAAAAACATAAAATACAGGTCATGCCATTGTTTTATTTCTGTCCGGTCGATTCGAAAGCTATTATTATTATTATATTTAAAATATATAATAATAACAAAAGCCATAATAAAATGTGTCTTCAGACTGTCCGCGCCCCCGTTTTGTCTTCACCAACACATTTGATTGTAGTGTGCAGTGGCGGCTGTGCACACGCCCTGTTAAAATCACTCACTTGCGAGGTAGCAACAACGTGGCAGAATACATAAGTTAAAATTAATTTGTTTCTATCATGCAATGGACAAATAGATTTTTACATTATTATAAATGAATTGAACGGAATGTTAACGAAATAATATGTAGCGTTCGTTATTTTGTTGTACAAAACAAAAGTACGTCAACAGGATACACATTAACGGTATTCGGTGTTTCTGTTTAGAATGCAACAGAAATATCGGAAGACGTTGCATTCCTGTTTAGCTATGTATCAATAAATAATATTCGAATTTAGTACAGTATGAGCCAATAATTAATGGTCTTATATTAGGTTTGAATACTTACATTGGTTAGGGTCATAAATTTTACTCTAGCTATTACAATTACAAAAGTTTAATCTTGGTCAAAATTGGAAATCCAGAATACTGCTTAAAGCAGATATAAAAATATATCTAGTGAATGTATAGTACGAATTCTTTTCTAACGAGTAAATATATTTTGATTATAAACAAGGCCGGCAAGAAAAATGACGGCGCCCCGAGGACCACACAAAAATTTTCAACAATTTTTTCTCCAAAAATTCAGTCAGCGAGCAAAAAAAAGCTTTTTTACTTCATTTAGGCCCCCTTTTTGGACCTGGATACCCGGAAAACTGCCCTCCCCCTCACCGACCCTGATTATAGGTAACGCTATTTTCCGAAAGAGTGCGCATATTTTACAAATCTACCAAAGAATTCTTGCAAATGTAGCGAAGTTGTCAATATTCACATAAAAGTTATTATTAATTTTTCTTGTTCTATTTCAGTTATTTTCCCAGATATCTAACACGCACTGATCTATTATTGTTATCTACAAACAGTAAATATTTGTTTTTTTTAGGAAGAAAAGACACTTATGTGATAAAAACTGAATAAATTATTCATAAATTCTAATCATTATTACAAATTCACATGTAACGACTTTTGAGCGGGCGACTTACCCTTAAAAAGATGCTTAGAAATTAAAAAAAAAATTCGTCAAGTGCGTGGTTGACACGCATTAAGAAGGGCCCTCAGTTATATATATGGAACTTTTTTGTAAAGCGTCAGTTGGACTACAATATTGTCGTTCAACTTTTTGTCCTATATTGAATAGTTTAATCCTATTTCAAAATTTACCCCCAATTTTACCTGAACAGTCCCTCTAGTCGGTCCAATCCAGGATTTATATACATCACTAGAAAGCTCTCTAAAAACAAAGTGTTGTGTTAATACGGTACTTGACTGCATTTAAAATTTGTGTCAAATGTTAAATAATTCTATGCATTATCATTACATATTTAGTTAATATTTAAAAACATAGTTAATATGAAAAATATTATTTTAATAGTTTTATTTAATTCTAATTTTTAAAAAAATTTTTCTGTTCCAATAGTTAAAAAGCGTTTTTATTTATAAATTAAAATGAGTTAATGTTTTATATATCAAAATTGAATGTATAAGACGTTAAACATTAATTTAAAATGCAGTTGTACCATTTTTTGCCTGAACGTCTTGAGTGTCAAAATGGTACAAGTCAGAAAAAATGCTTAGAAAATTCATATGGCTTGACATTTTCAAAAAATCATATTGATACGGAAATCTGTATAATGGTCCGGGAGCTGTTTTCATCATTGATTACCACTCCTCCTTAACTTCATGTGCGGCTTCGTTTTGACGAGTCTTCCAAGTCTTTTATCTACGAAAATTCTTATAAGTGCGGCGTTTACTAAATACGCAGTTGTGAAAGGCGTTAATTCGACGATGTTATAAACAGTTATTACCAACGTTTTACTTTTAAATTTACGTAAAAGGCAATAAAATAACAAGCCAAGTTACAGACGGCGGACACGGCGAACGACGCACCGTTTTTGTCGGACAAATATATTTTCGCGTAGGTTATTTCATTATCTTTTACGTAAATTTAAAAGTAAAACGTTGGCAATAACTGTTTATAACATCGTCGAATTAACGCCTTTCGCAACTGCGTATTTAGTAAACGTCGCACTTATAAGAATTTTCGTAGATAAAAGACTTGGAAGACTCGTCAAAATGAAGCCGTACACGAAGTTACAGAGGAGTGGTAATCAATGATGAAAACACCCCCTGGCCCCCAGACTATAATATATACGACCGAAATTTTTTGAAAAATAAATTATTGTTCACCAACAGATTTTTCTATCACATTTAAACTTTACAATTAAATTTCTCAATATTTAAGTTTATTCACTTGTACCGCCTTTCCACTGAGGACATCATATAATATGTTCACTGGTCTGTGGTTCAGCCATATATTTTGCGTCTTATTTGGAGCTATAGAAACCTTTCTGATTTTTATTACTATTTTATCAACTGTAAATCAGCTTACTGTTAAATAAAAAATAATAAAAATAGTTATATTAAATGTGTTTTAATTTTATTTTTCTGATTGATACTTGATTTAATTGAATATGTTGATTTTTTTAGCGAATTTCCAAAACTGGAAATTCAGCTTTTACGCCAGGTGTCATGGTGCGACCTAAGCCGGGACCATATCAGAAATATGTTTTGAGGTCCCTAGAATACGAAAATGATATTCACTAAAATATACACACATATATATATATATATATATATATATATATATATATATATATATATATATATATATATATATATATATATATATATATATATATATGTATCCGCGCGATAACTCTCGAACGAAACGTTTAATGCTTATGAAATTTTGTGTGCAAATTCGATTTTCCAAATCGTTGGATGAGTTCGTTAGCCAGACACGTCGGATGCCCAGAAGTAGGTTTTCCGGGCGTTTTTTGTCAACAAAATGAGTTTTTTGCCAGAATTAAGCAATTTTTCAAATTTTTTTTTACACCAAGCGATAGTAAAAGGTAAAATGCATAAAAAATGTTTTTATACGGTTGCTCTAAATTATTTACTTTTCGAGAAAAACTAGGAAATATGTCGTTCTCCATTTCACTCGCACTCGCATTCTTTATTTTTCTGTCTCATTTTTTGCGAGCTAAATTCGAAAAAAACCGCTTTATAAGTAGCGTGTCATGATTTTTTTAATCCAATTTAACGATTCGGCTATATTCTATTTCTCTGTCATTTAAATGGTTTTATAATGTATCTCTGTTCCATTTTTTTTGACAAGAAAACTCCCGACGGTATCTGTTATGTGATATGATCAGAATTTAGATTATATTTACACCTTCCTAAAATTAATAAGAGTTTGCTTCAATCGTATAAAAATTACGTTAAATCATATTCAAACAATAATATTTTTACGTAATTTTCTATCCAATTGACAATACAGTTATGATTAGAATTGTATAATCAGAGCATTCTAATATTAAATAATTTTGCACATTCAATTTTTTTTTTTAACAAAGAAAAATTTTTTAAATTTTGACACATTCTTTTATGAAATTTCGATTAAGAAATATTAAAAAATTTTAAAGTGAATCATTTAAAAAGGGTTAAAAATAAATTAAAAAGGAAACATTTCTCTATTTTAACATATTTGTAAAGAAAATTTTACAGTTTACTTACAGTTTTTTGAAAAAATGTAATAACATTTTTACATACAATAAAGATTATATTTGAACGGTAGGAAATCCACAAATTTTTTTTTATTTCTTTAATTAATTATTAAATTTGGTTTTAGAAGAAAATCTTCGTCTAATTCGCTCCAAGCCGAAAGTATAGCCACTAATAAGGACATTCCACTGTTAAAATAAATGGAAAATATATTGAAATTTATTTAATGAAAGCCATTCATACACATTTTTAAAATATCCTTTTGAATTATATAACAAATAAAATCTGTGTAAAAAAATCTAATTGACGTGTTTTTTCTCAATTTGCTAATATTAAGTAAGGCTCGTTAATTAGGGAGTGATTGTGTCAAAATTTTAATATAAAATATGGTAATTTTAACCCTCTTTAAAAGAACATTTCGATTTTAACAATAAAAAAATTTTAAAAAGTGTTTTCGTTTTTCCCGGATTACCAAAAACTGTTCATAGGCATATCAGTGACTAAAGTTGCCTCCCTTTCTTAAGAAAATAAAGTATTTTTAAAATTTTGTACAAAAGAATAAAACACAATTAACGAAAAAAAAGTACGCGTTTCCATATTTTTAAGATTTTGTAGTACAAGAAAATCCTTATAAATTCATCATATCTGTTATTGCATTTACTAGCTTTTACGCAATTTAATAAACAGTATCGTTTTGATTTTTTAAACTCATTTAAGACATTTATTGTTAGTGAGACATATTTGAATTATTTTCCTAACTAATAAATTAAATTCTGTAGACTTTTTTGTAGATAAAAAAAATTCTAGGTAACGTCTGTATTAGACAAAAGTCTGAAAATGGACGTAGAATTTCACTGTTATTAATTATTATGTCTTAGTCTTTTGAAAAATTATTTTTTGAACTAAAATAAGAATAGGAGGAATATAAACTTAGGGGTAAACGACAGGAGTATATAAACTTTATTTTAGATTCTACGTTTATTTTTACAGAAAATCATCAAGTACCTATTATTTCTTTTTTGAATGTATAAATACAAAAAGTTCGAAATTATTTTATATTAGAATTTCAATTTTGGTCGACCCTACGGGTTGTCCCCATTTACTCTTTTCTCGTCTCTTTTGATCCCAATTTTTCATAGAGAAGAAATTATACGATTTTTGTTAATTTTTCAAAAACCACCAAATATTTTTAAATTTTTTTGGATACTGCTGATAAAGTGACCATCTTCGCGTAAATTTTTAATATATTAAAGATTAGGTACTCATAAAATAAATACAAAAAAATACGGTGTGAAGTCTGAATGCGTACCTATTCATCCTTGCTTACGGTAGCACATTTTTTATTGACATAAATATTAGAAACGCAGGAAAAGAGACCAGGAATCAACATAGAAGTGGATTATGGTACGATATATTTTCTGAAAAAAGTGCTTAGGACCAAAGTTATAGAGTTCAAAGTGATGCACTTGATGATGACTTTGAAGTTGACCTTGAGGTCAATTTCCAAAGTCATTTGAAAATCATTTAATATTTTTCAAAAGGAGTAGTTTACTTTTTATCCCTAAATGGTTCAAAGTATATTCGAACGAATTTCACATGCAAGATAGAAAATAAGTGATCAAGAAGTAATTTTGAAAAATACTTGCTCAATCGCAATCGGAAAAATAATAGTTAATCATATGTTCAATTGAATTCCTAATATGATAACTATAGAGTAGCAATAAAAATTTTAAAAAATTTTGAAAATTTCTAATATAACATAAAGTTAATGTTTAACTTACAATTGGGGTGATATTAAATCTTTTCTTAACTTTACTTCTAAAATTACTTACAAAAATGTTTTCTTCTAATTTTTCCTATAAATTTGCGCCTATTTTTCCATTTCGTCAGGTTTTTATTTTTTTTATTTTAGAAAAATAACGCAACAAATCAATTTTGAAGATAGATTGAGTCAATACATGAAATTACTGCTTATAGGTACAGGATATGGTCAAAGTTCGGCAATGGCTAATCATTTTCAACTGACCTTGAAAATCGATTTCAGGGTCACTATCAAGTGCATCGCTTTAAATTCTACAAATTTGGTACTCAGCCCTTTTTTCAGAAAATATGTCGTTTCAAAAATATTTAGCTATAACTGTTTTCATCTACAGAGGTTGAATGGTGTTTTCTACCCCTAAAAAGCGTATTTAGCCGAAATAAAAAAAACACGTATTTAATATTTTTCGCTGTTTAATAAGTATGTTAAGTTTCATTCAAATTGGCGAGTATTAGTTGGGTAGTGTTATTTGTCAGAATGTTTTGTCGATCTAGTTTTTTCAATATTTCTTTGCTCGTTTTCAGAATTTGTATTTTAATTTCTACGGACAAATAACTCATTCTTTTCTTCGATTTGAGTAACTTTTATTAGCTGATGTTGACCATTAATTGATCGAAACATATCAAATATTTTTCAATGATTTTTTTAGCGAATGTCGAAAATTTTGAAAATTTTTTCACCGTTAGTAAGTTAAAGTATTTGAATTCATTAAGTAATTAAATGATGTCCACAAGAACCTTACGGACTACCATAAGTTATATGAGATCCCTAGGACCCGTTTTTTACTGTTAGGATAAACTTTTTACTAAAATTATTTTAGATGAATAAAGGTTATGTTGTATGATTTCCGTCAGGGTTTACTGTTCCCATTATTGTAAAAAATAAACTAACCGACCGATTTTGAAAATTTTTTCACTGTTAGAGAACTAAATTATTTTAGATGGATACAACTATGCTGCACAAAGTCCGTTCGAGTTCTTGGGTCCCAAAAATATCAAAACTAATTACCCAGCCGATTTTAAAAAATCTTTTACTCTTAGAAAGCTAAACTATTTTAAATAGGTACAGTTCTTAGATGAGATCCGCCAATCCCCAAAATTTGGAAATTCGCTATGTTATGCAGATGCTGCGACAGGGGTATTTTTATTTAAATTGTATTTTCAGATACTTCATTTGCAGTACTTTTCTAAAAATAATTTTTTTCAATGTAATTAAATCAAATATCAATCAGAAATATGCGTATAAGAGTAAAAATGTTAAATGAAATTTGAGTGTAGTGGCATTTCAAACGCGCGCTTCTAAAATTTTGTTTTCTCTCAAACCGAGAGATGGCATCTAAATAGTCTTTCAGCTACAGAGTACAGAGATAGTGATCTTTAGTGTATTTGTCTATGGTTGAGTTTACATGTGACCATGTGCAAACTTGATACATCACTTAATAGTCAATTACAACTTACTAAGTTATAAATTCCAATAAATTAGCTTTTGAACATGCAAAATTGATAAAAAAATATATTTAATTTGCTATTAAATGTCCTCAAAGCTATTATAGGAAATTAATATTGTTCAGTATCAAATTTAAAGATATTTTGGAATTATGGGACACTAAGAAAAAATTATTGTATCGTGTAAACTACGCTTTCAACATCAGTATAATACATATATTTGTACACAGGGACGTGGGAAATTTTTTAATGTTATTTGTTTGTTTTCTTGCCTCTGGTTGTTAAGTTAACCTTAAATTTAATAATAGTACGACTATTTGAATGTCAAACTACCTGTTTTGGTTAAAAAATTTCATTAATAGTTTTTTTTTTCTGTTTTAAAAATAGCCCCACAAAAGTGAGAATATATTTTCATAGAAATGTCAATGAAGTTTTCAACACATTAATAATAATAATGCTAATAATATTCCATTGGTCACACAAGTAAATTAATAGGGTCCCTTCGGGCCCTAAAAATGACCATAAGCGTTCTAGTGGCTGGTTTTTTGTTTTAATTTATGCAGAATTTAAAATAAAATGTAGATTCAAATAATAATTTTTGATTAAAACACGGTGTCAATCACATAATAACTAGAAGCAGCCTACATATACAAATCTGTCGTTCGTAAGTTGCAATAAGTTGCAATTTACACCGCTACTGAGCGGTCTATGACAGTCTATTACTGTCCGTCATGAGGTTCACGCCGTAACGAGTATCATTGTTTTTTTTAATCAACTCGTGAAACTTAAACAAAACAAAAAAAATGAATATGTGCCGTATTTAAGTGTAAAAATTCTATTGGACAAAATAATTCTTAAAATAAAGCGATATCTTTATTAAAATAAAAAATAAAATTTTTAATTGTTGGTTGTTCCTCACATAAGGTCGGCCATGATAGTATATGTTATATATATGCAAGCTGCGTACTATATAACACTAATACATTAACATGTTTGTGTTGATACATGATGTGTTTTGGTTGTGTGTATCTTGATCGCTTGGAAGAGGTAACGATGTCCACGTCATTCGCCAGCGATAGCGGGCACAAGAGGTAGAGACAGAAATATTACTTCTGGTTATTCTGTGGTGCCAGTGTTAAATGCTGATTAACATAAATAATTTGACAAGTGTTCTTATAAATATTTTAAGTCTATGTATTCATTCTAAAATATCATATTTTCTATAGTTATCCCTCTCTCTAAAAATATTGTGTTTATAGAATACTACTAATACAAAATTTATACATGTATGTCTGACCTATTATTTTCATTAATTCTACTATTCACAGTGACACCGACATTTGATAAAAAAAAAGTTTGGAATTTTTTATTCCTTCTTAAGGGGGACCACTAGTGTGACCGCCGGAAAAAAGGTGATTTTTGGGAATTTTTTTAAAGAAAACTTACTATATGGAATGTTTTAATATTTTCAGGATATGTTCGTTGATATATAATAAATTCATGATAAAATTTTTGGACCAAATAATTGAAAATTCAGTGAGTTATTCGAGATCTCCCACGGCTCCAAAAAAAAGTTCCCCCACTGCTGCAGTGATAGCGGCCTTCACACTGCCTGAAATCAAAAAAACCAAAAAGCCTATTAAACTAGAAGGTATGGTCCGTGCCGTGAACCTCAATCGAAAAAAAAAATTGAAATTTAACAAAATAGCGGAGTTTTAAAAAAAAAAGTTTCAAATTTGTCGCGAAAATTTGATGGTTTTTGGCTTGCGAAAATTACATTTTTTATTCAATTGGAAAACTGGAGGTTCATGGTACGAAGAAATATACATACATATAAAAGAAGCTGCAATAAGAATCAGTTCGTTCGAATGATTTGTCTTCGAGTTATAACTGCAGCAAATTAGAAAAATGTAGTTTTTCGTAATTTCACCTTTTAGTTTTAATCACTGAGAATTTTTACTAAAATTATTTACGATATACTCACTATAACGGTCATAGTAAAACTAGATGAGTCGCTTAAATGTGCCAAGGTCTAGCTTCTCCACAACATGTGACTGCAGCCACGTCCAGAAACTCCCGGAACTATCAACCTTCATACATTTCTCAATACGTCAAAGTTAACAATGAAAATTAGAATCCATTCTTCGGATGGCTGTAACTATTTAAGATATGCAGTTGAAATTTTAGTATGTTATTTTTAAAGGTATAGACTATCGAAACATGCAAAAACAATTTTCCAATTTTTTGAAAACGTCACACTAGTGGTCCCCCTTAAATTTTGAATCGATTGAAAGAAAAACCAGCCACTAGAACGCTCGTGGTCGCTTTTTGTTAAAAATTAGGGTTAAGTCCCTCGTATATTTATAAGGGCCAACTTAAAACAATTCATCTATCAATTTCCAAATTTCGGCATATTTGTCGCTATCGCTTGCAGTTTTAATGGATAGACTTTCTGTGAATTTTAGGGTAAAACGAAGTCTATGAAGACCGTTCGGCACAAAGGCTGAAAGTACCAATTTTAATATTGTTGGGAAATCAATAAAACTAAATAAAATCTGAAAAAGTTTATCGAAAAGGGAATCAAAAATTTGAATTTATACTTAACAAATCGTATAAAAAAAATTACAGTGGTACAGTGTAATATCATTAATTCAAAGGTTTTATTGGACCTAAAGTTTAGAAATTCAAATATGGCGGAAGTACAGTATCGGTATATAGTATACATATATGCATGAAATTAGATTGTTTACTTACATAAAATGCAATTTTTATATGGCTATAACTATATTGAAGTAACAGACTTAGGACTTTCAGATCTTAACATGTTATTGGTGATGGAACTTACAATATTTTCCACTAATAAACACAGTTTTGTAAATTATGGCACTTAAAGCATTCTGCCGCACGGTCTCAGTGGCGTAGTGAACATAACCGGCGCCCGGGGCACGACACTTTATTAGCGCCCCTCAGAGCCGGACCCAGCCTAAGTAGCGCCCGAGGCAGAATCAAAAAATGGCGCCCCTGTAGAAAAAATATTCTCTTTTTCCTCCCAAAAAACAAGTGACGAGCAAAAAAAAACCTCACATATCTCATTTTTTTCACGCCCCCAAAGACTTGCCACCCTTTTGGGGCACATTTGACACCCCTCTTTGGCGCACATTTGGCGCCCCTCTACGAGTGGCGCCCGGTGCATGATAGACCCCCTTGCACCCCCGTCGCTAAGCCTCTGCACGGTCTTCTATTGTTAAGGTACTATCCGATCAGTATGAAAGTCCTTACTATTGCCCCCTAGGGTTGTAAAATCTAATCATCATAATTTCTGAACAATAAAAATATTGGTATAAAGTAAATACTCGTCTATGTATAGTGAATATTTTATACTTTTGAACGTTGGTGTACATTCAAAAAATAGAAAATAGGCAATGATTAATTATTACAATCATGTACCACATACACATAGTACGCAAACTAGACTACATGACTAAAATTTTTCGTTCACTCATACACATTACACTACACATCGTTACGTAACGTTTTGACCACCCATAACGTTAGAAACAAAGCCAACGTCATTTGACATTATAAACACTCTGCTGATTTATGTACAAATACACTCTAGAACCAACACATGCACATTCCTAGTGTAAACGCGAAAGATTGTTTTGTATGAAAGTTTTTACTTGGCTTAACTCCAGTTAATTTAGGGGTAACTGAACATTTAAATTATTGCATAAGACAATTTTGTATTTCTCACCAAATTTATTTTAAATGGACAATATATCAACGTTGATTGCATTTTAACAAGATTCAGTTGAAAAAAAAAATGTGGGGGAAGAGCATCAGTAGCCTTTTCTGATTTAAAAAATGGTGATGAAAATTTTTTCCCATATACTATATGTATTTCATGTAGAATACTATCAAAAAGAACTTTTAAAAGGGAGCTGAGAGGTTCCCTTTCATCATTTTTTATTTTCAAGCATCGTTTCTAAAATACTGAGTTTCAAAATGACAACATTGTGTCTCCGTCCTCACAACTTCTCAAGCGCGATTCCAAGAAATTTGAAAAAAATAAAGACACTAGCTCTCGATAAAAAAAAAAAAATTATTTCGGTTTTGTCGGTTACGTTGGTAATTTTCGAAAATTCAAAAGTAAATAGTCTCCATTAAATGAAATTTTAAATCGAAGTATATTTTGGTATTAGAAAAAAATAAAACATCCGTCAAAAATTCAAGTCAAAATCATTAAGAACCTTGTTGAGAAATAGATAAAATTTTCGTCTTTCGTAAACCACTCCAAAAATAATTCCACATGCCCTATCTAGTGAAATATTGTTAGAAAAACCTTCTAAAATGAACTTAAAGTTTCTTTAGTCCATTTCTATATTTAGTCTTGGTTTGTGAAATAATTAATTTTAAACATGGAATCTATTTAGGTTGTATAAAAAGTGACACGTTTAGAAACGTGTTTAAGATTTAGCTTTTTTATTAGAAATAAAAAATTATAAAAATAGCTGTCAACAAATCAGGACAAACAAGTTTTTAAAATTGACTTGTAAACTTTTTTTCCGATTTATGTAAATGTTACAAACGCTCTAAAAAAAGATCATGTGTATCATCACGACTTTATCTTACTTGTGGTTTTTAGTAGAAAAAACAAAAATTTAACAATATATTTTATCATGTAAACATTGTAAACCAAAAGTGTAATTCCCTTCCCAATATCAATGATTACAAATAAAAACATAAAAATTGAAAAAAGATTGTAAATTAAAATTAGTGCAAAACCATTAATCATACACTCATTATAGTTTTATGAATTTATGTATTGTCCAAATTTATTTATTTGAAAAATGAATTTAAAACCTACAGATATTCTAAGTAGTTTAAAGATATACATACGTTTAAATTTGATCAATTATTTATGAAGTAGCGAGTAAAAAAAAAATACAGAAATACCTCCTGTGTCGAAATTTGAATACTGCTTTAAAGTTTACATCTAACTGAGCCTATATCGATTCTGAATTAACCTATATCGACAAAATAAACCTAAAAGCCTAATAAAAAACAATAATGACGATACCCAATCTTTTTCAAACCTAGCAATTCATAAACCTGTTCAGTGTTAATGTAATGTGGCATTGCAAAACATTTAAATAGAATTTTCGTTAATTGGAGGGGAGGTATCCAGTTTGGTTACTGCTATATTTTAATTGCGTGAATAGTCCAATTATGTAATGTTAAATAATCTTCTATTCAAATTTTGACATTTACGCCAGAAAAATTTCATTTCGTGTAATACCTTTCTTAATGTTTCACGCGAATATGTGAAATTAATTTTTTCTTTTAATACCGGCAACAGTTTAGTCACTGTCGGTACGATTTTTTTATTCAAGTAAAAATCTTCGATAGTACGTAAAATCACATTACGGTCGAAATCATCTACACAAAAGACACGGCTTATTTTAACTCTCTTTTTCCTTGAAGATGATAAATTCGCTGAAGGGTTATTCAAGGCACGTTCATTTCTCTCGCGTTTAATTTTGTAGACAGTGCTGACGGATGCCTATAAAGGATATAGCAGGATAAGAATAGGTGAATCTGCCCCGGAGCGAATTATTTTAATAACTATATTACCGGTATGGTAAGGCTGTAAGTAATTGATATCTATAATTTTGGCGGCCAAAACTGAGTAGTTATGGAGATCACTAAAAAAATTTAAAAAATTACAAAAAATTTTTTCTTGGTAATTACTCAACTTATAGGATTCCAATTGAGCGACCACTTCAAAAAAAATCAGTAACTGAGCCCGAATGCACTTAATTACTGCACCAAGTTTCATCAAAATTCAAGGGCTGCAACATGGTAAAAGAAATATTTTTCATTTCTAATCTGTTAAACCGCCCCTCCAGTGGGTCCGACCCTGGAATATTATAAATCAATCGAAAGTATTTTAAAAATAAAGTGTTGTGTCTCATAAAGTGTTTTTCCCTATCTCCTATAGTTTTCGAGATAATCAAGAATAATCGAAAGAGGTATATAAGTTATAGGTTATCTGCCCCTGGTAGAAAGTCCTAATAGTAACTGTATTGTCGTTTATGTGACACTGCAGGTACTTCATATGTATAACTTCCCTAGATCAAAACAAAACCATTGTAGAAATATAATAGAAAATTGTCAAAAAATGTGGTGTAGTATGCATTCTTGAATATTCTACATGTTAAAAATGCCTACTACACCATATTTTTTGACAATTTTATATTATATTTCCACCACGGTTTTGTTTTGATCTAGAAAAATTATACTTATATGAAGTACCTGCAGTGTCACATAAACGACAATACAGTTACTATTCTATCAGGGGTAGATATCCTATATCTTTTCTTAATGTACCTCTTTCGATTATTCTTGATTATCTCGAAAACTATAGGAGACAGGAAAAACACTTTATGAGACACAACACTTTGTTTTTAAAGTACTTTCGATTGATGTATATAATTCCAGGGTCGGGCCCACTGGAGGGGCGGTTCATCAGATTAGAAATGAAAAATATTTTTTTTTACCACGTTGCAATCCTTGAACTGCCATCCATACTTGGTGCAGTAATTAAGTGTATTAGGGCACAGATACTGAATTTTTTTTGAAGTGGTCGCTTAATTGGAACCCTATAAAAAGAACATTGGATCGGATACTATCCTTGTTATTATCCTTAATGACGAGGACTGATATGATAACAAATATGTCTAATATTCTTGAGAGTGTTTGCCTTCATGTGGATTTGGAATTATTTTCCTAAGTTGAGTAGTTATCAAGAAAAAAATTTTTGTAATTTTTTATTTTTTTTTAGTTATCTCCATAACTACTCAGTTTTGGCCGCCAAAGTTGTAGATATCAATTACTTACAGCCTTACTATACCGGTAATGTAGTTATTAAAATAATTCGCTCCGGGGCAGATTCACCTATACTTATCCTGCTATATCCTTTATTTTTTTTTTAAATAAGATTAATTTAAATTTATATAATACAAACTTATATGAACTTACCCCACTGTAATGAGCTATCCTTTCAACACTTTTGTTCAAATCGTAAAATAAACGATTATTTATTTTTTCGTCTTCGCCAACACTTAATATGATTTCGCACCCTTGGCTATGAATAGCTTTTCCTTGTTTTGACATGTTAATAAAAATTGAAAATTAAACTAATTTAAATCTGTATTATTAATTTAAAATAATTAAGCCTAAATGTTACTATAGAACAATTCAAAATCAACCACGAAGTGCACGAAACAAAACAGATATGTATTGTGAAAGAAAGTTGTGATTGTGGCGCTGTAGTCAAGTTTGGCAGCCATTTTAATCCTTTAAGCGACTTGTTAAACTGTACGGTTGCTGTTCTACATGCCTGCATCAAATAAGGTGTTGTGCAAATTAAATTGGAATCTGTATTACAAATAAAACCTATATGGAGCCAGGAGCGTACAGAGTTTGCGCCATTTAAAATTTTGATAGATGACAAGTACAATAGATAAAATGGCGACACAATATACAAATATCATCAACCCGAATTAACTCGGGTTAGCCGGTTAAGCGACTAAAATTTTTGATCTTAACTTCTTGGCGATTATAGGAATAATTCCGAAAAACTAATTGATACACTATGCTGACAACTAGTACACTTTATAAGAAACTGTTGACGCTCTACAGCGTTGTGTATACATTAGTTTATGTTCATGAAGTAAAGTGCAATTCTTTTTTTTTAAATTTATAATGTCCTGTGTATATTTTAACAACTGAATTATGTATTTTAATAACAAATGAAATTCTTCATTTAATTTACCCATCACATTTCAAAAAGTTAAATGAATGTATATCATTTTTAAAACTATTGATTTAGATTATAATTTAACATTTCTAAATCGTGTTTTGTATTGCCATATTCTATTTTGAATTAAAAAGTAATATTTGTGAATGTTGATGCAAGAGGACAGTTTCGTACTGAAAAATAATTTACAGTATATATATATATATATATATATATATATATATATATATATATATATATATATATATATATATATATATATATATATATACCATAGTTCTGTTTTTAACTATTTCAATAGAAAAAACATGTGTTAACCTCCTGCAGAATAGGGAGCGACTTTAC
This sequence comes from Brachynemurus nebulosus, assembly GCA_035578155.1. NCBI lineage: Eukaryota > Metazoa > Arthropoda > Insecta > Neuroptera > Myrmeleontidae > Brachynemurus > Brachynemurus nebulosus. Next base: position 49,455,313 of record JAPWDM010000001.1, on the reverse strand, counting down.
ATAGACCATTAAGAGACCCGGGAACGAGGTTACACTATAAAAATGGTCAAGGGAGGGAGTTTACCTTCATCCATTTTACTTAAATAATAAAATATCTTATTTCATATTATTAATTTTTTGTCAAACTTAACGGATTAATTATTTTATCCATAATTAAAATATGAATATTATGTAATATGTATCCTTATTTTAATTATTGATTTTATTTTAATTTTAAATACGTATACAAAGGTTTAAGTGGTTTCTTCATATTACATATTTTATTTAACGTTTTATTTATTTATCAATTTTTTTGACTAAAAACTATCTTTTTTATCTTTGAACAATTATTTGAAAATGAAGAACCAATAAAGCCTCGATGGCACTGAGCAAGTTTACTCGCTACTAGCCGGCGAGTTTACAAGTTGCTAGTAAACTCGCCCAGTGTCATCATGTTCACTAGCCAACTAGCAGATTGTAAAGAAGCTGCGACAAAAGTTGAAAGCCGGGCTACTTTACTAGCTTTACGTTAGCTAACAAACTAGCCGTATGTCATCATAGTTGCTAGTGAAGTAGTTGTTTGATAAAAAAATACATAAAATACTTCAGTTGTCTAGTCGACGGAACTAGTTCGTGCAGAAGTTGTTATTTTAAATCATATTATCAAAAAGGAGTGAAAAAAAAAGAAAAGAAAAACAAAAATATGTGGTAGAAAAGTGTGGGTAAAACCATGGAAAAAAAGCGTGAGAAATATGGTATTAAAAATAAATATATCCACAATATTATTCACATTCTACTGTATTTTTTAACGTTAGAATACTCAAAAAAGTTCAACAAATAAAAGAAAAAACAAGATTACATTTACAATACGTGATTTAAAACTCATTAGCTAGTTGGCTTCTGAACGACTGAAAAGTTTTAGTTCGCCGGCTAGTAGCTTGCAAACTCGCTCAGTGTCATCGAGGCTTTTAGAAACAATTTTTAGAAGTTTAATAATTTTAGCGATATTTGACAAAGAAATTTTTCTTATTTACAGATATAAAATATCATAAAGTTATTTTGATTGCATTATATTTAAGTTTTCTTTGAGGAATTTTTAATTTTTAAATCGATTGTATCTGAAAGTATTCTAATGAAGAAGTTTTGGCCCCAAAATGTCCATACATATCGCTTCTTAAATAAATAAATTCATTAAACTACGGACTAACTCTCCACACGTCTCTAATTGGGTATTTGACAATTTTTTAAAAAGTATCTTAAATTATTCGTATACCTCTAATATTATGTTAGAAATACTTTTTTTTTTAAATACATCGATAATAGACGAAAAAGATATCTTTTTATATGTGTTAAAAATTTCCCGCTAAAACAGTATCATTTCTTTACATAGCAAAGCATGACGTCACCGCTCAACATTGTCAAATGGCCCATATCATAGTAAGCATTGTTTGCAAGTATTTTGTTGTCATTTTTGTCACAATTTTATTTTTGAAATGAAATCGAAAGATAAGAGCAATATTCGAGAACTTTAAATCATATGAAATTGGCTCAAATTTCATTATCAAAACTAAAAAAAATTTCAATCACTCTCCCACGTGCAATTTTTTTTTTTCAGTAGATTATTATATAACATTTCATATTTAACCCGTTTAGGACTAATGACGAGCTCAGCTCGTCATACTAATTTTTAGAAAAAATTCAACTGACGAGTGTGGGTTGTCTTATATCGGTAACAGGAAGTTGTATAGTCAAGAGCGATCATATTGTAAATAATTTAACCAAAAAATACCAACCTTGCTATTATACTTATAGAGATATTAAATTTTTTATTTAAAATATTGAAATATATGGCGGTACTAAAGGGGTTAATTAGTTGCTTGTTGCGTGTTATTTATTTCTCGACCCAAACTGAACAAGATTTAACATAAATTTTAGGTTCAGGACCAATTTTACATTAACGATGTGTAATTTCCCTCACGTTTTGTGACACATATCCTATTACATCTTCACCATACGGCTGTCTTGCGGATCCACAAGTAAAAATAAAAATTATTTCCATAAATGTGGTGTACATTATCTATTTTTAAAAAATATTAAAAACAATACGTTATTTATAATTACACAAAAATTTTTATATTTTTAAATTTTGTTGTACAAAAATCACTGTTGATTGCAACGAAACTTGCTAAAATACAGATAAAATGTGAGAAATATATAATCACAGCTATTTTGTTATTACGGTTACTACAGCTACATTTATAAATACTGAGCGGTGACATAAACCATTTCAAATTAATGTTTCTAATTACGTCATCATTAGAGTAAATTTTGTAATTTTTTTAAAATAAAATTTTCATTATTTTGAGGGATATTATTTGTAAAATCGCAATATTTGGTACTCTTATAACTTAAATAATCATTTAAAAATAAAAGTAGCCTTTTTTACGACCACAGTCAAATACCCAATTGTGAAAAAAGGTTTATATTTTCCTTGATGGTTCTAATGTTAAATGCTAAGTAATCTTGTACAAACATACTTACAATAAATTATACTTTAATACGTCTAAATAATTACCTCTCTATATTGAAACAAATAAAACTGCAGTAGCTTATGATGCGTTTTATTCACGTTTTATTATTTAAGTACATTACAAATTTTGTTACCTTGCATTTCATTAGTATCGTTACTCTTAGAATAATTTTTCGAAATCTGACTTATTTATTACTTATATAAGTACACCATAATAATAATTAGCTGTTATAAACAAATGCATTAACAAATAATTATAAGTTGGATGCATGCACTTGAAACGATCGTAAAATACTAATGTCTAATTACAAAATTAAATTAACTGATAAGTTAAATATATATAATTTAAATAATCGTAGAAAACTTGAAGGCCATATTTATTTGTTAAGCAGCATCCACATTCTCGCGAAGTTGACCGAAGTACGAGAGTGTAGACGGTCGCTTCGTTGTTCCTCGTTGTTGGTGTTATAATAGTATTCATATGCCTCGGCCAACCTCAGCGAGGAACTTCGACGAGGAACCTCGTCCTACTTTGGCGAGAATGTGGAGACTTCTTTATGTTTATTACTAACGATAAATAATTTATAACCAGGCCCGACGAAAAGGTGTTAAGAGTTTTCTTTGTTCACTACTCATTTTTTTGGGGAAGAAATTTTTAAAAAATGCTGTTTATTTCCGAAGCTTTCCATTTCTTTTCACGGCCCTGTTTATAGCAAAAGCTAGAATCTACTAGTTGTAATATATTGAAGTATCTAGATACTTACTACTGGAGATACTATATATTTACTAATAAGTAGCTAGAAATCTTTCTAAAAGCCAGTATAAAAGGAGTAGAACTTTTATAACAAAAATTAATCAAAAATCTAAGAAGTTAATAGACTTAAACATGCTGGATATGTACGGTGGGAGCTCTGGGAAAGCTTCAGACATCAAAAGTCGATCTGAAATACTAAAATCAAAAGTCGATGAACTCAAATTAGAGCCAGATTCATACAGATCCACCATTATGTAAATGAGCTGTAGTAACGAATTGCTTAAGAAATGGTCAAAGTAATGACTCTGAAATTTTTTGGTTTCTCGTTAGAATTTCATATGAAATAGTACAAAACAAACGTAGTCTTAATCATACTACGCTTTGTTTCGCCGAACCTGATAAAAATTACAGGTTGTTATGTCACCCAATATACTTTATAATTTTCAGTTTGAATTTCAAAATTTTACAGAACATAAAATTGGTTCATCACTGTCGATGTCTCTTTCTTTCGCAGTCTGTACATTTTTGAGACAATTGTCTTTTTAACGATTGAATTAAGCGGGTTCTACACGATGCTACGAACGTTCCTCCCAACGTTCGATCGAACGTTTGAGGCAATTAAGTTCGATAGTTGGTGCGACGAATGTATCTGCTACACGGTGAATCGAATGTTTGATCCAATACGAATGATGATGTGTTGGTACTCAGTGGACGACGCTGTTATCTGTCTGATGTTATCTCTAATGTTATACACTGATGTTGTCTCTCTTCACATGAACGAGTCGTGCAGCTGCTGAGTCGAACCAACCAACGCAACCAACATTGACCTTCAAACGTTCGAAGCACCCCTTTGACTCGGTGCAAGAATACCGACATCGAGCGGGACATGGCCAAATGCGAATGTTTGACGCTCGACATTGGACACTCGTAGGTTCGAACAACGGCCACACGATGCGATGAACCATCGAACGTCCAATGTTGGAAGGTGTTCGTAGCATCGTGTAGAAGCGTCTTTATATTAATACCACATTCAGTGACACGAAGAGCACGATTTTAGTAATAATAATTTTAGTAGTAATAATTTTTTTATATAGAAGACAGAATAATTTACCTACGACAACCTACCATATCTTTCACAGTAATTGAATACTTGTGGTCGGATGGCGTTTGGGTGTTTCAAACATTTTATTTGGTAAAATTATTTTTTTCATTTTAGTGGTTGGTGGCGGCTATTCATTTAGTTCACAATTTTTTTTTTATTCATTGAATAGCAGCGAGAATGTGGGTTTTATGTTCATGTATAAACGTTTTTTTCAGAAAAATAATACAAGATAAACAGGTGATTAAAATGAAAATGCATTTGTCATGTGACAAATAAGGTTTGAGTGACCGAGGAGGAGTTTTATTAAGTAGATAATTTTATTTTGATTTTTATTGATTGATTCTATTAAAAAAAAATGATATTAAAATCGAAAAACGTACTACGTATTATAGCCATAAATAATAATTTTAAATAGACACATGTACTTTCTAGCCCATTCTACATTTGAAATACGTTCTACAAAAACATGGGAGCACAAAAATAATTAAGTAAATTGTACAAAAATTACTAAATATTATTGATTTCTCATGAATACATTTTAAATTTGTAGTCTATACGCCAATAAGGGTTTCAATTCCTAGTACAGATGCTTGAAAAGTACGACCTTCTAATAATATCCGGCGTGCGAAGTCCCGGCTTGTCAACTTCTCGGTTTTCGACAACCGGACAGCAAAATTTGTTGGGAAGATAGAGATGTGAATATGGAAATTGTTTCCCCATATACCCCATCGTGCCGGTTACCGTTAGGAAAAGCTCTGAAAATGAAATTGAGATTTCTTTTACCACTTTTCCCTTTCAAGCACCGTTTGCGAATTACTGAATTTCAAGTGGTGTTTATTTTATCTCCTCTTCCCTTTAGGAAAACATTTTCTAAAAGTTGTTGTTTCTGAATTTTTAGCATTGATTTTAATATTTTACTGAACCATTCTTCGGTAATAGTACTTTAGCTTAAAGCAATAAATTAATAACATGGCAAGTCACGTCGAAAAAAGGATGGTTGGTAAGTATACTGCCCACGCCAAAATGTGGCTCACAAGGTCGAGTTACCTGTTATCCCGAATTTATAGAAATAAATTACATTTTTCCAGAAAAACTCACTCATAGTAGGAAAAATTGAACGTAGGATCAAGACCAAAACCTACAACAGTTGTCTTAATATTATTTTTGCATTATGAATCTTGGTCTTAATTTTAGTGGTGTATACATATTCTTGATCTTGATCTTATCAAGTAGGATCGTCTCTCGGTTTTGGTCTTACTCAAGAATACCGCATTACAGCAAGATTTATTTCACACAATCTTACATTTTTAAATTACGGTGCGATATGGTTGCCTTTACTAATCTCGAAAATTGCAAAAACTCGACCCTGCGGGTCTCGTTTTCGAAACATTTTCTCGCTCAGTAAAAGCAACTTACGGAAGTTATATTCTAAAATACTATTAAACTCCTTCAATAGGTAAGTAGTACATACTCGAGGAAATAACGAGACATAAGTCAAGGGAGTCAAATTTTTTCTGTCTAAATTCAAGCCCTTCGAAGTTCTGGATCTTACAATTAGACATTTTATTTATTTGTTTATTTATTTTATTAGTTAATACAGCTCCGACTTTTCTCAAAGTGAAAAATTTTGACTGAAAAAAACAAATGGTACAAAAAAAAATTATTGTGTTTTGAATCACTGTATATTATGCAATGACTTATCATTATATATGTATATTATTATTAGCAACTATTGATTTACGAAGTGTGCTTAATATTATATGTTATACCACTTATACCTACATAAATATGTAATCTTTTAAAAATTTGCATGTAATATAAGTAATATACCATACAGACGATGCAAACCTTGATTTCGTTAAAAGCGTAAAATGGCTATCAGTTATACATATGTTTTATATGGTAAATATCTTAATTATATAGATATTTAATCGATGTTTGAGCACGCAATCTTTTTATTTTTTTGTGTTGCTTTTAAATATAATGAAATTAAATGCATGTGTGTTTTAAAATTTATTATTGTAATTTTCAGATGTTACAGTGGCTATTAAATTGATTTAATTAAATACTGGAATTTATTTATTAGTTGGGATTGGTTGTTATTCAGTAAGAACACTTGGGTGTTCTACGTTTTTATTGGTTGAGCGTATATTTCTGGAAGTTATATCAATTCATAGGTTAAACGATTCCTAGATACAGGTAGTAGTAATATTAAAAAAATAATTTTGGTAGTATCCTTTCTAAACTAATAGCTATACATATAGATGTAGCGTACGTATAGATGTAACCTTATAAGAAGCAGAAAAAGAAACGGATATTTCAATAATTAAATCCATGTACATATTTAGGCATTTGATCTAGTAAATTCTGAGAAATTTTTTCAACTTATTTACCTAATACAATTCATAATCAATTTTGTCCAGTGTTTGTACCAGAAATATAAGGAAAGGATTCTTCAAAACTTCCCTATCCCTCTAATACTCATAAATTGGTTGAGCAACAATAACTATTACAATTTTCTAATTTTATTATTAGACTATCAAAAAAATAAGAAGGTTTCCGTTATCATGGTAACAGAAACTAAAGGCAGACATAAAACTAAAGGCAGAATTGTATGAGTAGAATAAAAAAGGAACAGTATTTTTTTTATGTCCTGCTTAGTTTTCGAGATAATACGTGTTAGATTTCTAAAACTTCAATAGCGATAGGAAAATATATTGTATACATATACACACATATAGTATCACTGTAGAACAGTGTTTTTCAATCTGTAGGTCGCGACCCCCTAAGGGGTCGCGAAACCTTTTTAAGGGGGTCGCAATTACTTTAACAATAAAACCACTCTAGTTCAATATACAATATTTAATAAAGAAAATGTTAATTAAAGGTTACATTAATGTGATTGTTTCATACTTTTGCTTGATAAAATTTCAAAACAAATAACTGCAGCTTATTTTCAATAACAATAAATCCGAGTTTTAAATAATTGTCGTCATATAGACGCTTTTTTTGCTTTTGTTTCATTTCTCTCATCGGAACTTGAAGTTGACGATTGTGCTTTCCAGAAACTCATACATTTTCAATAGTTACAATGAGCACAGAATTTTTTATTTTGGATATTAAAAAATAAAAGACAGTGGGCAACTACTAAACAAACAAGTCAATTCAATAAATTTAAACACAATTTAAAGAATTCAAAAGTTACTTTACTCGCCTGATGCTCCACGCAGCGCTCATCACGTTGCGCTATGTCTCGCTCGCACAAGTCACGCGTGTGTTCAGAAGCTACTATAAGTCATCAACTTCGATGTCGATATAAAAATATGCAAGTTTAAATCCTTTGTTACGTATTTAATTGACACGTAACTGAAAATAATCAATAATGAGAACGAATTCGATATTTATAAGATAAAATAAAATAAAAGTTAGAAATAGCAGAGGATAGGGGTCGCGAAATATTTTTCCATACTTGAGGGGTCACACCATGAAAAAGGTTGAAAAACACTGATGTAGAATATGAATATAGCTGTCATACATTTAAACGGACTGTATAATATTATAGAATATATAGATATAACACAGATATTATACGGAACCCTCAGTGCATGAGTCAGGCTCGCACTTATCGAACTTCTTATCATGTAACGAATATTATTACTACTGCTTTGCTATAATTATGGATCTATTATTATTACCTTGGTGTAGACAAAAAAATTACAACATTAGTAACATTAGGACAAACTAAAAATATTTTTACCAGATATTTTTCAATTTGTTTTTCTTTTGATTAATACTAATTCAAAAAATTTCAACATTTCTTTTGACAAATTTAAAAATATGTTACATTTCGAATATATGTATATATTCATCATATGTACAAATTCTCTTCAGTTTGATTCATCGAATATTATTAGATGATATTATTTGACATACATATTTTGCACACTTTAAATCATTAATTTGGATAAATAAAAACAAAATGTAAATCTGTTACAAAATAAAAGGAATGTGTTGATTTTGTAATGTTTTAATAATCAAAAACTACACTGCATACAAAGGATTACTGTTGATATGTATTTATTGCGCAGTATTCTTTCTCTGAGAACAAATACTTTTATGAAATGAAAAAATATTTAAGAAATTCTTTAATTAAAACAAAATGAAGTGGTCTGTCGAAAAACAAAAGGAATTATTTCTAGTATTTGTATTAAATTTTTTTTATTTTTTTGTGCTTCAGTAATTAATTTTACTTTCAATATTGACTGACATCGTTCCATTTTCAACAAACCAAACGTGTAAAAAAATTTTTTCAGTGCAATAAATTTATGTCGAAGAACATCTGCGTGTCAGTGTGTGGAAACATCTTCAATTATGTATATTAATTTTTATAATTAATATTTTTTGAATTTCATATTTATTAAAAATGAGCCCAGTCGGTTTGAATTGGAAATAATGGAGTGTGCACTTTTTAATGAAATACAATTATTCATGATAAATTAATAGTAGCATAAATATTTTTTTACTAAACCAGTCAGTGATCGTAAATAAATTTTGAATTTGTTCAAGTCAATTTATTAACTAGTTTAATGACAACATTTCTATAAAAGATTTAACTATTTTTCTGATTAGTGTATAATAATATTATTTAAAGTCCGTTTTTGGGAGTGCTGTATAACAGACGCCACTCACATCATTATTTGTACATATTCTTTGTTTATGAAGCAAAATACTTCCAATACTTTTAGGTTATACATTTATAGTGTGAGTGGAAGGCAGGAAAGCGTGTGCCTGCATTTCACTTCTTAAAAAAAATTGTGCCGATATTCATCTAAAGCGGGTTCTACACGATGCTACGAACGTTCCTTCCAACGTTCGATCGAACGTTTGAGGCAATTAAGTTCGATAGTTGGTGCGACGAATGTATCTGCTACACGGTGAATCGAATGTTTGATCCAATACGAATGATGATGTGTTGGTACTCAGTGAACGAAGCTGTTATCTGTCTGATGTTATCTCTAATGTTATACACTGATGTTGTCTCTCTTCACATGAACGAGTTGCTGAGTCGAACGGTTGCTGAGTCGAACCAACCAACGCAACCAACATTGACCTTCAAACGTTCGAAGCATCCCTTTGACTCGGTGCAAGAATACCGGCATCGAGCGGGACATGCCGAAATGCGAATGTTTGACGCTCGACATTGGACACTCGTAGGTTCGAACAACGGCCACACGACGCTATGAACCATCGAACGTCCAATGTTGGAAGGTGTTCGTAGCATCGTGTAGAACCGTCTTAAAATTACGAAAAGAAACTGCAAAAAAACCTTCCCGGGTAGAGCCGAGCGCAGAATGATTAGTATATATCCATAAATGAAAGTGATATGAAGTCTTGATTTCAAATCAACTATTAAACTTGAGGATTGGCAGAAAAAAATAAGATTCTATAAATAGACTTCAACACGCTATGATTCGCGGGTCACTTAGTGATGCATTTGACAACTTCAAGTGACTCACTTAAGTTTTACATCCCTTGTTTTTATTTTTTCTTCAAAAAATTAAAATGGAACAATTCAAATCTTCAAGATGTTCTTTATTATTCTTCCTGCCCTTTGTACTTTCATTAATAAAATATGTAAACCCACATTACCGTAACAATATGGTTCACTGTTGACTTTTTGAATATTCTACTAAGAAAATGTCATCGACCATTCTTTGAGCTTCAGTCTAAAATTATGTGGTGAATTTGAATGGATTAATTTTAGTATTAATTTTGTATACCAACCTACTCAAAAAGAAAACTAGAATTTTTATTAATAGTTTTAAATAATTTAATATATATGTTGGTAATATTAAAACTTATGTTATCCTATGCTTAGTAGTGTCTTACATACCAATAAGTTACACTTCTCCATTGACCGCCCTTAGATCTAGCAAAAAATATCGATCTTTTTCTTGCAGACTTTTTATGAGCAAAAAAATCCTAAATTCAATTTCATGTTTATTTTTTTTATGCTAAAACTTTTTACCTTTGCGACCAAAAGTATGTAAATGCGTAATTCCTTAAGTTATTTAATTTTGAAACTTTCAAACCGTAGGTACATCTCCGAAAGTTCAGATGACCTCATATGTATTTTTAAAAGGTATATTTGTTTTTTTAACATTTTGAAAACGATATTCTTTGTAGTAAAATGGAATGAACTTACCAATACAGTGTTAAGGAAAATTAACTGAGGTTAGGATGATCCTCTGTGGGTTCAGAGGGTTACATATACTTCTCATTGACTTAATGCTCTATAACGATGCCCCGCGAGAACAACGTCGCGGGTACAGCTAGTACAGTTATATATGTATATTATTAAAGTCGTGCTTTAATGTAAGCTTTTCTTTAGTACTCTATGCGATGCTCTAAGGTAAGAATCTTTTTACCACTTTTTTGGGTGCCTTTTGAAATTAACCCCGAAAAACGAAATTTGATTTCACATCTATAGTTGGGCCACCGCACTTGATCTCTGGGCTAAATTTCAATTTTTCACGTTGAATAGTTTCAGAGAAAATCACCTACAACAAACGAACAGACAACGAAGTGATTTCATTGGTGTTCCGTTTCGCTAATTTTAATGCGGTACACTTAGAAAAAAGATTTTTAATCACCTTTATCATCACCTATTAAACCCATCACTATACGATCACATATATATGTACACCTTTGATAATAATTAATGCATCTAGCTCATCTGGTGAAAGATAATCCTTGTACCTTAATGAACGACTTATGTAATTACTTAATGTTGTTTTTAATATTTACACGGGTCTACTTACCTAACTGAAGTAGATTCGCTTATTTTTGTTTTTATGTATTTATATTTTAAATTTATTAGACGGTAGCAGTTTGATTTGCAATATCCCACTGATTGCAAATATTGCTTGTGCATCAACTCACGGCAGTTTTAAAAGGGGGAAAAGAGTAAAATGAACTCTTGTTCATAATCTATCTCTCTCTACCTGTCTCTCTTAGTTTTGTATACTAAAATAACATAGACAAAGATAGATTCTAACTAAAGTGGCCTTGCATCGAATGCCTTCAGTTCCCGGACCAACACTATACTTACTTACTTATTAATTTATATCCATTTGTTTGTAAATACGTTTATTTTAGCGTTTAAAACACGTTTGAAAACGTGATTATTCAACTTGTTATTTTATTTGATTATCATTCAATATTCAATTAAATAAAATTTACTTTAAAAATGTATTTTTTTCAATTTATGCAAAATATAGATACTCATATAGGTAAAACGTAAATGTCAATGACTAAATTTGTTAAGATTTGCGTTTTAAACGAATATTTATCATAAATAAAAAATTTCTACGTAAAATTAACACTTAAAAAAGTTTATGTAAATACAACATTGATTCATTTTGAAATTCTAACAAGTGATAATAAACCATCTGAATAGAACAATCAAAGGAATGCTAAGGGTCGCTCCACACTATAGTGCCGATCACTATATCGTTCTCAGTCCAAGCACGATCCAATAAAATATCCGAGAAACAAATGACTATCAACACCAGTCCAATCACGGTTAATAGTGTGGATACACTCAATTGTTTTTCATTTAAGAATATTTTACCGGCTCGAGGGTGGAGTAATGTAAGACTACAACACGGCCGTTAAAACGCGCACACCTATTTTCTCGAAAGTTTGTAACTAATTTCAATCGTGTTTTAGTGTTAGGGTATCTGTAATAATTCCCCAGAAAATATCGGTTTACAACATAATTCCGATATTCTAGATAAGTCTAAATTTTTCAACACATTTTGATACTATTTTTCTCGAACTTGAATGTGTTGGTACGTTTTATTTCAAAACAAGTCAAAATTGATGAATATTTCTATGGCTATTGAAATTAGTCATGAACTAACTTTAGTCACTTTAATTCGAATCAGTTTGACAACGGTAATTTTTATAACAGTATTTTTCATTATGATTTTTCCAAGGAATTCTATACATCAAATTTCCATACAACGCATATTCGTACACTGCGAATTCCTATAATGCCCCGAGGATTTTGCAACTTCTTTATATAACGTGATTTTCTAAACAACGCACGAGAGTATGTTATGTCTGCACAGTTGCACAGGTCTGCATTCGGATGTTATGTTAGGTTATTTTTGAGGAATTATTTATTGATATAATTTTTGATTATATTACATCAACAGGGGTGGCTCGCGAATAATATTTGGGGATTAATTTTGCAAAAAGTGAGTTAGAGTTTTAGTTTTGTTTAGATTTCGAATCCACGCTCGAAGAAATTTTTTTTTAATAGTTAAACTGAATAAAAGGGCATTATATGTATAGCTTTTTATAAAAGTTGTTTTTAGAGTATACTTTTCGTTATCGTAAACTTTCTGTCATAAATATCTCCTAAACGGTGTATCGTATCAAAAAGTAACGAAATTCTGAAAACTAAGGTAACATTTAAGTACTCCAAACATATTGCTACGATTGAAACTTACTTTTCGTTATCGAAAATTATCTATAATGAATAACTTTTGAATGACGTGCGTCCTAACGATAAAATAGTAATTTTTAACAGAAATATTTTCCAACGGAAATATCGTTAATATAGTTAAACATTTGTCATAGAAATTTTCAATAAAGATAATTTTATTTATAAATACATAAGTAATTATATATCATAATTTTGACATTTTTTCTATATATTGCTATAAATTTTCTCATTATCATTACACTAGTTTACCCGATTTTTGTCCTTGAAATGAAAAGTGTTTTTTCTTAGCGAGTGAGGTGCTCTGAGTTTCAAAAAAATTATGAAAAAAATCCAGCACGTCACATTTCAAAAAAATTTATTACTTTTTATTTACAAGAAATGTTTAAAAAAATTAAAAATGAACTACCTTAGCTTTCTCTTGTACTTGTTTGTGTCTGTGTCTCTTACATTAAAGCAGCAATAGTTACTTAACATAGTTTGGTCCCAGTATCCCTCATAATTTTGCTCAAAAGTTTTCAAGTCCTAATGAAAACGTCGCTACTGACGTTTCCGATATTTTCAGGAAAGAAATCGAGGTGTGATTTCAGGAAACGAATTTTCAGGAACATGTTGACACCCATCCGTTGAAAATTATGTAACAAATCGGCAACTTAAGAATAAATTCAAAACAAGCTTGTAAGTAGTCGAAAATCAAATACGTTGATAATTTCACTGAAAGGACAAAATTTTTTTTTTATTTTGTAAACTAGTGTTATTCTTCAAATACTGTAAAAATCAATCTATCTCTTCATTTAAAAAAAAAACACATTTAGTAGTATTTTGCTTTTGTATCTTTCGTTTACATATTCGACAGTTCCAGAAAGATCAATTTCCGACTAATTTTAAACTTTACATATTGTTATGTTAATCGAAAGCAGTATATTATACGAGCATAATTTTAAATATGAACTCATTTAAATAAATTTGAAAATAAATACAGAATGTTATTTAAAGATACCAGCTGATCGCTTCAGTGATTGTGTACAATCAATCAAATTGAACTGGTACGCGACTGAAAATGTGAGTGATATTTAAATTTATATTTTTGATTTGTTTGATGAAACTATGTATTTCGAAAAACGACAGTTACGAATAATACAAAGTTGATTGTTGCGTTTTGTTCAGAACTTACAGGATCCAGATGAGGTGAGTTGACTTTAGGAGGACTTTTATTCAAAAGCTGTACAAAATGTTTTTTGTTTTGTTTTTTTATTTTAAATATCTACCTTTCGCATTATCATACATATGTCATAGAATAAACACAGGATATTTTTATCGGGTGACAGTGTGACTGACATACCTCTTCAATACCTCGCAAATAAATTAATGAAGCATAAAATTCGTATTCTGTAGAGTGTAGACGAGCGAATCAAAAATTTACATTGAATATATTTACTGTCATATGTTTTCTATTATAGCAAGAAACTTTTATTAATAATATTATTTAAAATCATTAAAAATGTATCAGTAAATAATCAATCCATATTAGTACTCTCTTGTACTGCACTCCTCCCATATGCGCATGATGGCGTATAAAAAAAAAAAAAAATAATAAAAAAAAAAAGAAATACATGGGTACACATTACACACATTAACAAAAATATATTGAAAATTAATAAATAGGACATATACACTTTAATTTTAATCGATTAAGGCGTAACATCACTTTGAAAAGAAAAATGTTTTGTTCTTTGTTTTATTGACTTAAGTAATAGGTATATTAACACTTTCAGTCCCACGGCTTCGGCATCCGAAACCAAACAAAACTTCCCCAGAGGCCGACCGCGATCAATGATTAATTGATTAGTTGATTACTCATTATGTGTGCGATGTTTATCATGTTTATCATTCTTCATCACACGGATGTGTTCCCATTCACACAAACACATACATACCAACAAACACTACTCTCTTGGTTTCTATGTATAAAAAATTTTAAGATAAACAAAAAATACATAAAAAATATAATTTATATTTTTAAATAAAATTGATTTGAATGCCAGTGTATAATTATGCAGTATGTATGTACGTATCACGTAGTACGTCTGTTTACAGTTTTACACATACATACGTGTGGAACTGTGTTGTGTGTTTGAATCATTTTATTTTATGTATTTGTTTATACAGTTTTTTTTTTTAAATATTGCCGGCTTCCGGGGAAATTTACTATGAAAGTGCTCGGGCCTCATAGTGTTAACATCTCTAAAATGATATTCAAACTCCAAGCTATTATGACTGCGGAAATATTTTCAAAATTTTTCTGAACCTGAGTTCTGAAATGACTTTGAGCGGTTGAAAACGTTCTAAAACGTCACATTAGTGATAGATAATTAATATAATATCTCGAGCAATTTTCATCCAATTGGCTTGAAATTTATCTGTAGCTTTTTAGATAGATTATCTAGGGTGAGACATACGATTTGGGACACCGAATTTTTGGAATCGATTAACAAATAAATTTCTTATAAATAAATTAGCCTTAATTTTTTCAACGATTTTCAAAATTTTCTTTTTTCAAAATGGTGCTATTTATATCTACAAGTCAATATTTTTGTAATAATCTTCTGTACCACCTTAGCAAAACTAATGTAAATGATGAAAATATCTTTTTACATATTTTGGCTGCTGTTTGAAAATTGTTATGCTGCCCACCATGAATCTCTTCGAAAAAAAGCGTCTGCTGTAAACCCGCGGCCGCACTACCATTTTGCTTTTTAAGTTGGAAAAAATTTTGCTTTGTGTATCTCAGATCACGCATAATAATATATTCTAAAAAGTTTTATACGAGTATTTTATTGCATTATTCGTTATGAAAAAAATATTCTCTAATAAAAACCTTCTTTCCTGTCATCACAAAGTGATGTAGCGTCTTAAGTTCCATGTAGTAGAAATATAAAAATATACAAAAAGAAGCACAGCTAAACCTTTTTTTATGCGGTCCTTTTTTGTGCGATTGTTTTGTGCGGTTTTTAAAAAAATGGTTATTAAAATGCATAATGTGAATCAAAATCAAGAGAAAGTAAGAAACTTAAACGTTAATTATAATAACTTTCTTTGATAAAAATACTTTTTAATGGTTTTTAAGCGTTTAATCAGTACATTGCATAAGAATATGTTATTTTATCATTTAGTTTTTTTAGAGATGTATGTTTCAGAACTTTCATAATATTATAAAAATGAAATAAAATGTTTCCACGTGTAAATTAATGCTTTATCTTTTTTAGAAAAGCAATTTCTAAGGAAATCGTCAGGTTTTGAGCTATGTATTTTCGATGAAACTTTTTTTATGCGGTCCCAATCCACCACATAAAAAAGTTTTTTTTACAATCTGGACCGAACTACTTTTTATAGCTATTTATGATATTTTTAAATATATTTTTTTGTGCATTTTTTATGCGGTCCCTATCCACCGCATAAAAGAAAAGTTTACGTATTTACGGTATTTCTTACGAACACAACAACCGCAACAACTACCCTCAGTTTCGATTTTATGAACAATTTAATGATTAGTAAATTTATATGGAGTATCCAAAGATCTTCGCCCGCCAATGTATGTATCTATGTATTTTTCCAAAAATTAGTAAATTTACTCAATTTGTTGATAGTGCATATCTTTACGAATTTAAAATTTCACAATTTGAATAAAATTATCTCAATTTTGTAACTTTTTGTGTTGAACTCACAAAATGTTTCGGGTCAAGCTGTTCAAGCTGTAGTCTTTCGTAATATATAATTTAACTCTCTCTCCTTTCTGTAATTTTTTTACTGTATTCACTTTTGCAACCCTCTGTAATATATTATTCCACGTACATAGGTATGTAGGTACTTTTCTTAAATATTGTGTACTTTCCAGTTTCCACGAATCAAAATGTTAGTTACCATGATTAAAAATAAAGATAAAAAAATTATAAATAAATAACTACAAAAATCGTTTAGATTATTGTGTTGTTAAGGTGTGTCCAGCATTAAATTAAAAAAAAAAAATATTTGCTTATATTGCTGACATATAGGTACATACTCCACGGTCTTTCATGTGTGCATTTTTATTATTATTTGTGCTAGCGCTTAACGTAGCATCTGATAGTGAGTGCTATTAAAATTTACAGTTAGGTTTCCAACTTAGCATATTATGCAGAGCCGATAATTACTTGTATAATATTTTAATGTTATTGATATATGGTTAATGGTTATCGTTATGGCTTGCACATATCTGAATCAATAATTAAAATTATTGGAGTTCTAATAATCATAATTTTTATGTTAAGGCAAATATAAATTTTAAAAATTAATTTAAACTTAATGCTATTGGGCTTTTAAATAATTTCACAGTATCGAGAAAATAATTTTGAAATTTCTTATTTTAGTCGACCAGAGAATTTTTCACATATTTTTTTTTTTTATTTTTTTATTAAAATTGGGACACTACTGCCGGTGGATGGCGCGGTCAGCAGCGTCCGGCGGCATCGCCAACTAAGGGCATGCGCCGCCAAACACGATATAAATAAAAATAACAAATAAAGACAGGGACACATAAATGCACTAGACAACGGACAAACATACACATGATAAAATTCACCGATGAGCCCTGCCATCCCAGGACTTCATAACGAGCGGACAGTCCTTGGTGGCGGTACGCTAAGTACTAGCCAGAACGTCCGGTCACCAAGGACTGAAAACCAACGATGAAACTCCGAGGTGTAAAGGGCCCCGAAGTGGAGAACACTGAGTAAAAATATCACAGATAACAACATCACAATAATATCACAAGGAAAAAAAAATATAAGAGGAAAATCTTATTACGTCACTGGGGAGCCACAGGCCGACCAGTGCCGCAATAAGTAGTTAAAAACAAAACCGCTGAAGGGCTACAACAGCAAGCCCACAGCGGCACAATAAAATATCACAGATAAGAATAAAAAAAAATGATGTACCACCTCGGGTGGAAAAGGCCCTCAGTAGTACATCGTTAAAACAAAACGGATTAAACACAATCTTATTAAAAAATAAAAACAACAATATCACAGATTTCAAAAATTTCTTGCTCTGTGACACGATTCCGCTCCCCATAGTCTCAACAGTTCCGAAATGGCTTCGTCAACACCTAGGAACTCACATGTGTAGGGACAGTGACATCTGATTACTGAGCAACATGTACTGTTCTGTCAGATAACTGATTACTGGGTACATGTGCCGTTCTGTCAGATGTTGGGGTCAACCTACACGGGAGACCGGTACGATGACTAGGCCACGTTCGTCCGGGTCGAGGCTACAGAGAACGGGACAATGCCACAGAGTATCACAGAGCCAACATCTGACCTGTGTTCGTATCACTTCGACGGGGCGGAAGCCGTCATATCAACGCCCACGAACGCATCCGTACGAGGGACAACGAGGTCTCCTTACTGGGCGAGCTCGCTCAAGCTGTTCGGGCAGACGTCGACTCGCACGCGTGGCCGATGAGAACGAGTGCGTCGAGAGCCGCATTCTTACTCATCGAAATGACAAGAACAAGGCCAGGAAAATATCACAGACCGAGCAGCTAGACAATACCACGGCAGGCGTGAAAACCTTAAGTGGCATAACAAGTATCACAGATATAAAAGTATCACAGATCAGTCAAACAAAATCACAGATGCAATATCACATATTTCAACTCGTCTGAACGGTCTCGTCGGACTCTGAAGATCACGCCCATGAGAGTAGATAGCACTGACGACGCATTGAATTCCGGTCAAGGTACCAATTAAACCAAATCAAACTGACGCAGGCATAACACTCACTCGGGGGATACAACATCGTCCCCTCCACACGATCATCCTTGTCGAAACACGGTACCAGAGCCTCGTCAGCCTGCTAGCCGAAGCTAACAGTTGCCCGCCGGGCACGAACGGGGACGTGAAGGTTGGATTTTAGCCCAGCTTTTCACATATTATTACACGAGAGGTTTGTATTTTTTTGAATAAATTTGGGTTGATCTAACGAAAATTTTGTTGCTTAGCAATTTAACGAGAAGAACTGTCAACTAATAAAAACGCACCAGCGAAACTGAAGCGTTTTTGGATTGACAGTTCTTCGAGTTAAATTGCTTTTAGGCAAGATACTTGAGTTGTAGAAAACACAAATTTGTTGCAACACAAAAGTATAAAACAAGTGTAATACGGTAAGACAATTTAACGAATATAATAAAGTATAAAAATAAAGGGAACATTAGGACTTTATAATAAAGTATAGTTAATATTACTTATCACATTAACATTGTTATTATGGTTCTGAAATCAGTGAAATTTACCAATACGAATTTTTGTTTCGTTCTTACCGTGTTTACCTACAATAAAATGAGCAATGAAATCTTTTGTACCATTTTTTTCGCTGTAGAAATCTGTCCTAATTTTTTCCCCATGGTAAATGTGAAAAAACTACAATAAGTATTCTTATGGGACTTGATACACATTGTCAATAAAAATTATATTTTGAAAAATAACTTCTGAATTTAAAAAAGAAAATCATTAATCATTTTAGTTTTATAATATATGCTTTCTGTATAGTAGCAGTGTAGCACATGTTTATTCTATAAAACGGTAGTAAAAAGGCAAAAAGGGCTATCTGATACAATATAAATTTTACAAAAGAGACGAAATAGTGTGAAGAGTCAAATATTATAATTGGAAACTGTGACTATAAAAATGAAAAAAATATAAATATTTCCTTTGGGAGTTTTACTAAACGGCTAATATTTCCATCAACGCTTCATAAGCATATGGAGAGTTTCACTTCTCTTTGGAATTTTTCTAAATTATAACAGATGGCTCCTTTTGCTGATTCTGTCAACTTAAGTATCTTTGAGCCAAAAGTTATACCGTTTTGCCATGTTAAAGATACTACTATTTGATACTTATTTCTAACAACAAAGCAATACGGTACTTGACTGTATTTAAAATTTGTGTCAATTGTTAAATAATTCTATGCATTATCATTACATATGTCCAATTTTAATGATGAAACATACAAAGATTTGATAACTATTTAGAAATTTTATTTTGAAAATCGCCATTTTTCAACAAATATTCAAATTAGTGAAAACGCGCCATTTCTTGAAAATGACGTAACATTTTGTAGCTAGATATGTCGATTTTGATAATTTTCATCGATGAGATAAAATTGTGTTTTCTTTTGAATATTTCTATTAGCTTATATATATAGTAATAATAATCGACCAGAATTCAAATAAATACTTGCTTTTACTTTGACTTTTTATGAATATAATCAAAGTTTTGAGGTTATAAATATTGATATTGACGTTTAGTTGCTTCAAACTGTGACGTCACTATAGCGAGATGTTTTTCCCGCCTTTTTCTCATTTAAAATTGTAGGGTCACTTTTGTTGATGATTTTTTACAGAACCTGTCGAAAATAAAAAAATCACTTAACTGACATGGAAAAACAATGCTTTTAGAATATTTTCGTAACTTCAGTCAAGAACCCTATTTCAATAAAAACTGCAGATAGATCTTTTGCCTTTTTACTACCGATTTAAGATGTAGGTAGCACATGTTTATTCTATAAAACTATTGGACGTAATGACATCAAATTTTAATACAATTTATAAAATATAACCTTTTGCAAAAGTATCACATATTCACACAACACCTACACCTTCATCCACTTATTTCTTCAATTATAAGATCACAACATGACTTTCGAATTTTACCTTATCGTTAGGAAAATTCGAAAGTCATGTTGTAACGCTGCAAGTTAATCAAAATTTGTTGAACGAAAAATCTGATTTTTTAAATAAACTTCTACTTTTTACGTACATAACTATTGTCAATATTACTACATAGTAGGTATATTGTAAACGCAATAGAAGTGTTAAAAATGTATATTTCATTGACAAGTCACTAATCAGATGTCAATTAAATCGCCCACGTCTCATCATAAATATATTAGATAAACAACAGTAGGCAGTAGGGGAAAACACATATTACTTACTATTAAAATTAATATTACACATTTAAATATCTTTAAAACGTGCATTCATCACTGTCGCCTTATTAATGCATTTAAACAGCAGGCAGTGAAACTTTTTAAACATTTATTTAGAACTCGCTCTATCTATACAATACTTACGCCCGTAATTGTATATTTTTGTTTATATTAATATTAATAACCTGTATTTTAAATTCACTAAATATATTATACATAAAATCTAAATCAGGATTAATGTCAATAGGAAATTTAAATTTCGTAAAAAAAATATTGCGAATGTTAGAAAGAATAATTGCTATTAAATTTTCTGATAGCAAAATGATTTTGAAATGTTAATTGTAAATTTTGAATTGGTAGCGAGCACCTCAAGTAAAACAATTCCTCCGTGACGTTGAGAATCAAGAGATTAAGTATACAGCGAAAACTGTCAAGTGAATACCACAGTTCTTGGATTTCAATGCGCCCCGTTTACCCTGTAGGATCATAAATAATATTATAAATATAAAGGTGAGCTTGTTTGTTTATCTTTCTTTCACACTTCAACCACTTAATCCATAGACTTTAAACTTTGTTTACACAAATAGCTCGGAGGACAGAGACAGGATACTGTTTATCCGGGAAAAACATTTTATCCCTGTGAGAAAATTTACAAAATAAAAACTGTAATGAATAAATTAAAACTACAGTTATAATATTTAATATCATTATGTAATTGTTTTTAAAATTAAAAAAAGTTTATAATGTAAAAATCTGAAAAATTAAATTAATTTCCCGCTGCAGGTTTAAGATTTCCCAAGATATGCGTCTACAGCCGATATCTTTAATGATAGTCTGATAGTCATCTGAAGTGGTGACAATTTTTTTTTTTTTTGCATATGTACTACACAGCAGTCTAGCAATAAAATTAAATTTTTAAATTTTTAAGTACACACTTAAAAGGATTGTTTCGTCCCATAAAATGTGTAGAGGAAAAAATAAGATTATATTATTATTAGTCGAACTTTTTATGGTAACCCATGTGAATTTTTTGAGAGTTGCCATTTTTATTATAACCAAATTTGTATGGTAGAAATGGTACTGGAAAAGGTTCTTTTCTTGGATGTAATGCAAATGTAACCAACCAGAACACTATCGGTTGAAATAGCCTCAAGCCTTTTTTGCTCATTTATGTTCTTAATTAATGTATTAGATCAGTTTTATCGAAAAACTAATATACAGTCTCATTTAAAAATCTATAAGTTTGTATCATTGCTCGAAAACCATAAGAGCTTTATCTCCTGACTATAGCAATCAGTTGTCCCCATCGATATCTACAACTCTTATTTGAACAATTTTTCGATTAAATAAACGGTTTGGCTGTAATAAACTCACACAGTATATAAACAAAATTTCGTAAATTTTTAAATTCACATTTGAAGAGATAATGAGGTTTCACTCGTTAAAAATGCATAAATCCAAAAAATAAAGTATACTATTCATTTCTAGAATTTAATAAATTTTATATTTTTGAATTCCTACTTTGAGAAGGTGTTTCACTCCTTAGGATCGTTTTTTAGCACCAACTGATATTTTTAATGTTGTTAAATAAATAACTCTACGTACTGGTGAAGTTTCAGTTTTTTTTTTTTTTAGTATTTTCGAGCTCGTGCAATTCCTTTGTTAGTAAATAATTTAATTGTAATTAATTTAATTGTAATATATTTAATTGTAGATAATTTAATTTTGGGAAAATTCATAATAATTATGGTGAAACTGAAAATAGTATCATTGAAAATTCTTAATTACGAGCACAAAAAATCTTAATTTTGAACCTTTGGTCCTGTTACTTTTACATTACAGTGTACCATCAGTTGGGGCGAACTTAGACAGTAGGGGCGAGTCTAGACAGAGCTACCTCTCGATATTTCTTCGTCAGTGTTATGACCGTACAACGTCATAGATGAATTTCTGCTACTGAATTTTGTCAGTTATGAGTTAGTCATCAAAGAAAAGCGGTGAACGTGACATCTTTGTATTTTGTTATTTTACAGGCGCATTGTTTATAATTTTTAAAAATAACGCGCGTTTTGAAATCTTATAAAGAAACTGCTGTACAAAAAAAAAAAAAAACAGTTATATATATAAAGTAGGGACTGAAAACAAAATGTTTGGCGTTTTTTGACAATATATGTACCAAAAATGAAAGCCGTATTGTGCTTAATTTTTTTTTTTATAGATTGTTTAACAAAAAGGT
Source organism: Brachynemurus nebulosus (assembly GCA_035578155.1). Taxonomy (NCBI): domain Eukaryota; kingdom Metazoa; phylum Arthropoda; class Insecta; order Neuroptera; family Myrmeleontidae; genus Brachynemurus; species Brachynemurus nebulosus. Next base: position 49,432,175 of record JAPWDM010000001.1, on the reverse strand, counting down.
GAGGCGAATTCATACACCATGGTGCGTCAATATAAAAAGATAGTGGGTATAAACTACATAAACTGTAGTCTAGATAACATAAAATGGGCTCTTTTCAACAGAGGCGCAACAACCGGGGAGGTCCGAGGGGTCCGGACCCCTCAAAATTACCTGGAAATTTTCCCTTCAATTTATTTTATTTATATTAAAAAGTAAAATTTTTAGTGGTTTACTAATATTTTTTATTTGAAAATCAAATTTGATAATTTAAATTTTTGTTGGACCCCCTGTAGATATGTAGTTGTTGCGTCCCTGCTTTCCGATATTAAAAATAAAAGAAAATCGCTCAGACAAGCTGCTGAATATTTCTATGTTCCCAAATCGACCTTGTATGGTAGACACAAAGGCAAATCGAAATAAAATTCATTTAACTCGGCAATTCCCAGAGTTATTTGGAGGTGACAGATGTTTTCAATTTTTTTCAACGATAAGATAATTAAATCTTTACGTTCTGTTACCACCATTAGAAGGCTAATAGATGACTTTATATTTCTTTCTTGTGACAACTCTATACTATAAGTTAAACAAACAAATTAATACAATTTACAATTAAAAATGTCTGTCACCTACAGGTGACACTGGGAATTGCCGAGTTAAATCAAAATGTTTTATTCCACCCATCAAAAGTCATTCCCTGATGCAGTTATTTATCTTACAATTAGCGAATTTCCAGATTGGAAATTCAGCTATTTTTACCTTTTTATGTCCAATTTTACCCATATGCATGACTGGATGTGATTTATATTGCAAATAAAGCACTGTTCAGATTCGCCCCACACATAGGGGCGAATCTAGACACTATATAACCAAAAAAAAAAAATGTTGCAGTACCAATTTTGATATTTTTATTACTGCCCTATATGCTCGTGATACTAAAGCATTTGAATTAGTTTTTTAGAATTTTTTAGATAAACTCTAAACAATTTATTGCCAAAAAACTGAAAAAATCGTCCAGATTCGTCCCAACTGACGGTACATATACAATTTGTTTATGTTAATATTACAGCTAGCATATCTACTAATCTACAGTATCTGAATAAATAAAAAATTGTGCCAACTCTGAAGTGAGATTCTACTACTACCTATGACTATAAACGTTTAGCATATATTAAATAATTCAGATTAATCTGTTAAACTATTTTAAGTCAACTGTTTAAAATGTACTATAATGTGGTGTGCTGCGCTAATGAATACATTTCAGTTGAACGTGAGTTGAACAAATTTTTTTTGACGTTTTACCTCTGTCAATTTAATAATTACTTGTACAAATAAGTGTAGCCTACTTTTAATACTTTGATATGTCTCTATTTCTTTTCTTATGGGCTTAATAATAATACGTATGAAATAATTTTGACATTTCTTTTTGAATGTCTAACAATATTTGTCAAAAAGTTGATATAAAATTGATTGTGTCATAATTAAAATTAAATTTCGCTCCCAATATTGACCATATTATTTTGTAAAAGATTTTAATCTTACGATTTACAGTTTAGACTTTCTAAAATGGATATACATCTTGTAAATGAAAAGTCTCTCTCATATTAACTACTGAATACTCAAAAAACTAAAAGTGAAAATAATACTTGAAAATTTAGTAATATTCACCTAAAATCATGCAAGATATTCTAAAATATAAACCAACTTTTTTGAATTAACTCACCCTTCAACTGTATGTTCCGAAGCGAAGAGGTGGTATTAGCTTTAAATTTTTTAAATTTGTTCATTTTTCAATATAGTTTTAAGTAAGTTAAGAATCCTTGTAAGACCTAACTCCTCCATATTATGTGAAAATATACGGAACAAATGAGTGAAATTATTATGTTGCTTCAACATACACATAAATTAATCCTGATGCCGTCCTAAAGTATACGCATGAGTAGTTAAAAATTTCGGTTGTCGTTTATTTTTGATAAAAGGTATAAAATTGATTAAAAGTGTTATTCAACAGAAATTATATCTTTGAAGGGAATTTCAATATTTTAACCAAAAAATTGAAAAATTTACCTCAAGTTACTAAAAATTCATTTATGAATCGAACGGGAGTCATTTGGCTCATTTTTTAAATAAAAAATTCATATCTACGGTGTTATTAATTATATCCAACCGTATTTAGGCAATGAAAGTTTTAATTTGGATGGCATAAACTAACTGAATGTTCTCTGTTAATAGGAATTTTTTACTATCGTCTTTTTCATTTGTAACTAAATGAAGGCTATTATAGGATTGATAAAAAATAAACTTCTAGAACGTAGGCCATATACGTAGTTGGACTAAATTTTAAAATTTTGGTAGTAAAAAATCATAAAATTCCACTAGTTTTTAGAAAAAGGATAAAAGTTACAAAAAAAGATTTGATCCATCTAATAACGGACCGGTCCGACCGGTCCAGGCGATCTGAACGTGCCCGCAATTTGCCCGCAAAATGGCACGTGGCACAATGCGGTCAGATTCGACATTCACACCGATGCGGGCACCTCATAAAAACTATTTTTATAAAAATACAATAGAACAGGACAGAACAGAAGCGGACAAACGTGTCAAACATAAAAGGCTTTGAAATTGTAGGCATACAGGGCCATAAAATTATGTATATTTTAAGTAAACATACTTTGTGTCTATTTACAGTTAAATGCAAAATCTGGAATTCTCAAAAAGTGTTATTACTTCTTTTCTGAATAGCGAAGGATATGTAAAAATAAAAATACATATTAACGAAAGAAAAAATAAGACGGATTTTATTACATATTGACTGCAAATACCTTCTATTTTTTTTATTTTTAATATGTTTATTGCATCATGAAAATGTAAATTTTGATTTTCCGACAATGATTCATGTATCTTTCAATACGTACCTAATTGGTAATTTAGCCGTGTGTATATTTGGTTACTCATATTCAATATTTTTTATACATATTTCTGCGAAAGTTCTCTGGTCTTCAATACCGCGGTTTTCCGATATCCGTACTACCATTATGCGTACCGTTTGTGTGTGTTTGTGTATACATACACAATCTACGTGACAAAATTTTTAATGTAAATAAACATTTTTATGTAAACAGATCTTCAATTTTTAACATATACAGGCGATTATTTTGAAAGTTAACATAAATATATGATAATAGTAATAATAAAAATTATTAATACACATATATATTATAATTTCCAAGCTTACAATTAGAAATAAATATTATGTAGCTAGAAGATATGACTTAAAAATTTATTTTTATAAAAATATTTTAATTTTTATTAAAAAATAAATTGTCTAGAGAAACATTCTGTATATGATTCCGTTAAGAGTACCACGTGTATGTATTGTCGTACGGTTAACGGAATATCGGTGTGAGTGCTAATAAATGTTCGGCAAGAAGCAGGAATGTCTTTCGTATGCTGTTCAAAGGATTTGTAATAAATTTTTTCATTTAGAAATAAACCGCGTTTATTTGGTTAAAAAATAATTGGTAAGAAGACAAAAGCATATGGTATTATATTGAATATTATTAAATGTATTTAACTTTCATTTAATAAACTAAATTTTAAATATTGTTTAAAAATTTTTTATTTACCTAATGTTATACGCAAAAGATGAAACAAAATGGAATACGTGACCCATACAATAGATTTAAAATTGTGTATTATTTTAATTGCACTAGTGAAAACATTTATATTTAGATTTTTTACCTAACAGATTGTTAAAAAGTAGAAAAAATTGGTATATATGCATCTATTTGCATATATATTGCAAATTCGGTACTCAAATACGTGACAAAATTGATTGTAAAATTATTCAATTACCCTTCAGGGTTTTGACCACTAGAAATATTTTTTTTTGTTAAGTATTTTATTACCTACCCACTTCAACAGTTCGTAAGATGCCCGCAGATAGATTGTCCGTCAATTTGCCCGCAAAAACCAGTTCGTATTGGTCTGAATTCGTAGGTACATTTAAATACATGTATTGAATTGTTCATGCGAGAAGCCGGTCACGGTCTGTCCACACACTAAAATAAAACTCGTTCTTTTAGATGTTTTTCCTAAATAACTGCTATTTTGTCAAATGTTTCGTATTAAAGATAAGACATCTAATAAATCTGATTTATTTTTACTTAAAAATTTACAGATCAAAAATCAAAATTTTAGTTAATAACATTAAATCAAGTCGAGTATAAAAAATCATTACGTTAAATAAGTTCAAAGCCTTCAGGATCTGATTCACTACGCTCTATAGTTCTATAATTCATGATGCTTGAACATCTTTAATTAAATACAAAATACAAGAAAATATAAATGAAAAAAATTTATTTAAAATTCACAGCACGATTTTACAGTTTAAAGAACGTGCATTTGCAAAATAAATATACTCCCGGATATTTGACTGTCTTGCTGCTGCAAATACAAAAAAATTTTCACGAACTAAATATTATGTAATTGGAATATTTAAACATTTTCTTCAACCTATTTATAAATTTACAAAGTGTTTCCTCAATCCTAATTTTTTCTGCCATACAACAGCTGTAATTATATGATTTACATATATAAAAGAAAGGAAATTATATTATGATAATAGGGGCTAAAAGCGTAATCATTATATTACGGAAAAAAAATCATTAAACAAAGTTAAGTATTTTATTATACTTAATATTATATAACGAATTTAATAATTTTTGTCCCGCTGGGACATCAAAAGAGTAATTTAAGTACTGAAGGTTATTATCTCTTAACAAACTAATTCGTGCAATAATTTAAACAAAAATATAGTTTCTTTAAATAAAAAAGATTTTCTCTTGTACTAGTCTGAATGCTCTCAGATTCTCTCATTTGATGCTTTCTGTCTTGAAATAATTACTTCCTGAATTTAATTTGGACTAAACTGGTAGAAAGCTTTAATTGCACTATATAATGAATCGCCAGTAAGAATGTCATTCTAATTTGTTATTTAACTAATGATGAAATTTTTATAACAATCGATTTATTAAGATAAAAGGGCTACTACAAAGATAACTTTTAAAATTTTCCTTTTGAATCTACGAAGGTATGGGAAACCTTGGAGAGGTGAATGTTTCATAGCTTTCTGAACAATTTTCAGAGATTATAAAGGTTCATCTCTAAAATTTCGCAAACATCAAGTCCAAAAAATGCAAGTATGTTACATGTTAGTCGTCTGATTTCGCTCAAATTTGAGAGTAGCTGATAAGTCCGTCGTCGTACATACATTGTCCCGAATTACAGTCGAAGCAATGGTAACTGCTACGCAAACCCAATCGCAAAATCAGTATAGCACGCTCAGTATTTCACTCGTTAATAAATAAATTTCCGAAAAGTCCCAAGTTCTTCTCTCAGATAAAGTGATATTTTTACCCACGGCAAAACGGAACAGGATATGTGTTTAGGGTAAGAAGTGTGTGTGTTTTATATGTCTGTTACCATTTATCTCCAATATGGCTTAACCGATTTTAATGCGGTTTTCTTTATTTGAAAGCTGGTAATTCCGGGATGGTTCTTAACCGGGTGTGATGAAAGTTTGTTCAGTCACTTACAGGATATTCCAGAATAAAAATACAATTGAAAATTTAAAGAAAGTTTTAAAAACCCATGACGAAAAAGCTTTAAAAAGTTTCAAATAAAACTTATTGGAATCCCATATTTCAAATTTCATTATAATTTAAAAAATAAACTAATTTTCATCCATCATGTGTGACATGTCTTGCCGTTTATTTTATAGTGTAAGCTTTCTCGTCGTGGGTTTTGAAAACTTTTTTCTCATTACTAAATAAAATCAAGTCTCCTATAATGTAAAACAAGTCAATAAGACCCTAAATTAACGGAGATTTTAGTTGCTTTCGTTACAGAATCAGTGTTTCTAATAAAGAACCTTTGAACTTTTCAAATCCAAAATTAAATCAAAATTTAATAAAATGAGCACAACTATTTTCAAAAGCATTTCACGATTAATAGCCATAAACTGTTTCTCATTGATTAAAATAAATATAAACGGTACCTATAAATTATTTTACTTCTTAAAAAATATTTTTTACTTAAATAAAAAAAGTTAAATATAAAATAATTACAATCTTTCCATTTCATTAATTTTTTGAAAAACGAATTGGATTATCACGATTTTCTCGTGAACGTACATACAGTTACAAATATTATAAATAAAATAGATTCATTAATCAAATATTATAACATTTAAACAAAAACAAAATTAAACATTATTAAATAAATAATAATTACTAATTGCGATACGAGATGTAAATATGTTTGTATCAAATTCAATTTACCATCAATGATTTTGCAAATTATTAGATTAAATCTGATTATTTTAAATTAAATCTTATCTTAATATCAATCATTATTTAATATTTAATCAATATAGTTTACTCAAGTGCATACAAATCTATAATATTAGAGGCTATACTTATTTTATTCTAATTACAATACATATATAATAATGATAATAATTTAGTTCTTATATTAAATATAGGGTAATGCGGGGATAAGTCTATAAACGGAATAAGTGCATTAACCGCGTTTTTTAATACAAGATAAGCGATATTCTGTTTGTTAACATTATAGTCATCTTCTAAAAGTTAATATCAGTCTTTCTAGGTAAATATTTCAAAATATAGACACTGCAACAATTTATGAAACTATTAGATGATCCGGAAAGTTCGTGCCGTTTTCGGAGCCGCACGAATGAATTCATATTTCTTCAAGTAGCAACCGCAAACGAAACATGCAACAACATGTTAGTGTTAGGCCGATAGTGTTGCTTGTAATATGTATCATAAATCTTTAAACAATGTTTAAATAATTTTTTTTGTCAGAAATATTGAGCAATTTTAGACATCAAGGAACACCATCATGTCATTTAATACGAGTTTAAAAAGATACTAATGCAGCTGACGCAACGAGAAATATTTGTAGTGTTTAAGGTGACAATGTGCTTTCTGATAGAACTTGTAGAAAGTAGTTTGCTATAGATTTCGAAAGGGTAATTTTTCTTTGGAAGATGAAGCTCTCTCCGGTCGACCTGTGTGTATTGACGATGAAACAAATTGTCAAGAAATAAAGCAAAACTCGAGGCAAACTGTCAAGAATTAGCGGAAATTCTTGAGCATTCAAAATCCACAGTTTTCGGCCATTTGAAGAAAATCGGGATGGTCATTTACACCAAAAACGGCACGAACTTTCTGGATGACCCAATATTTTAATTCTATTTAACATTTCCTAGAGATCGAAACCATTAAATACTTATTATTAATGTATTGTTGTAAAATATTTTGTTGCTGTAAAATTTGGAACTCTGCAAGATGACTCTAGCAATTTTCTTATGATTGTTATAATTAATAGTCTATACTAACTTTTTGAAGACGGTTGTATCTGAATTTGTCATAAATTAATATTAGTGCCTAAATAATAATACCTAAATTAATTTAAATTAATATTTGAGATTGTAAGATTATTAAAAAAAAAATGAAAGGTGAAAGGTTAGTAATGAAATAGTATGAAAATTATTACGCTCGTTCAAGTTGTTATGCAATCTATTTAAATTGTGTCTAGGTCAAAAAATAGTAAATTTCATATTCTCGTTCAGTATCAGTACAGATACAAGAATAAAACAGCATAAACAGCAATAAAGAGCCTTTTTTCAGTTTTCACCCTTTTTCCCAACACTCCCAGCGTGTACTTTTTTTCTATTATTTAAATAAGAATATGTGAATTAAAGAAGAGTTCGAGATGAAGTTGGTAAAATTTTTTAAAAATTTGGTACACGTAAGTTTCATTATACACTAATCCAACTTTGACCGTACAATTTTTTATTCTACTGACTTCGAAGTTTATAACTATATATGTATGTATTTTATAAGCTCGATCAATAACATATTTCAGCCTCATTAAAATTAAATCATAAATTTTCCTTGACTAGAATGCTAACAAAACTACTGCTCCTAAAATGGCTCTAAAGCTTCAGACGGATCCAAAACAAAGGAAATATTTTGGATTAAAAATACTTAGTTGACTGAAAACTTCAAATACATAATTGAAAGCTTGTAAATAGAAGCCTCTTGATTTGCACGTACTTTTAAGTCAGATAAAGTATTCGTAATTGACCTTTTTATTTTATTTATTTTGTTTTTTTATTTCCATTTTTCAATTGACTGTTAAATGATTTCTTCCTTGTACATATTTATAAATAATTATAATAATTATTAACAATATTGTAAATTACGTGAAATATTTTGATTTACAACAACTTGCATCCATGTTTAGTAATTTCAAAACCGAGACAATGCAATCGTAATATATTATACGTACTTTGTAATAATCTTTTAATAACGTTTAATGTTAAACCTTGAAATATTTATGTTATTGCTACAACCACTTTATTTAAAGATATTTTTTTTTGTTACAATGTGATTTTTTTGATACTACAGCCGAGTAAGACCTCATATATTGTATAAGGAAATTGAAAACTAAAATTAAATTTTATTTGTATTAAAAAAAAAAATGTCACTTTGAAGCTCAATATTTAAAAAACTGGGCTTAAATATGTAGAATAATAAGAGAAATTTCAACTTTATTTTAAAAGCCTCTTCTAACGATAACCCACACGAAGTAAGTAGTACGTGGGAAAAAAATTTTTATTGCCACTTTTCAGTACGAAAAAGTACCTTCAAACTGTTTTATCATAATATATTGACATATAGTCTAGTCTAGAAGAGCCATTTTAGTGAAATTCTCATAGAGGGCACCAAAAATTATGAATTTGGTGTCATTCGATTCGTATTGACCTCTAGAAACTTTTTGAAAAAATTGAAAATGCGCTCATGAAAATTGCAATTGTTATAAACAAGAGAGTGAAAAAAAATAAGGGTGTTTTTGTTTTTTTGAAAAATCTCAAAAACTATTAAAGATTTTTGAAATTAAAAAAAAGATCTGAAAAGAGCAGGAAATTTCACAAAAATAAGTCCCGACTCCCGAAACTGTATCTCCAATATTTATAATTTTAACTGAGCCCTAAAAGTTATTGCTAAAATGGGGTGTTTGGCGTTCTCGCGCGCCGCGTCATTCAAACACGGTAAACAAAAAAAATTATTTAAATATATTAAATATCAATATTAAGGAATGAAAAAATTTACGTACCTTCGGAATAAGTTGATAAACAATAATCCGTGCAAAAAAAATTTTTATATGTATTTTTCCATTAGTTATGCTATTGTTAATTAACAAAATTTTTGAAACAGAAAGTTGACATAGAAACCTTAATAATTATTTAACTAAAAAGCTCAATTTTTTTTTGCTTCGTAGAATTGTTCTGAAGAGGTGAAAAAATAGATTCCCGTTGAAAAAATCAAAAATTTTTAATTTTCCACTTATTTATAAACAATCAATTGCATTGAAAAATGAGAAATGTTATTGATAAAGCATTTGTTTTTTTTTTGTTTTTTTAATTCTTAATTATTTCGTTTTTTTCTCATTGAACGCCACCTGAAAATAATTTTTTTAAATTTTTTAATGCTATTATTTAAAAAATTGTTATAAACAAATGCATTGTTTTTGAGGCAATGAAAAATTTTCTTTTTGATTCGAAGGACCAAAAAATATTATGATTTTTAAAAGAAAAATCGTTTTTTAAAAAAAATTTTTTATTGCTAAAAAATGAATTTGTTAATAAACAATTTTTTTCCGTCATTTATTATTAATATTAAAGTATTATTACGTTTTTTATAATACTACTTGATAACGACAAGCCATTCGTACGTAAGGCATTCGTATCGGCGCTGCTGGCTAAACAGTCTGAAAATAAATGACGGTAATTCATCTGGCATTTTGAGCAAATTTATTTATTTTGACAAATATCGTATAAAGTTTCGTAAATTCTTATATTTACACATTTTTAAAGGATAGGAAACCAAAGTGTTATCGTTGACATTATTTTGTCAATACCTACATGACTAAAAAAATAAATTTTGTACTTTTTTTATTGGCTTAAATGATGTATTAACATCTCTAGAATGATATTCAAAAAGAATTACGATTGCGAAAATATTTTAAAAATCATTTTGGATCGAATTTCTGAAACGACTTACAGCGGCTGGAAACGTTTTCCTTTTTTTGGCTTAAATGATGTATCAATATCTTTAGAATGATATTCAAAAAGAATTATGAGTGTGGAAATATTTTAAAAGTCTGTTCGAGGCGACTTCCGGCAGTTGAATACGTTCAAAAATGTCGCTGCGCTGCACATAGTATTTTGGAGTCTTTGGAGGTTGGTTAATAACCTTTTAAACAGGTCAGTTTTCCTTTTATAAAATTTTCATCGATATGGTCGAAAACACCGGATTTACACTTAGTTCTTCACAAGTAAAATTATCAGGGACACTTTTGTTATGTAAGCGATAAAAAATCTAGGTTTACATAGCGTTAACCACCCCCTTTGTTTTCCAAGTTTTCTGAAAAGCGGTTAGAAATCTTAATTTTGTATTAGCATTTTTTGTCTAGTTGTTTTTGAGATTCTTCCAGTTTTTGTTTTGAAGACAACTACAGGCATCCCTCAAGTTATTGACGATTTAGCTTATGACCACTGATCGCAGTTTCCCTCGAGTTATAGACAAATGATACGTATGTACGCATTGTCACAGTACCATACAGCACGTATGACCTTGAGTACATATGGTTTGTCTATAAGTTGAACTACGATCACTGATAATAAGTTAAATCGTCAGTAACTCGAGTGACGGCTGTAGCTTTATTTAGATAACCTAAGCCAGCTTTATAAAAAAAAATCTTTTGATGAAAATTATTTTAAATAAATAACAGCATTTGTAATTGTTATCTTCCTAAAAATTATTTGCCACGTAACGTACGATTAAAAAATTTTAAACACGTTTAAGAAAAATCGAATTAAAACAAAAAAACAATTGGAAATTCCAAAAAAATTTATGTGTTGTCAAATTATGCAAGTCTACCATATACGTATAAAGTCTGTACATAAAATTGAATTTGTAAACATGTGTGTTCAAGGGCGTAGCTAGAAAATTTCATTTATTGAGTATTTATCTATAAAGTGTTTTCGGAGCTTTCCAGCGAGGAAAAACACGAAGTGACACAAAACTACTTTTTCAATTTTTTTTTTCAATTGGCAACCATTAGTTAATGCACAAACCAACAGCAATATTAAGGTATCTTATCTGTTTGTAGGGCATATATTTAACATAACCTTTGGGTATTTAATTTCTATTGTACATAATAGTTTGTTGTGGTAACTTGTTACTTATCAAAAAAGAAATTCAATTAAATTCTTTTTTTAAAAAAAATGGAAACTCTGAGTCAACGCACAAACTAACACAAACCAACTTTGCTCTTGAGCTAAAGTCGATTTGTGTCGTAACACACGCTTGTTAGAAAGCACCTACCAGGCAAATGTTAACTTTAGTCGACTATGCTAGCGTTCTCCAGAAAATTTTGTTAGAATAATGGAGCTTGCAACGTTACAAACCAGAGGGTTCTGATTCAAAAAATTGATGTACGTCAAATATTTTTTCATAGTTTCCTTTGGTTTTTCACGGTATAAATACTTAACTACTAAAGTGCAGTCACTGTGTTAAAAATTGTAATTTTAATATCTAAAGTATGTTAATTTTTTTAATCAGACCCCTCTGGTTTATAACGGTGTAAGCTCTGTTAGCTAACGTTAGGCTAACAAAATTTTCTGGCGAACGCTAATATGTTTCCTCGACACGACGATAGCACGAATTTAAAAGCAGAGTAGAGCAGAGAAGCACTATTTTTCTTCAATTTCTTCAATTGTTTTCATTTCGACGAAATAAAACCAACTAAAACTCGAGAACGTGTTACAATATCGCGCAGCATCGCGCAGTTTCTGTGTCAAATTCACGAGTGCCATATCGGTCTCGTGCGACGCAGTGCTGCTCTGCTCTGCGTGTTCAATTCACGCTGTTCCGTGCTACAACTCGAGCCACAGAAACTGTGCTGCCCTGCCTGCGTTAACTGCGTCTCAATGTGCGCCCGGCCTAATATATACTGGTCACACTGGCACTAATCTAACTAATTTAATTTTAAAATTATTGAACTTTGTATCAACATGATTTTATAGTAAAAAAAAAGTCTAGAAAATTAAAATACATAAGCCATAATTTTATTTTTACACGATTTTAATTGTGGGAAACTTTTTTACATAGATACACCATACAATCAGCTATTAAATACAGTAAGAATCAAAAATCTCCACAGTAATCTCCACTAATTTTATTCGTAATATACAATGAAAAGTACAGTAATGGTTGGAGTGATGCGTACTTAATTTTAGGAATATTCTACAGGATAATTTTATCACCAGAAAGATTAGCGAAACGCCTATATGTAGAACATTAAAAACAATTCAGACAGCGTTCATGATATGAAATATAGGTGCGAACTAAAAAACTAAGGTACCTATATATCAATAAATCAATAAGGTTGCCACAACCATTAATATTTTTAGTCGAATATTTCCTTGAAAAAATTAGACTTATACAGCCTATACGATAAGAACGGCGAGAGGCGAGAGTAAGGGCGCTATCCGTTTTCGGACCCGTAGCACATGATACTGTAGAAAAAATGTCTGATATATATATATATATATATATATATATATATATATATATATATATATATATATATATATATATATATATATATATATATATATATATATATATATATATATATATATATATATAGTCCCGCTACCTTCTAATATGTGTAGGACCCCCCCCCTATGGAAGTTAATAAAATCTCATACTATTAATAGGGGTATCTCATACCCCTCATACTATTAAAATGGAGGAAAATTTTGGGCAAATTTTCGATCCGACATAACCTTTAGGAGGGTGGTAGGGGCCGTAAAACAATAAAACTTTTCCAAACCGGTTAGAAATAATGTTTCGGTCAATTATCTACAACATATCCAAAATTTAGCTTCCCAGGATGATCTGGAGGCAGTAGAGGGAGAAAAAAGTATTTTGGCTGGATCTAACACGCCCACAGCCCCCCAGAATTAACGCAGAGGGTTGAAATTTGAGGTGAAAGCTCGTACCTAGGTTGTGCCTTTTGGAGGTTCTAATATTTTACCCCCTAGAAAATAAACCTAGAGGGCTGAAATCTTGTATTCGGATTGAGTTAGTATCAAGGGGGTGCCTTTTGGGGGTCTCAGCTTTTAACCGTTACTCCCACTATTTTTATACCAAAAAGAAGAGGGCTGAAATTTTGTGTACAGGTTAGGCTAATAGCCAGCCATTGCTTTTTGGAGGTTTCAATTTTTAACCCTTACCCCCACGATTTTTATGCCAATATTTCCTTAATTTTTTTGCCTTTTTTCTAACACGTCTAGAGACTCCCTAAGGAAACTTAGGGGGCTGAAATTTTGTACATGTATTAAATTAGTATCCAGTTAGTGCCTCTTAGGGATTCCACATTACTTCACCCTCCCCACTTCTCCCATTTTTACATCGGAATTCAATGGTATTGTTAAATTTGTTGTAAATGCTTTATATTTATACTATAAGACAAGTAGGCAAATAGTAAATTTAAAAATTGAAAAAAAATGAACTTACTTTTATAACAAATGCAATACATACATATTAAGTAATTTAAAAATGTTATTAAAGTTAATGTTTATTTATAAACTAGGAATTTTGGATTTTGATTTATAAAATAGAAATTTTGGATTTTTTTGGAAAGAAAAAATATCTTCATAAAGGCCTCCCAGTTTACTATTTAAGGTCCTTTTTTTATATTTAAAAATAAAACACAAAGGCAATTGGCGGATAAGCATGGGTAGGAATGCCCTCGTACGAATTGTGTTGGCTTTTTTGCTGCTAACTGCTATCGGCACCGAATTGAAATTTACTGCGATTCAGCCCTTAAAAACTTAAAACCTTTTTTTAAAGCCCCGATTAGCCGGACACTCATCATCAGTTTTGAAACCACCAAAATGACAAATCGCTTGTAGACTTTCAATCACATTTCGCTTGTAGACATTCAATACCGAAGATGAAGGGAAAAATTCGACTTCCGTGATGGGGGCCCGCTGCTCACGGCGTTTTTTATTACTACACAACAACAAAGTTATCTTGATAAATTATGGTGACACCGTTTTGAATGTCATTATACCTATCCGTTAAATTTATTAAAAAATAATATATGTGCATATTTATTAATATATTATACTAATAATTATAAGGAATTGTAATTGCTAAACAGCACATAAACAGTATTTTATTTATATATTATATATAAAACATAACTATTAAAAATATTGTGGTTTTGATTATTGATACAAATCACGGATGTTCTATGCGCTTGTGTGTGTAATTACATACGAAACAAAAATTATTTTTTAAATTGATTTAAATCAATTAATGTTAATTGAATGTTCACTAAATACTAAATCACATTTTTTATCCATATTGAGAATTAATAATTATCTATTTTTACCATATAATCGCATTTATTTATTGAGTAATCCTCACATGCAATTTATGAGAAAATGGAAATTATTTAAACTCCATATTAATGAAAATTATTCCAACTTAATATTGAATTTTTCTTTTTCGAGTGATCATTTACATTCAGTAGTTTCATTATGCATACCTACTTACTAAGACTGTATTACAATTTCAAAGCCAAAAAAAATTGTATCAAAACTTTGTTATCGAAAAACTAACTAGCATGAATATTTTCTATGATAATTCAGACCGAAGGAAATTATTTCAATTGCAAGGGTCTGCTAGGTTTGCGATCATAATGTATTAATAAGAAGATTATACAAACTAATAAGTACTGGATTGGAAGCTATACCATTAAACGGTTTTGACTCGGTCACTTTTTTACTATTTTTAGTTATAACTCCTTCCTGCTGTTGAATACATCAATAAATACGTTCCTATCTTATAAAGTATGTTTCCTTTATTATATCCATAAAGTATGTTTCCTTTACTATATTCCTGAACCTTTAACCTATAAGTATATGTGTGTAAATAAAAATAATAAAGAATAAATAAAAGTGACCGAGTCAACATGATAAAACGTTGTTGAATCGGTCACCTACTTAAATTGTATTACAACGTCGAAACTAACCTGTTCAGTCCGAATTCGGGCACATATTTAGACACCAAAGCTTGTTTACAACAGTTAGTGATCGGTTGCAAAGCTTGCAAAGTCAGATGTAAGAAATATGGGAAAAAATCAATGACACACCACATACAAAGAGTAAGATATTTTATTGGTTAACATAGAGTAAGCGATAGTGTTTTACAAATTAGTATGATGTAATAATAAAATAACATAGGCCTATTTTAACATCTTAAATTACGTTATATCCATCAAACGAATACTTAAATTTAAAAGAAACAAGATTTTTCACTGAAAATGAGAGTGACCGAGTCAACAATAGAATTTGTTTACGCCGAATACTTTTTTTGTTGTTAAGGATACGATTATACACCTATCGAAATACCAGTGCCGATTAAATTTAGAATCGAATAAAACCGTCTGCTTTCGATTTATTATTCAACATCCGATTATGTATGCCTTAACCAAACAAATTCGTCGCTGTTTTTAGGTTATTTGGTCAACTTGGTACTATAGACTAGCGGTTCCCAACCTTTTTCCTCTCACGTACCCTTTATTTTCGTTTATGAGCACTCCCTATCTCCTAAAATGGAGTCTTCAAATTTTTACTACCATTATTCTTGTTTATTACAAATTTATTCACAATTCTTTTTGAGGTTATATTACGTAATAGGATCTAATAATTACAAATATTCAGAATATGAGAAACCGTTGAAAATTCGAGCATCTTAAAATAAAATAATAAAAAAAGAAAAATAGTTCAATCAGGTAGTAGTTAATTAGTTTCAACATAAAACTCAATACATGCTAATGATGAAGATTTTTAGAATATGTAATTTCTTTTCTTTTTCTTTCATTTTCCTTTCTAAATTATAATTTTTTTAATTAAAGCATCTTGTTATTTTGTAGTATTCGCCATTACCAATAATATTTTCACGTACGCCTAAGAAGTTGGCCGCGTACGTACCCCCAGGGGTACGCGTACCACAGGTTGAAAATCGCTGTTTTAGACAAACCAATCAGAGTTGAAAGACATTTACAGCTGCTTAGAGTATTTATAAACGATGAAACGAGACCAATTGTGAAAGGTTAGGTTGTCTGGTGTCTTAATAACAAATGTTTTTACCAATCGCGACATGGGTGACCGAGTCAGGATGGTTTTACGGTACATTTGTAGAAGGAAATTTCATTTAGTGACATTAGCATGCGAATTATGTGGTTAGTTTTCACAACAAAACAATTACTTATTCCTGTCAGCGCTTTTCCAAGCACTGAATATGCTAAAATATACAATTTTGCAGTTTAATAATAAATAGTATTTTTCAAATTTATTCCAAACTAGTGGAAAAAATGATGCCGATTTTTTTTCAGTATCTGTTCGAATTTATATTATTTCCTTCAATTCTTTTTTCTTAAATAATCCCAAATTTGCTTTTCTTTCTACCTAAAACTGTTTGTTTTTAAAACGATACATGTCTACAGAAAAAATTAAAATTTGTCAAGAATTACAAGTAATTGTTAAATAATGGGACTGTACCTACACATATTTACATGAAAGTTATCGCTAGCAAACGTCGCGTCGTCATTTTTTGATCAATTTGAATTTTGGAATTTATATTCCAATCATAGAGATACAATTCCAATATACAATAGCACATTAATTTTTACTAAACTGTGTAACAATAAAAGAGTTTTACTTCACTCAAAAATATCAAGAACTCAACACTTGAGTAAATTACTCGATCTATTTAATACGGTAACATACAAATGAAATATTCATTAAAAATATCCCTGAATGAGTTAATGGGATTTTGAAATAAACTAGAAGGTTTAAAACTTTACCCCTTAGTATGTTTACCTTTAATATTTTTATACAAAAAAGCTGTTCAGAAATCAAAAAATTGGATATTATCCCAGAAATCGGGTGTTAGGAACCATGGCGTGTTATTCCCATAACGACCAATTTTCAAATTTTAAAGATTTTAAAAGATTTCGGCTTCTAAAAGTACGATCCGACGAGTATCTAATATATTAGGTAACAAGAAATTTGACCTTCTGATGTTTGCCTCTAGAGAGGCTGAAAAAAAATTTCGAGATATACGAAAATTAATGGTTGGAGCGGCAAAAGAAGCATCTAAAGCTATTTTAAACTTGTCGAAGGAGTAGAATGCTAAAGAACTAGTCAGAGCTTTCATATTCTCTAGTTTGAGTCTAGTTTCATATCTTTTTAATTAATATTAAAATGAAGTAAGTATTTTACGGAAATTGAACAATGGCAAAGTACTGAAGATTTTTATTTATGTACGAAGAGTTGTTATCTGTAATGCAAAACTTTGGATGAAATATTAAATTTTATTTAAACGTAATAATAAATTATATTAGAGGATACATAAATTTGCTAAAAACAAATATCTAAAACAATAACATTAAATTTACTGACGCACAGTGGGGCCAAAGTAGGTAAAAGATGGCAAAAATTATTTAGTCCTTTTATTGACTACAAAATAGTTATACAACAATATATTTTACTTATATTTGATATTTATTAATAAAATACACTATACAGGGTGTCCCATAACGGTTGGTCAAGTGATATCTCGAAAACCACTCGTCGGATGAATTTGAAATTTGCAGATCTTGTTTGACCCTAGGTCGAGGCTTTTTCCATGTAATTCGATTTCATTTCCGGTTACTGGTTTCTAGCCACGTGATATCAACTTATAAATTTTAAATGGAATATGGAATTTTTGACAACGAATTTCGATGATACGCTTAATTTTAGCTTGAACTTAACTAGAATATTCGGTACGTACATAAATCTAATAGATTTGAGTGTTTTGTCTAATTATTTGCTATTTTTATGCCCCATCTGAGAGCTTATATGAACTTTCTAAGCTTCTTACCGATGATTTTTTTCAAACTAAATGGAAATAAAATCAACAAATTTTATATCCATACCGCAAAGACGTTTCATTATATTTTTTGTGAAATTAAAATATGTAATTCAGTGTCACTGTACTCTTCGGAATCCACTTCGGATTATATATATTATCTCCTGATCAGTAGATTTTTGAAAAGCATTTTTATACTTTGAAGCACGGTTGGGAGAGCTTGCAAAATCTTTTAACACATCAGACGCGTCAGTGGCACCAGAAGCTCTAAGACTCATTTGTGTAGCGAAGGTTAGCTCTTCCGGAATAATCTGCCCGTAACGATTTTGTCTTTTGGCGTTTTGATCGTAGGCCCGCAGCGTCAAAAGATTTTTGTGGCCTGCCAACATTTTTTTTTGGACAATGTTTTAAGAACTTTAAGGAAGTATCAAGCCATTCCTTATTTTTTCTTAAAAATTTGTCTTCTATTCTACAGCATTTACGCCACTTAATTTTAAATTGAAATATAAACTTTGAAATAATTTTATCTAGTTATGGTATGTGTGAGTACTTGGACAATTGGTGACGTTTATGAGGTAATCTCTTAAAAAATCTATTCGTTTTTGTAGAGTTTTAAAATTAGATTTCATTTGGCCGTATAAGGTTCGTCTTGAAATTAATAATAAGTGAGAATCCAATTCTGCACGAAAAAGAAATAAGGAAAGAAAATTTTTATATTATGTTAAAAATATGATATATACGAACAACTTCTAAAAGTATTTATTTATCCGGCCACTACAATTCTAAATAGAGTATATATATATATATATATATATATATATATATATATATATATATATATATATATATATATATATATATATATATATATATATATATATATATATATATATATATATATATATATATATATTCTATATACCAACTTTCACATTATTTGAAATTTTATTCCCGAATTTTACGTAGCGGTTCCTTTATTCAGTATGTCGAACCCTGGATTTATACAGATCATTAATTCTCGTTAATCTTCAAAACTGATAATAAATTTACTACATATGGTAACTTAGGTAGCACCACTCTTGAAAATTTCTCTCTTAATTTTTTACTACATAAACTTGTTAAGTAACAATCAATTTTAAATTTAAAAAAAAATGATTGTTATAATTTTATTGTTCTACATATACTAACGGATTTTTTTAAATTTGTCACATTTCATGATTGTTACTTTGAGACAGTTTAGAAATTATCAAAATGTAAAAAAATCAAATTTAATTATTGCTACACGAAGTAAATTTGTCTAATTAAAATTACATATTTTAACAAATGCGTTTCTGTTAGTTATGCTCTTATATATAAATTATATTACCGATAGTATTGCTTAATGCTGAATAAGAGAAAAAGGAGCAATTTGTAGCAAACTCTGCAATCATAATACCAAAATAGACTATTTGCTCTATCAAATGCAATAAATATACCCGTTGGATTCGATTGGATACGTAACTAAAATTCTTTGAGAAATTAATTTTTATAGAATTTTTCTACATAATTCAACTATGTTTCATTAAAGCTTGATAATATCAACACAAGTACTGATTTTAACAAACAAGATATATAAAAAGAAATAACATACCATGGGGAACATCACCCATTATAATGGATTTTAATTTTTTTTTTATAACTTAAATAACGATCTCGCAAATCACTACTTTACAAACAATGATATCGTTTAAAAAGCAATCAATTTATAGAAGTAACAAATAACAGTCGATATATCTGCACCCCCCGCGCTGTTTTACATAAGCTAATTACAGAAATTGTTGCTGGAATATTTTAGCTATTGATTTAAGGGGTCATATTAATTGTAGCTTATAATTTAATTTTTTGAATTTTTGCCACGTTTAATGGTATTTGGCCCCACTGTGTGACGTTACGTTATTTAAACATCAAAAATATATTGTTTAATATATGATATTATGTAGTTATTTTAAAACTACCCATCAGAAATTTAACATATGAAAACTATTAACGGTAACAAAACTGCATTATTATGTGTATTTTATTACGTTTTCAAGAAAACTTATTAATATCGAATAGTAGTTACTAGTTTAACTAGAAACATTACAAATAAAACGTTATCCGTAGAGAAAAAATCACACAACCGATTCAGATTTTTGTAATAAACTGATTCACTCGTATAAATTTTTTTTAACCTAAAAAAATCTCATCAGATATATCCTGAGACTTACTAACAAGTAAAGGTCCCGAGGCCGGACCTATCGATTTTGATGAAACTTAAATATGTTATAAAACACTAAAAACTAAGGGACACGTATTTTTTTATCTGCGGAAAAACGGTTTGAAGGGGTGAAATCGCCCTCCAAAAATTGGGGTAAAAATTTAATTTTTCAAATATCTCGAAAACAGTAAGAGATAGAGCAAAAGTTTAAATTGGCGATGTTGCTCTTTTTTAAAGAGCTATCTATTGATATGCAATTTGTTCATATTACATCAACAGGGGTGGTTGGGGGTTAAAATTTGGGGGTTAATTTTGCAAAAAGGGGGTGAAAAATAAACAATATAAAAATTTTGTTTACAGATTTGAAATCTACGTCAAAAAATCTAATTGACCTATTTTTGCTCAATGCCCTAATATTAAGTTTAGGGGTAGTTAACTAGAGGGTGACTATGTCGAATAGTCGTACAATTTGGGTATTTCAAGAAGTTCTTCTTCATGGAAAATAGCTTAAGACAATTAGAATAACGTAGAAATGAAATTCTCGAATTCAAAATTGAGGTTGAGCAACATTGGGGAGAGGGTGAGTCACCCTCTTAAATTACATACTAGTTTATATACACTAATTTTTGCTATTAACATACTGATAGTGGGTAAAATAATGTCACAATAAGTGGTTCTGAAGTTGGACTAAAATGAAATTCTCGAATTCAGAATTGAGTTTGAGCAACATTGGAGAGGGGGTGAGTCAGCCTCTTAAATTACATACTAGTTTACATACACTAATTTTTGCAATTAACACACTGACAGGGGGTAATAATGTCACAATAGATGGTTCTGAAGTTAGACTATCGTATGTAAGGTTTTTATTAGGTTTCGTTATTTTAGGTTAGGTTATGTAATTTTCGGTATCGATAATTTTTGATAAGGAAAACTATAATATCCATTAAAAAACAAACCTAATAAAGACCTTACATATGATAGTCCAACTTCAGAACCACTTATTGTGACATTATTTTAGCCACTATCGGTGTGTTAATAGCAAAAATTAGTGTATGTAAACTAGTATGTAATTTAAGAGGGTGACTCACTCCCTCTCCAATGTTGCTCAAACTCAATTTTGAATTCGAGAATTTCATTTCTACGTTATTCTAATTGTCTTAAGCTATTTTCCATGAAGAAGAACTTCTTGAAATACCCAAATTGTACGACTATTCGACATAGTCACCCTCTAGTTAACTACCCTTAGACTTAATATTAGGGCATTCAGTAAAAATAGGTCAATTAGATTTTTTGACGTAAATTTCAAATCTGTAAACAAAATTTTTATATTGTTTATTTTTCACCCCCATTTTGCAAAATTAACCCCCAAATTTTAACCCCCAACCACCCCTGTTGATGTAATATGAACAAATTGCATATCAGTAGATAGCTCTTTAAAAAAGAGCAATATCGCTAATTTAAACTTTTGCTCTATCTCTTACTGTTTTCGAGATATTTGAAAAATTAAATTTTTACCCCAATTTTTGGAGGGCGATTTCACCCCTTCAAATCGTTTTTCCGCAGATAAAAAAAAATACGTGTCCCTTAGTTTTTAGTGTTCTACAATATATTTAAGTTTCATCGAAATCGATAGGTCCGGCCTCGGGACCTTTACTTGTAAGTCAATATAATATATTTATACCTATACTTACTATTTATTTTACTGTTATTAAATGAAAGTATTTCCATATAAAATTACTATTTATTTTATTTTACATTTTCTGAGTAAATCTTATTGTTAGTGAATTTTAGTAGATACAATAGTAATAATTAATCATTATTTCATCGAACAAAGTTGCTCAGTTGAAAAATGAGCCAACAAATACAAACTTTACAAACTTCTTACAAGCTTCCAAAAAAAAGATTCGCCAAGTGCGTGGTAAATCACGCAAATTAGAGTTTCATAGTCATTTCAAAGAAAACAGCGAGAATGACAAGCCATAATAAATATACTCAAATTTCCTGATTGTGGAATCCTGACTTAATGCATATTTAACACGCACTTGACAAATTTTTTACATTACTCTTGTATTTTTGAATTTTGAAAATTTTAAATTGTTTTAATAAAATATAGTAGGGGAAGGCTCACCATAGTGGCCCAGGCAGGTAAAGTGGTCATCACTAGTTTGCAAATGAACTAAAAGCTGTCATTTCTTGTTATTTAGTTTAAATAATAGACTGACAGTTTATATAGTGTCATGGTGCATATCAACTCGTTAGGTATTACTTATTGTTAGAAAATTTTATTTAAAAAAAGTGTTTCCTTGTGCCCTTTCGTCTAAGGTAAGAACTTACAAATATTGTATAAAATATATTGTATTATAAATACTATTGGTTTCTGTGAATATCCCCTGTGTCTGTTGTAGTTCTGAAGTAATTAATTTTATAATAAACAATTACAAATCATACGTTGGGGCGAGGCGTATTTAAGTTTTCCCATTGTACTTAGTTTTGGATAATGTGGCCCACTATATATAAAGGTGAAGTGGTCCAGTGGATCCAGTGGTGGTATCTGAATTATGGCCGGAATCAAAGGCAGAAGATGGCTGGATAGGATGTACGATATGCAAAAGATGGGCTCATGAAATTTGCTCTGGTTGCAATGAGGAAGATGATGATTTTACTTGTGAATTTTTTCTTAAAAGTGAATAGTTACCGTCTGATTACCAGGGCCGTAGCTAGGTCTTCAGGGGCTCCGCAGCAGAAAGTACATTCGAGGCCCCTACACCGCCCCGGGCAAAAACAAAAAAATCCGCCTCTGGCGACCTTTTTTTTTGCTCGTCAGTCGTTTGTCGCCCTAATACCGCCCTTAAAATTACGCCCCCCGGCAAAAAACCGCGACCTTTTTTTTGCTTGTCAGTCGTTTGCTCGGAGACGAATTTGCAGAAATTTATAAATTTTGAATTTCTTGTATTCTCTTGGGGGGGGCCTTTAGCTGGGGGCCTCAGAGCCTAGTTACGGCCCTGCTGACTACTTTGGATAATTAAAAACTGTTTTTATGATTACTAGTTAGTAGCGAATTTTAATATTTTTGATTAAAAATTGTAATTTCATTTAAAAGTTAAAAAGTCAATTTTATCTATGATAATTATTAATAATATTGTACCACTTTACCTACCCAAGGTGGGTAATGTGGTCATTTTGTCACTCACGAAATAATTGAAAATTGTTACTGTGAATATGTAAACCGTATGTATGTTACAAAATAAAGACTATTAAATTTGCAATTGTATTATATCAAGAAATATTAATTTATTAAAACCGTTTAGAAAATATATCAATTCAAACCTTAGGATGGCCACATTACTCTATCTTCCCCTACTGCCCGTTAAAGCGCTTAAGATACGACACTATCTATGTAAAATTAGTCAAGTTGATGTGATTTTTATTAATTAGCCGTATTAATCACAACTTGATACTTTGAGAATGTAATTTTTATATACATAGGTCTGATTTGTGTACAATTTATTTATTTCTGATATTTTATATAATGCGGTACGATTTACTTAATTTGTATTGATTTCTTATAACGCAGTTTCGATATAACGCGTCAGTTGTTATAACACGGTGTAAATTAATCTAATTTTTCTTATTTTCGTGTTTCTTATAACACGGTTTTCATATAACGTGGTACGAATTGTGTAATAGAAGGACTGGAATGTATGTTAAAATAAACTAGGTATGCTGACATTTTGTTTCAATGGTATTTTTAATTAAATTAATTAATTTGCGGGGTGTACACTTTGAGTTTACGATTTTTATAATTACAGAATAACAAAATATTTTAAACGTATAGATACTTTTCTATGTAAAAGATAATAACAATATAGTTATAACCTCTGATTGTGAGAATATTTTGGGAAATATTAAATTTCACTTACTTCTACATTTTTTATGTTACATATTAATTTAGTTTATTACAAACATATGAGAAATAAAATAATAAACAGCTAACACAACATGTTATAAATGTTAAATTATAATATCTAACCATATTATATTCTAACATGTGTGTAAAGAAAGGACAAGGCCGTATTAATTAAACCAGACACGACATGCACTTCCTAAATTTTTTTCAGCTGCTAAATATCACAATGAATTAATACATATTTTACTCGCACATATTTTTTATTGTTTAGACGTTATGAAAGAGAAAATTTAGTGGATTTGTAAAATATAATGGTTAATTTGCTTCTGTTTCAATCCTATATATAAAACAATCATTGATTATTATAATATAAAATTACTTCGAAAATTATCAACAGTAGGGTTGACCGGGGTAATTGTGAATTGGGGCAATTGTGAACGACGCCTATAATTTCTAAATTAACATTAATATTGTTAAAAATCAATTATTAGTATGTTTTTATGTCCTTTTTTAATATGCTATTAAAATTGGATAACAATTCTCCAAGTATTAGTATCCTTTTTTCTATTTTGAAAAAACCCTTGCAAAACTTTGTGTATCTTACTTCGACCAATCCTCAAAAAAAAAATTTTTTAAATACATTTTATTTTTTAAAAAAGTAAGAAATGGTTAAAAGTACTTCTAAAAAAGTGGTCTAAACTCTGACAGGGTTCCTTATTAACTGCTAACGAAATTGGACAATTTATTACCAATTTACACTCCATGATTTTAAAATTGTGGCGTAATTGTGAACGTCATTCACAAATGCCCCCATTCGGTCAAAAATTTCAGTAGTGTTCTTATTAGAGTGGTGACATTATTGTACAAATTTCGGTACAAACAATACAAAAAAAAATGTGTAAAAAGCGATATGTTTTGTGTATCAATCTACGAAATCATTGCTGTGCTCCCTTACCCAATAACAACTTACGAAAACAGAAAGATTACTTGTTTTCAATGTCTCTGTGAGTGTCCAAGGGCAGTAGGATTAACACAAAACCTTTTTCTTTTATTTGCAGTCTTAGGCCAAATAAATTGTTGTTTTTTATTCATGTAAACTAAATGTATTTCCTTGAAAATGTCTTATTTTCCTTGTTTTTGTGTGAAATTCATGTAATTTTTTGATTTTTTATATGATAAAATGACAAAATGTCATCAAAATATCATTTTTAAGTTATAATAAATTTGTTTCAACAATTTTTATTATTTTTATTTAACGTTGATTTTTTATACAAATTTGAGGTATGCGTAACTTGCATTAAACAAAGAGAAATTGTGACCGCTAAAATATGATGAAAAATTTGAAAGTGGGGTAAATGTGAAAAATTAGAGTTGGGCTTTACTCTGATGTACCTCACTTCTCTTGTAATCCACTCTAAATAATTTTTCTGATGGCATTCACTTTTACCCTAAAATTCATTATATTTGCAAAACCGCACCGGGGAAATGTGAATGGCTTATAAAATTTTAATGTATATATATATATATATATATATATATATATATATATATATATATATATATATATATATATATATATATATATATATATATATTAATTTTAGTGAATATTACTTTCGGTTTCTAGTCGCGCTATGACAGTGGCTGTAATAGCTGGATTCCAATCTGGAAATTCACTAATTATAATTTCGGAAATTTGTTATTTTTAATGCTTAAGTACTATTACTTTTAAAGAAAAATGTCTAGAAACATTTTTTGTTGTTTTACATTAAAATACAAGAAAGAAATATTTTTCGATAAAATTTGCTAATTTTAGAAATTTATTTAAAAAAATAATTATTTAATCAAAACCTAACCATATTGCTGGGCGACTTTCATGTACAGTAGTACATTCTGAACAAGAAAGCTCCAAAAAAAAATTTTTGTACAAAAATTTTGTGCGAATGTTTTTTTTGAGTTTACCACAGATGAACGCCAAACCGCTCTATTAATAATTGAAATTATAAGTCTGTTATTTCTTAAAGTCCAAACATTCGCACAGGTTTTCGTAAACTCACTCAAAACTCTGAAGTGTTTTATGCCAATTCAGAAATGTTTATAGCCGTCAACAAATCGTCATTCTCACACTTCAAAAAATTAATTTTATTCATTTGCGTGATTAAAAGTGTTATATTTAATAATATTGAAAGGCAACCTAATTACAAATTAATCTTGTGCGCTTTAATTATATAATTTCACTTGTCAAATCAACACCACAGGTAATTTAGCGTCCAATTATTGTCTATACGGCAAGGTTAAACGACTATTATGATTTAATATGTTGTAAAAATTTCCAAGCCTTACTAAAATTCTTAGTAATATGTATTGTGTTTGTGCTATATTATTATACTATATTTATCCGTGTTATTCATGCAATAATCCAGTATTAATGTTAGTAGATTACTGGTATTTTCTAAAGTAAAGCTTTTACAACGAGATAGTAAGTCAAAAAATTTTGAAACGGAATTCAAATTGAACCGTTAATGGTTGATTGAACACGCCGCGATAGATAAGTGATTTAATATTTTATACTGTTCAAATTATTTAATCTGTGCACAACACTCTTAATGTCATATTATTTTAAGTTAAGCCGCTGCTACACGATGCTACGAACACCTTCCAACATTCGACGTTGGATGGTTCATAGCATCGTGTAGCCGTTGTTCGAACCTACGAGTGTCCAATGTCGAGCGTCAAACGTTCGCATTTGGTCGTGTCCCGTTCGATGTCGGTATTCTTGCACCGAGTCAAAGGGATGCTTCGAACGTTTGAAGGTCAATGTTGGTTGCGTTGGTTGGTTCGACTCAGCAGCTGCACGACTCGTTCATGTGAAGAGAGACAACATCAGTGTATAACATTAGAGATAACATCAGACAGATAACAGCGTCGTCCACTGAGTACCAACACATCATCATTCGTATTGGATCAAACATTCGATTCACCGTCTAGCAGACACATTCGTCGCACCAACTATCGAACTTAATTGCCTCAAACGTTCGATCGAACGTTGGAAGGAACGTTCGTAGCATCGTGTAGAACCCGCTTTATTTAAAAAGATACTCACATGTCATATATTTTCGTTTAGAATAATATTTAAAAAAAATTGTATTAATTTTTCGGTAAATAATTTTATGTTTTCGACATTATCAAAATATGTATTGTGTGGAAAGAGACAAGGGCGCAATGTATTGTTAGGCCTTGAATATTATATTTCTATTTTATTCCGAAAAAAGCTATGAAAAGTGCATATAAGAAATCAGCAATTTCCTCTTTAATTCAAAAAGAAATTTTATAATCTCAAGAAATGATGAATTCATCCTATTATTATCCGCTCTCTGGGCCAAATAAAAATTCAACTATTGTATCGCGTATGACTGTATGGATTCGTTAAATAAATTTTGAAGTACAGGAAATAATAAATAATATCAGCTTCATTTATTATATATAATTTACTCATTTATTACAATATGAAACATGAACATTTCTAGTACCTTGGCCCCGCCATGCTATGATCCATTATTATAAAAAAAATCAGTTAATTAAATGGTAAAATGTAATGAATACATATTACAACAAAAAATTCCACCCACTTATACTATAACGTATTTCTCTATTCATCGTTAAATAGAATATAATAGGATGTTTGTTGAGTATGAAAAAAATATAGATGTAAAGAAAAGAATGTGTGTAAATTTGCTTAGCACACTAAAGTTAATAACAAATATTTAAACCAAGGTCAATTTTTACATATTATCTAGTTGATAATAATACATGTACACTTGTGAAAATTTAATGTACTTACCAGAATATATGAATTGTAGATTAAAATGTCCATGTTTTGACAGAACAATAGAAAATTAAAAAAAATTCTAAAGGGGAATTATACATAATATCAATAATTAAAATTTAACTAAATAATTGTTTTAAATTTTGAAAACGATTTGCTGTGCAGATTCTTCTCACAAAACAAAGACTAAACCTATATTCACAAAATAGTATATTATACACCAAGGGACTAAAGTGTGATTGAATGGACAGAAATAAACCCATTTTTTGCAAATTTTCATGTTTCTCTGTTAAAACGACATCCACTATCTCTTTAATTATTAATTTGACCCCAGGGCTAGTTTTCAGAAACCGAACGATAAATTCCTTTGACAGTAACTTTTACCTTTTAATTATTTTTATTTGTCTACAATCTACATGTATTTCGCTATAGTGTTGCTTTCAAGCCCTAAGCGTAAGGTGGGTGGACCATGGAAGGCCACTCTAACGATTAAACATGTTTTATTCGTTTATTTACTGGATAAATGAAGGAAACAAATTATTAAGTAATACTTTGTTTTATTGTGTACCATATAAATCATTTTTTTTTAACCTAGCTTTAATCACTATTTATTAAACTTAAGTTTTCTTAAGCTCTTTCAAATGGCCTTGCAAGGACACGACTCCAAACAAGGCCAATATTATACATCAGTCGTTCAACTTAAAAATAGAGTTGTAACAATTAATATATCCGCTTTTACTAAAACTACATAATAAGCTCTTTCATTTGAGTGAAACATTAAATGCTCAATATATTTTTATCATCTATAAAAAACTTAACGAACATTTTTGAACACCATCGTATAGCTAAGAATATATATATTAATGGAAATTATTTAAAAATAGCAGTAATAAGCATTATATTGATATCAAATAACTTGCCAATGCGTTTTATAATGAAATTAAAAACTTTTTTTTACCTAAGATGGCCTTCTTATGGGTCTGTTCTTTGTAAGGCCACAATGTTCCTAAGAAGGCCAAACTAACAATTATCTACGACTTTTTGATATTAATTATAATAAAATTATAGACATTACAGACTGAGTACTGTAGTTATAACAAACTTCTCATGGCACATAGTCAGTCTTCTAGTCAGGAATGTTTAAAATCAACGTTCATATGTTCATGGTTTGTAGATGTTCCTTGTGAGGTCCATGTACCCTAGCAAGGCCAACCGTCAACTTTTTGATTGGCCTTATAAGGAACCACCGGCTTTCCTAGGAACACTAACAATATTTTAACTTAAATCAAGGCAAAACTATTTTTTTCCTTTAGTACCATAAACATATCCTTATACGACAATTTACAGTACAAAAATATGAGATAATAATATGTTATTTAACTAAAAACTTACGTTTTGTTGTGCGCGCGAATAACAATTGTAACGTTGACGACCGAACTCTACGAAGTGTGAGATCGCACTGTCGCAATAGCGGCGCGAACGACTTGTCACCGCGTCTGTGGTCTTGAGTTTGATGGATCTTAGTGTATGTAGAAGGAATATGTCTTTACATGTCAAAAACTACGACTTTTTAATAGTTGGCCTTCTAAGGAACATGGCCTCCCATGGTACACCCACCTTATGTGTAAAAAATTGTGGATAGCAGTGTGCCTGAGTGTGGTTGATACCGCTTAAGCTGATTAGTCACACAGCAACTGTAGCCGTGTGAAGATCGATTGTTTGTATTGTTATCAACCACTTCCCAACAAAAAGCGAATGCATATATAATATATGCAGGAACGGTACGCATACAGTGCAGTCCCTTCTTTCTCCAGATAGAATGTGACGCATGACACACACATAAGCGCATATCATATATACATAGATACGAGATTTATCTAGTAACATGTTGTGCGTTTGGAGTGAGAGAAAAATTTTACGTCACCTTTCTGCCACAGTGATCTTGCTAGTATAGAGATACGTAGTTAGAATATGTAATATGTGGTTGCTTTCATCCATTTCTTTGCAAAATAGGTTTTGACTTTTACATACGCAGCTTCTGTAAGGGTTATTTTAAGTAGACACAAAGCATAATTATAATCTTATGTCCTAAAAAAAGAAACTCAACTTTAATGTAAGTATCTTGAACAATGCGTATTGTAATCTACGTATATGCCTATGGAAATAAACGAAGTTGAAAGTCACTTTTGCTCAATAGTTAAGTTTTTTGTTACAATTTTATAAGTTTATTATCAACTGTGTGCATTAATTTTTTTCCCCAACAAAAAATTACTGAATTCAGTTACTATGCGAATTTATCAAAATTGTGTCTAATTTTTCTTTTCTTTTTTTCCAGAGCGTCGCCTTCATCGGATCTAGCTACCACGTCATATAGCATCAATACGCTCGGAACATTGTACAGATAATAAAGAGCACGTAATCCAATTAAAGAGAAGAGAAAACAGACAACATCAAAATTTGTACAAACGAATAATTTAAAAATAGTAAATGTTCCTTTCTTTACCATAAAAAATATACTAAAAAAAAATTGTGAATTTTGTTGGTTCTTATTTATTGTTCCAGCAACGTTAAGAGTATAATATATTACTTAAGTCACGTACATTAATTCTCTCTTTGTCTCTCTACTGGATTATATTATTATTGATGACAATCTATTGTGATTTATAAAGCAAGTGATACATATCTAGTGTTTTACAAAATAGAAAGAGAACAATATATATATATTTTTAATAGTGAGATATAAATATTTTTTTAATAATAAGATTTAATATAATTATTTAAAAATCGGAAGAAAACAAACCGAGATACAAAAATGTATAATTTAAACGTAAACGTAACCGCTGCCACTACGGCAGCCGTAAATAACTTGTTGTCCGTTGAAAGTGCCGGTACAACACCACGCACGCCAGAAATATTAAACACGTTAATTGCTATGACCAATCCATTAGATTCGTATAATTTCAACGAACATAACGGCGCATCATCGGCGACCGGAACGACGGGAAATAATGGACGAGCAACATCCACAACTAAATCAAACGGTACACGAACCACATCCACATTTCCAGCCTCGGCAAATAATGATTCAAGTAATTCATCCGGCAGTCATACCGAATCACCAACCTCACCGCCAAGTGTACAACAGACCTGTTCGCAGTTAATTAAAGCGGGCCTCAAATTATCGATACAAACGAAACGAAAACAATCGGGCGATACAAGTGGCGACCTTCTTGACCTTGATGCGAGCAATCCGAAGAAACGTAAATTGTCCAGTATCAAGGGTGAAATTACAGGAAGTGAAGATGAATATGATCATACCATTATTTCTCCACCGCAAGGGGTAAGTTTAACTCTATAATCACTATAATCCTAAAGATTGTTTTCGCTTATAGCTGCTTAATCAACAAAGTTTCAAACATTATTTAATGTGCATCTTCTCATACAATAAAAAAATTGTATCTTTATTGTAGGATAGACAAAGATAAAATTTTCCAAATGTGACCTTTTATCAAGACGCTTGCGTTTGAAAATTATGGAATTACTTTCCAAAAAATATTTTTCTTATTAACCGTCATAAAAATAATTCTTTTATTGACATCTGAACGACATTAAAGTAGTACTTTACATGCTTAAACAATTGAAACATTTTAATTTGTTAAAAGAAAAAACCAATAAAACAGTTTTATTACCTTTACTAATAGTTTCATTGCCTCGGCAATACAATGTCAATCTCAACAATAAAATTATGAAAACATAAAATTTGTACTATGATATGAAGCTTTTATTTTTTTTTCTAATTTCTATCCATGCTCAATATAGATTTGACATGATTCGTCAGACATTAGAATATGTACTACCATCACTTCGCTGCATATAAACCATTTAAGCCTTCATTAAATTTGATTAAATGCTTAAAATGTACTTCAAAATGAGCAAAGAATCTTCGAAAAGCAATTCATTTTAATAACAATAGTAAGGTTTTTGTAACAGTAGATAGCATTATTCCCTGAAAGTAGTAGCGTAATAGCACACCACTCAAACTTCCATTTTTTCAAATTAACTTTTATTTAAAAAAATAAATAAATCAGCGATAAATATAAAGGTATATTTGGAAATGATCGAGCCTGTTAATTTTAATAAATGAATTCAATTACTCTTGATAAAAAATTAAGCAAATAATCCTTTTTTTTTAATTTTCCTAATACTTGAATATTTTTACAAAGGTGACATTTAATAATTTAAATCTTCTAGTTAAAGATGCACTCTTCTAGCTGTTACTTTCCTATTGTCGAAGAAGTACTATTTTTATATAAATGAAATTTTATTGATTTCAGATGTATAATTCGTGCATGAAAACAATAAATGGAATAGATTTTTTAAAGGTAAATTAAATAACAATTTTAATATAATTTTCTTCCAATCTTCTTCTCCAATATACCTTTATATTTTTAAGAAGTCGGTAGCTATAAAAGAGGATTAAGTTAATCCAACGAAATTCAAAAATATGAAGAACTTTTGTCTTAAATAATAATTTAAAAAAAGCTTTCCTAAGTAGTAATTTCTTTAGTGTCCTAAGGCGTTCTATTTTCTGATAATGGGAGCCACCCGAAAAATTTATACATAGTTTTAAATTTTGCTGCTTCTTCTATTTTTATAATCTGTAAGTGTTGCGTAATTATGTTGGACTATATACAGTTGGAGCTATTGGAGCTAAATAATAACAGTTGTCATTTCAATTTTTTCTGTTTTTATCATTATGAAAATAATAGGTATCTCATGTAATTTTTCAATAAAAATACGTATTATCTTCAAAGCGGTAAAAGGTAAAGAAAAAATTGAAATGACAACTGTTATTACTGAGGGTGTCCCATAAATGAGTTTGGATATATAAAATTATATTTCAAAAATATAGGTACAAAAAACAGTAACAGCTCAAAATTTAATTATTATACACACAGATATGACAATCAGTTAACAGTAAACAACAATCGACTGTCATTAGTCACGATTACGACTGATCTAATACAAGACTCAGCGTTAGATACATGTTTGAACCTGTCAAAACCAACATTACTTATGGGACACCCTCAGTATTTTTGCAAAAACTATTCAATGTTATGAAATTTTTCAAGATTACAGTGACAAAAATAGTTGAGAATTAAATTTTAGATAGTAAAATTTGCATTATTGCTGTCAAATTTTGTATAAATAAATCATCCTTGACTTTCTTTCATAATTCGATAGTATTTGAGTAGCACAATCGACAGCCAAATAGATTTATAAACAACTACTTCAGAAATGTCTATTGATATTAAGTTATTTGTAAACTACTGGATTTAAGCAATCAATTTGAGTATTTCATTTTATATTTAGATGGTATTTACTAAAAGAATTATCCATTGATGTCATTTTTGTCTTTTGTGTTGCAATTAATTGGGAAAAAATCGAGAAAATTGATTTCAGCAGTGATGTCGAGCCGCGGAGTATTTAGTCGATTAATCGACTAAAATTGTTTTTCAAACAAAATTTGTCATTAGCCGAAAATATCGAACGTATTATAGTCAACTAACCGACTAAATTTTTAGTCGAATTCATGAATAGGATAACCTATGTAACTTTTCCAAAAACGAGGTTTTCTTTTAAATTTAATAGGGAATATGCATATAGTCTAAATAAATTTTAAATATTTTTTTTTATATTCTAGTAGAATATGGAAATTTAATGGTGACAGTAAAAAATCATTTAATTTGTTAATTTTAATAAAAAAAAAAAATTAAAACATAATATTTTAAATGAATTTTAAGCGAAACTGAACCCGCAATGACGTAACTCGGCATGAAAATGCCCATTCAATAGTAACCACGGAAATAGAGAAAAAAAAACTTCGTTTCGCTGTTTACTTGTAAATGTCAAATAATTAATTGTGCATACTGATTGTTTTAATTGTGCTTGAAGATTCTCTATTTTTTCTTTTTATTATTGTCTTTAAACATTTGTTTATAATTTATTTATCGTCAATTATAATGACGGACGCTGGATTTGTATACTGAAGTCTCCTGAATCTATACCAAATCTGTAATTGGTCCAAATCGTCTGAAATTCCTAATTACAGTAAATGGGGTTGAGAATGAAATAACAGAATCAAAGAATGGGTATCCTACTGAATTGATCTTCCAGATGCAAGTCATCGATGTTCATTGCTACTTAATTGTTGTTGTTTGGTGTCATAACACATGAAATAACAAGTAATGTCATGTTGCAAAGCTGTAATTTACGTCAATATTGCTATCATATTTGTGTCAACCATTCATGTTTCTTTATATTTTGTAATTTTATTAATAAATTACATACAGTTAATAAAAGAAATTGTTTTTTTACCTTGCATTGTATGGTCTAATCTGTCATATCAAAATACGTAATGACCTTGATTGCAACTGATTCTAAAACAAATTAGACCTAAGAAATGGATTCTTCGCATCCTAGAACGTATAAAAAGTGGTATTAATCAATGGCGGGCATATTTAATTTATAGCAAACACGCTACCAGCGCAGCGGTCGCGCACAAATTGCTTGCGATGGTTCCCTAAAACCTTAACACCATACCTAAGACTATACCAAATTTCAAAAACTTGGCACAAAGTGCACGATTCTAATGAATTCCCCCTATCCTAATTTGTCTGATTGAAATAGGAATTTTCAAAAATTCCTAAAATAAAGGGTTAAATGTAATATAAAAATAAATAAATAATAATACCTAATCTTCGCAATTATATAATTTACCGTTACTATCGTTACTATCATTAAAAATTCTAGTGTCAAGATTGGGGTACTAGTCATGCCAAAATACGTCACACCCGGTGCGATTTCGTTTAAATTGTATTAGGTTATAACAATAGAAGAAATAATTTTTTTAAATTATATAAGGATACTGATATTTTTTTAAAAATTTTTGTTAGAATTATTATTAGTTTCTCTAACGATTTAGCTAATAAAAAACAAACACCTTGAGCAGCGGGGCCCCATCACGGAAGTCGAATTTTTCGCTTCATCTTCGGTATTGAATGTCTACAAGCGAAATGTGATTGAAAATCTACAAGCGATTTGTCATTTTAGTGGTTTCAAAACTGATGATGAGTGTCCGGCCGATCGGAGCTTTAAAAAAGGGTTTTAAGTTTTTAAGGGCTGAATCTCAGTAAATTTCAATTTGGTGCCGATAGCAGTTAGCAGGAAAAAAGCCAACACAATTCGTACGAGGGCATTCCTACCCATGCTTCTCCGCCAACTGCCTTTGTGTTTTATTTTTAAATATTAAAAAAGGACCTTAAATAGTAAACTGGAAGGTCTTTATGAAGGTATTTTTTCTTTCCAAAAAAATCCAAAAATTCTATTTTATAAATAAAAATCCAAAATTAATACTTTATAAATAAACATAAACTTTAATAACATTTTTAAATTACTTAATATGTATGTATTGCATTTGTTATCAAAGTAAGTTCATTTTTATAAAATTTTTAAATTTATTGTTCGCCTACTTGTCGTCTTATAGTATAAATATAAAGCATTTTAAACGTTTAACAATACCATTGAATTCGGATGTCAAAATGGCAGAATTGGGAGGAAAAGTAATGTGGAATCCCTAAAAGGCACTAACTGGATACTAGCTCAATACATGTACAAAATTTCAGCCCTCTACGTTTACTCAGAGAGTCTCTAGACGTGTTAGAAAATAGGCAAAAAATTCAAGGAAATATTGGCATAAATATCGTGGGGGTAAGGGTTAAAAGTTGAGACCTCCAAAAAGCAGTGGCTGGCTATTAACTTAAACTGTACACAAAATTTCAGCCCTCTAGGTTTATTTGGGTGACCTGTGCGAGTGGTACAAATTTCGAAAACGTCAAAAAAGCATGAAATTGTAGCTTAAAAATGGTGGGGTGGGGGTAAAATATTAAAACCTCCAAAAAGCAAACCCTAGGAACGAACTCTATCAATATACCAAATTTCAAGCCTCTAAGTTAATTCTGGGGAACTGTGGGTGCGTAAGATCCAGCAAAAATCAATTTTCCCCCTCTACTCCCTCCAAATCATCGAAGCTGAATTTTGGATATGTTGTAGGTAATTGACTGAAACATTATTTCCAACCGGTTTGGAAAAGTTTTTTTGTTTTATTGCCCCCTACCACCCCCCTAAAGGTTGAGTCGGATCCAAATTTTGCCCAAAATTTGACTTCGCTTTGATAGTATGAGGTGCCTCGAAAATAAGCTCCACTTACCAAATTTCAGCTCTTAACTTCCATAGGGGAGCCCTACACTTACTAAAAGGTAGCGGGAATAATATATATATATATATATATATATATATATATATATATATATATATATATATATATATATATATATATATATATATATATATATATACATATATATATATGTGTATATATATATAAATATATATATATATATATATGTATATATATACATATATATATATATATATATATATATATATATATATGTATATATGTATATATATATGTATTTATATATATATATATATATACTTATATATATATATATATATATATATATATATATATATATATATATATATATATATATATATTTATATATATATATATATATATATATATATATATATATATCAGACATTTTTTTCTACATAATCGTGTTCTACGGGTCCTAAAACATGCATATTCTCTGTTATTGACCTTTATAATTTTTCTTTTAAAAAAAGAAATATATGAGATATCACATTATGTTAGTGGCATAAAAGTGAAAAATAATACAAATATTCTTTGTTTTAATTTTTTTTTAAATCCAGTAAATAATGCAGGAAAATTGTTAAAGAAGTCGTTTTTAGTCATTTAAAAAAAGAAAATTAATTATTTTTAGTCATTTAGTCGAAGATAGAATAGTCGACTAAAAAATGACTAAATGTAAACAAAATTAGTCGACTAAACTGATTAACCGATTAATTATCCGCCGTCACTAGTTTGCACATGGATCACTTTACACATGTCTATTTTACAGAAAGAAATAGATAGAACTTACAGCCCAGCATAACTACGCAGCACTTTAAAAATATGAGTTTTTGGTTGGATATGTACTATATGAATGTGTTGAGTAGCATTACCATAGGATTACCCTTTAGCAATAATTCGATGTAGATCAGTGTTTTCCAAAGTATGTTTCGCAGAACACTAGTGTTCCGCAAACAGTCGTTAGATGTTCAGCGAAAAAATTGAAAAAAATGGCGTCCATTGGCAAGTTTATGGAAAGAACAATATAGCGTGGTTACAGTTTATTTACAGGAATATTTGTTTTTTTGTTTTTGTTTTTTTTTTTTTTTTTGATCGCCAGAACGTTTTTTCCGTAACGATTAATTGGCCTCTTATGTTTCAAAATGACGGGGTTTGCAATCGAACAACAGGCTTGTCTCCGTTTTTTTGGCTTGCCAATTTTTTGATGCAGTGCTCCGTGCAAATTACAAAACTGGAAAAGTGTTCCGCGATCAAAAAAATTTGTGATACACTGATGTAGACTATTGCTATATTAACAGATGACATAATTTTGAAAAAATGTAAAAAAAATTCGTATAAGAATATGGAAATCAGTTATAATTACGGAAGAATTAAAATTTACTCTCTTTAAAACTTATAATTACTACATATTAGTTACACGTTTATCTAAAAGCATTAGGTCATCGAACTCAATAAAAATGACATGCAGAGGTGTGGAAACAAAATCAAAAAAAACTTATTTATAATGATACTACGTTGACAGCAAGTCAGCAATTCAAATAAATTAGCGTTGAATACATATCAAATGCTAACATCGTTGTAATCTAAATTTGGTTGTGATACAGTATCGATAAATTAATGTTTAGTTTCATTATAATATCGCAGCATATGGTCAGATATTCATATGTATAGTACAGAATGATTCATCACAATTCGATCAATATTTAAATCACAGACCAATGAACACTATTATATTATTCTGATTCTACTAGACAAAGGGTAAAGCCAGTTTGTAGGCAGTTTACTTGAGGCAGATAACGGGGCAAGACGGGTGAGATTTAAGAAATATAATGTATTCTCCATTTTTCAGTAAACGGGACTATAATTATTGCAGGATATAATTTGCATATGTACGTATTTTGAAAATAAAACGAATACCACTTTTTTCAAAATTTTGTAGTTTATTCTCAAAAAAGTAAAATTTTATTATCGATATTGTATTTTGACAAAAATTATTTGAAAACGTTACTATGGATACCACTGGTTATTGCATTGATTACTATTGGAAGCTGTCAAATAGACGTGGCTTAATAAAAATGGCTGACAAAAAAGTGCATTGACATTAATTTTATATGCGATATGAAGAAAAAATGATAAATATTAAAACTCTTTATGACAAGTTCGAAGCAAAGAAATTTTGTTAAAGCAGAGAGGATTTTGTATCTGAAAAATAGTTAAAATGTGGTAAAAATATGAAAAGATGAATGAATAAGTTAATGAATATTACAATTTACAGTTATACAAACGTCAAATTTGAATGGTAAAATGTCATTAAATAACTGGAGAACTGTTAACAAATGGAAAAACAAATCAATTGTACGTAAATGTAGTTCTATTAAGTTCAAATTATTAACAATGATATTTCAGCAAATGCACTGTAAGAATACTTAGTCTAATTTTTAAACACAAGATGTCATATCGTCATTCGACAGATCCCAATATTACAGAATACTATTAGGTTAGGAATACTGGTCGTATCTGGGTGCTTCATTTATAAATTGATAGAGTGAGTCTATAGGATATATGTATATAATGTGTTCTTTAGTCTGTGATTTAAATGAATTAAACTAAAGAAATTATTGAAGAAATTAGGCACAACTTGGATTTTCATTTCAGTAGTAGACTTTAAATTTTAAACCAATAATATTTTCAATTTCGATTATGAAACTGCCTAAGCCCAAAATCAGCGGTACTAAGATATGGAAAAGTATTATTAGCCTATTGAAAATCTAAACCACAAATTTTATAATTTAGAGATGGTTCTTTATACTTATATATATCATACGGACAAAATTTCATGTTTAAATTAAAAAAAGAAAAATTATTCGAATAATTGCGTATGGATTTGTTAGTCGAATTTTAGTAATTTTTGCTCCCGAAAACTCCCGGAAATAACCTGTTTGTGGTTGGCAATGTTGTGCGAAAATAAAGTGTTTTTATTGAATAAAAAAATAATAATAATAATTATAACACGTTAAAAATTCTACAAAGGATAAGATGTGTGAATAAGATGACTAAAAAACCAAACCGGAACACAAGCTCCAAACTTAAAAATAAAAAAATCTTTCTTAGATATACCTTGATATGGGATTCTGAACTGAATTATTCTTCAAAATTTTGACTTATACGGGATCACGAACTCAAAGTGATATAAAAGATTGTTTTTATAGAATTAACTAAGCTATAAGTTATTTTGCCTGCGTCATCCACTGATTTTCCGTCCTCTTTAAGCTCCTAATTTATTTAATACTTATTGATTGCTGATTTATCGCCAAGAAGTTATTAATTAACAATTAATTGTGGATAGTCAAATTATTTACAAAAAATCGTTACAAAATTTTCGTTAAACTTACAGTTACTAACAGAGATAGTCGGAAAAATTAATTTGAACCTTGTTCTCAATAATGTAACAGACTTTCAACACCACTTACCCCAGAAACTTTATACTTGTGCAAATCTCCATACGAGTCCCAGAAAAAAAAGCTACCCACTCAAAATATGCGATTGGTCATTTTAAGACAATCGTGCTACTCACTATTGAAATAAAAAGTACCTAGTTTGAGAAGTACCTAATTTAGGAAACCGGGACAAATCGGGACAGTCGTCCCGAAAGAACTTTCGAGACTTCGAAACAAAAGGGTTAAAATCGGGGCAAATCCGAGAAAACCGGGACCTATGAACAACTCAAAAAAGAAAACATCAGAATACTTATTCAATTTTCTCTGTAAACTCTAGATGTTTTCATTGCATTTTTCAGTAATATTTATATTTACAATGGTGAATTAAGTAATGAAATAA
The DNA here is from genome assembly GCA_035578155.1 of Brachynemurus nebulosus. NCBI lineage: Eukaryota > Metazoa > Arthropoda > Insecta > Neuroptera > Myrmeleontidae > Brachynemurus > Brachynemurus nebulosus. Next base: position 49,392,023 of record JAPWDM010000001.1, on the reverse strand, counting down.
AGATTTAAAACAACATAATTATTAGATATCAATATGCATTAAATTTCAAAATACTATCTATACAAATCCGCTTTATTATATAATGGCGGCACGTTTTTTGTATCTATATACAAATCAAAATGACAACCTCGTTTTTATTTAATTGTTGCCAAATTGGAAATATAAAACGTTAGTCGACGCCACCACCATTATCTGTTATTAATAAATAATTATTTATGCATAGAATATTAATAATAAATAAAATATTAAATGTTAGGTGCTACTATAGTATGTGATCAATCGAGCTGTTTAAAATTTTTAACCGGTTCACGATCATTGAAACTTGACTAATTCAGACACCATTAGACAGGCATTAACAATTCCATATAAAGTGTATTAACTGTCAACCAACTGTATAACCAAGAACGGGTTAAAAACGATTTTTATTCTAATGTATAAATTTGATATTTGCTAATAATCGTCAGTAATGAACGGACTGGCAATGTATTGTATTCTTAGCAAATTTATCATTTATTATGAAATTCATATTAGTCGTAGATAAAGTATAGTACGTAACTCGGTTGTAAGAAGATATATTTGTATTTGTGTAACTTTTTCACTCGTGTATAATATGAAACTTACAACCTCAATTAATTAAAAATCATATTATTATTAAAATCTAAATATTTAAAATAAAAATAAATAAATAAATAAATAAATAAAAACGCCGTTAGCAGCGGGGCCCCATCACGGAAGTCGAATTTTTCCTTTCATCTTCGGTATTGAATGTCTACAAGCGAAATGTAATTGAAAGTCTGCAAGTGATTTGTCATTTTGGTGGTTTCAAAACTGATAATGAGTGTCCGGCTAATCGGGGCTTTAAAAAAGGTTTTAAGTTTTTAAGGGCTGAATCTCAGTAAATTTCAATTTTGTGCTAATAGCAGTTAGCAGGAAAAAGCCAACACAATTCGTACAACGGCATTCCTACCCGTGCTTATCCGCCAATTGCCTTTATGTTTTATTTTTAAATATTAAAAAAGGACCTTAAATAGTAAACTGGAAGGCACGTATGAAGATATTTTTTCTTTCCAAAAAAGTCCAAAATTTCTATTTTATAAATAATAAAAAAATCCAAAATTCCTACTTTATAATTAAACAGTGACTTTAATAACATTTTTAAAGTACTTAGTATTTGTGTAATGCATTTGTTATCAAAGTAAGTTCATTTTTTTTAAATTTTTAAATTTACTGTTCGCCTACTTGCTGTTTTATCGTATAAATATAAAGCATTTTAAACACATTTAACAGTACCATTGAATTCGGATGTCAAAATGGGAGAATTGGGGGGAAAAGTAATGTGGAATCCTTAAAAGGCACATGTACATGTATTGAGCTAGTATCCCTAACTGGATACTAGCTCAATACATGTACAAAATTTCAGCCCTCTACGTTTACTCAGAGAGTCTCTAGGCTTGTTAGAAAAAAGGCAAAAAATTCAAGGAAATATTCGCATAAAAATCGTGGGGGTAAGGGTTAAAAGTTGAAACCTCCAAAAAGCAGTGGCTGGCTATTAACTTAACCTGTACACAAAATTTCAGCCCTCTAAGTTTATTTGGGGAGATTTTGACCCGAACGAAACTGTAAAACAAGAAAAGTCATGTTCTTTTTGTTATAAAAGTGGTGGCGGTAAGGGTTAAAAGTTGAGACCGCCAAAAGGCACCCCCTTGATACTAACTCAATCCGAATACAAAATTTCAGCCCTCTAGGTTTAAAAGTTTTTGTCATTCTTTATAAATAATAATATTAAAAGCACAACCTAGATACAAACTTTATGTGCACACAAAATTTCAACCATCTACGTTAATTCTGGGCGGCTGTGGGTGTGTTAGATCCAACCAAAATCCTTTTTTTCCCCTCTGCTCCCTCCAAATCATCCTAGGAAGTTGAATTTTGGATATGTAGTAGATAATCAACCGAAACATTATTTCCAACCGGTTTGGAAAAGTCCTATTGTTTTGCTGCCCCCCACAACCCCCCTAAAAGTTGGGTTGGATCCAAAATTTGACCCCCCTTTGATAGTATGAGGTGCATCGGAAATGAGCCCCACTTACCAAATTTCAGCTCTTAACTTCCATAGGGGCGCCCTACACATATTAAAAGGTAGCGGGAATATATATATATATATATATATATATATATATATATATATATATATATATATATATATATATATATATATATATATGTATATATATATATATATATATATATATATATATATATATATGTATCAGACTTTTTTTCTACATAATCGTGTTCTACGGGTCCGAAAACGGATAGCGCCCCTACTCTCGCCTCTCGCCGTTCTTATCATATAGGCTGTATAAATCTAATTTTTTCAAGGAAAAATTCGACTAAAAATACTCGATTACCTAATATATTATTATTGCAAAATTACATTTTGTAAACTAATTTAACATTTTATTAATTAACCTTTTGCATTCAAGCAAAAATAAACGAGTTTCGCGGCTAGCTACTAAGACATGTAACACATTTTTTCTCAAAGCTCGAATTAAATGTTTTAAATGCTCTTTTTGTTAGATTTGTTATATTCAAAAGATGGTTCAACGCAATTTTATTGTCCACAGACCCAGATTTTAATGTTTAAATGTAAAATATGTGACCTAATGGCCAAACCACCTTATCATACTAGACATGTCTTATAAGTGCAAAAGGTTAATTATAAGTAAGTACAGTTACATCTGCATTTTAAAAACAAAAAGTAGTAGATCACGAACTTACTATAGTAGCACCATCAACACAGGTAATAGTTTTATTGAATTCATTGCTCGTTTATTTACTGCGGCTATTGTAAGTACTATATTGTAGGAGTAAAATACCTATTTCATTTACTTGTCTCATAAGTAGATACAATACTGATATTGAACGTGATTTTACAAATTAAATTAATGTCCTTGAAATATTAAATCTATTAAGTCCGATTACAAAAAATTATAATCATTAAAGAGTGTTGTTTACTTATAAATTAATTTTTCCCTAGTTTAAAAAACCCTTTTTTAAATCTTCCATAATTAATCTAAATTATTCCTTGAACCATGGAAAGTTTTACTTCTGTATTTATTAGACACAATATACATATACTTTCTAGGGCAATTTTTCCCAAAGTGTGTTCGTAAAAGGCTATTGTCCCGCAGAAAAATTTTAAAAAAATGGCATCCGTGGAAAATTTTATAGAAAGTGGGAAAAAGGATATTATGGCGGTTTAGGTTGTAAAAATTTTTTTTCCCATCAGTTTTTTTTTTTTTTTTTTGCTGGGATTACTTCTAACTTGTCTATTTATGTCTCAAAGTGCCAAAGTTTAAACTTTAAGTCAAAAGGCTTGTCCTCGTTTTGTTTTTTTTTTCTTTTTTCTAATAATTCTTTTTAATGCAGTATTCCATGTAAATTGCAGAACTCAAAAAGTGTTCCGCGACAGAAAAAAGTTGAGTTTGTCTCTTATTCATTCATTCAAAATTATTGATGGCTCTGTAAAGTTGTATCAAAACTTTAAAGTATTCTATTGGAAAATAAGTAGGAAATGGCGTTAATATTTGATGTGTTTGTGCATCAATTCTGGGATCAGGAATCGTTTAAAAGACATTGTGAAAATTAGCCATACTGAAATCAATAAAATTTGTATAATAGTTTTAATTTAAATTTTATGCCAAATACATGTAGTTACAAGTAAAATAATAAAATTATAGACTTACTGTCTAGACTTAAATGTGAGTAGAAAAAACAGTCTAACATAATATCTGTTCAATCAAGCCAGTCGATACATATAAATTATTGATCGAAGGAAAATATCCATAAAAAAGAACAATTCAAGGTGAAATCTGACCCCATGAATGTTTATATCTCTGAAAAATTCTTATTGTAAAACAACTGAAAATATTATATAAACATATTTGCAGTGCATAATATTAAATGACTGTCAATTTGTGTTAGGGCAATGACAAGCCAGTCGGAAATCCTCAACACTAAAATTAAAATTGGCATTTATTACAAAGACAACGTTCAAATGTTTTGCAACGTGTTATAAATTCATATTTATAAATTATTATAATGGTACACAACTACACATATTATACGGGTATAGGAAATATAATTTATGTTTTTCTAATTAAAATTACACAATAATTCCTCTAATAACTCGAAAATAAAATTGTCACTTAGCCTCGATCCTCACTAATAGTGTCGCTCTTAATACGCTCCCGCTCCAGTCTCACTCCGGTAAAATCTTGTGTTCACATCACAGTGCTGGTATCTACCTATTCGTTCTGCATTCACATTATAATACCGCTCTCGATACGTTCCCAGTTCGGTCTAAGTTCGATAAAAATATATATAGTTTCATTAAAATAACTGAGTGCTAATGCTGGAGTGGAGTGGAATCAAAAAAATGTTCACACTATCGGTACAAGTCATAACAATCTCAAATCACTCCGACAAAATATTATCTGAGTGGTATGGGTATTGGAGCGGGACTGGACTGCGACTAATACCATACTTGGATCGCAGCGATGATGTGAATACACTCATTGTTTCTTGTGTAAGAATATTTGATCGAACTGACTTGAGAGGTTATTGATACCTTATCAATAGCGGCACTACAGTGTGGATCGGGGTTTATGGTACAGGAGTCCAAGGCCGTGGACAGAAATGGCAAATCCCGGGAATAAACCCAATTTTCTAAAAATTTCCTCTCAAAAAATAAGTGGTGAGCAAAAAAAAACCTCTTAATTTTTTTCTTAACGCAAGCCCAGGTCCCAGGGCTGCAACCTCGGCTACCCCACCCTCTCGTCGGGCCTGCAGAAGTCTATACCAGTGATGTAACTACCGTGTCCCTCAGAAAGACAATGACTGAACGTGCCTACAAAATCGTAAATCTATAGAAAAGAAAATATAGGTATTCACATGAAAATAAACAATTATTATTAACTACGGGTACAGTTGATCCTTTTTTTGTACGGTGGATAGGGACCGCATAAAAAAATCGCACAAAAAAATATATTCAAAAATATCATAAATAGCTATAAAAAGTATAGTTCGATCCAGATTGTAAAAAAAGTTTTATTGAAAAAACATAAGTCAAAACGCTCAAAACTTAGAAATTTCCTTAGGAGTTGAGCATTAGTTTACACGTAGAAACATTTTCTTTCAATTTTATTATATTATGAAAATTTTGAAAAATACATCTGTAAAAAAATTAAATGATGCAATAACTTATGTTCTTATGCAATATATTGATTAAATGCTTAAAAGCCGTTAAAAAGTATTTTTATCAAAGAAAGTTATTATAGTAAATGCTTAAGTTTCTTACTGTCTCTTGATGTTGATTTATATTATGCATTTTAATGGCGATTATTTTAAAAACCGCATAAAAAAGCGCACAAAAAAAATCGCACAAAAAAGGCCCGCATAAAAAAGGTTCAGCTGTATTGTCTTAAACATTATCGTATTACATGATATAAGAAATCGTGAAATCTTTGAAGGCTTTGTATCACTCACTGTTTAAAAGTCAATTTATTTAACCCTTTTTAGTTAAAATTCCCGTCTGTTATAAACATTACCATCCTATATGTTCTTTAAACATTTTTTCAGATGGTAAACACTTGTCACTATTTCCCAACAAAAAGTTATTTTTGTTGTATCATTTTTGAATATTTCACTATAACTTTATACTTTTTTTCTTAGAATCTTTCAGTGTTTATTATAAATCTAATATATCTTATTCATCTCATTTTTCTTTTCTTTTTTTTATAGTTAACACCAGAGGACGAAGAACGTCGACGAAGACGACGTGAACGAAACAAAATTGCAGCTACGAAATGTCGATTGAAAAAACGCGAAAAAACCACCAATTTAATAAACGAATCAGAAACATTAGAAACGCAAAATATTGAATTAAAAACACAAATTCAACAATTGAAAACACAGAGACAACGTCTAGTAGATATGTTATCAACACATACTCCATCTTGTGTTAAACAACAAAACAATAATACAAGACAATCTAATGGAACCCAACAGTATCAACTAAATTCACCAACCAACTCGAATGACAATTACACTCTAACCTCAAATTTCGGACAACATTCCGATGATTGTAGCGCAATTGTTTCAACGGCTACAACATTACCATCAATTGTTACCACATTAGCTGATTCACTTATAGATAATACAAATTTACCATATCATACCGCACGACCAGCGTCCGTGGACTTATCTCTAACCTACAACCAACACCATGTAGATACATATTCGTATCCGGACCCGTACTCGGCCAGCCAAGATGTAGATACCAAACCAATTATTATAATTAATGAAAATTGCGATAACTATACCCAAATAACCAACTTAGATAGCCCAAATAGCAGCCCATACCAATATAGTTCATCACACTGCAATTATGATTCTCCACCAATAACGTCGACACAAAATTACACCAGTAGCGGATTAGATAATGGTTGTATGGCGTAGGATAAGGGTAATTATTTGAAATACTCCAAGTATTTTTACATTTTTTAGATATTACCAAATTAATTTATGATTATTTCTTTTTTGTAAATTCACAATTACTATGTTAACAACCGTTTAGGAATTTTTATGGCTTTCTACTTATCTAACTGCCAATTCACAAGAAAAATATATTTTACCGATGTGTTACTAGTTTTCTAATACTAGAATTTTTATTTAAGTATATTACTTATATTCTTAAATTTTTAAATAAACAAATTTACCTAATTTTTTGATTACCAATTTTTTTATGTAGATAAGAAGCGATATTATTATGTTATATTATTATATTTTATTAATTTACTTACATTACCTCTATAAGCTATTTAATTATATGGTTTTGTGCATGTTTCTCAAATATTGCACATCTCTTATATAAATAAATGGCTAAGCACGAACTATGATGGTGCTAAAGTTATATATTTTACTTTAATTAATCTAAAAGTAGATGTATAACGTTTTATTTATAAATCAACATATTTTAACATCAATTATATTTTATAGATCAACTGAAATATATTTTGTCAAAATTTTATGCACACAGATACTGTGACAAGAATAATTTACTCAATGTCAGTCGATTTGCTAGGAACATTAGATGTTCTAGTTTATTTGCTATTGTATTCTGGATTTTTATTCTGGGATGTTTAAATATTTAATTATTATGCTACTACAGTGTACCTAAAACAATATTTTGAATATTCATAAATTATTTTAAGGGGAAGTCCAGTTAATGTTTAGATTTAGAAAAACGTTCAGTATCCATTACGCACATGCGCGTCTTTAGTTTAGAAATCAATTAGTAATTTATATTTATTTAAAAAAAATAATTTTATGAATATTCAAAATTTCTCATTTGACTTTTTTGAGTAGAAATTAAGATGATATTACTTTCGTTTAAATGCGATATACACTAATTTTTTACACAAAATACATTCCTTACATAAATTTGTAATGTTAAATGACGCCTTTTATTATTAAGATAATTTTAATTTTTTCAAAGCGTAATAAAACTAAAATAATATTTTTTTGAGCGTCAAATAAAACATTTTTATAAAAAAATTTTATTTTCAAAAGATTTTTATTTTTGAAAATAAAATTCATTCCAATTATTAAAATAACAATTAGATTTTCAATACTTTGTGATAAAAATGCCTATATTTAAAAAAATAAATAAAAAAATAAGTGTAACCAATTGCTTTGTTGCCATATTGTTCCAAAAAATTGAATTTCTGAACCATGTCACTTACTTAAAGTAATATGTTTCAAAAATTATTCAATTTTTATAATAAAAATACTTCTGTACTTTTAATTAAGTTAAAAATATTGAAGTATTTAATGTCCAGAAGATTATAGATCTGTTTTTATAAGTAGATTGCTTTTAGCTCTTCAATATGTAGAATGCATATTAAGAAGTTTAAAATATGTTTTAAATTATAAGAATTGTTTTTTTTTTTTTATATTTTCCAAAATAAAACAAAAATGAAATTATATTATTATGTAATTTTAAATGTAAATAAGAACATATATTATTTTGTTACTTTTGTTAAAAAAGAACTTAAAAACTTATTATATTTTTTGTAATATTTTATTATTTTTTAATAAAATAAATAAATAAGCACAAGTACAGTAATGAGGAAGTACACAGAGAATAGAGTACCTGTTACTGTTAAAACGGGTTCCAGTTTTCAATATTTGCATTATTTAAAAGTTAAAATGTACACAATATTCATTAAAAGTTGATTCGTTACTATTACCTATAATTTTCCTCAACTTAATCTAAAATGCACAAAATGTCTTACCTACTTTGTTATTTCGATTACCTTAACTTTTGGTTATAATTCAAATTTTGATAATTTGTTACCAATTACATTTTTAATGAATATTTTATAATATTATAAAATATGCATTTTAATTTTCACAATAAATTTCATACTTTTCGTATTAACTTTATTTTGGTTACAAAATCCTTATTCCCTCAGCAATCCCACAGTCCCATATTAACCTAAGTTTACAGTCTAGAATAAAACCATTTAAAAAAACGCCGTGAGCAGCGGAGCCCCATCACGGAAGTCGAATTTTTCCTTTCATCTTCGGTATTGAGTGTCTACAAGCGAAATGTAATTGAAAGTCCACAAGCGATTTGTAATTTTGGTGGTTTCAAAACTAATGATGAGTGTCCAGTTGATCCGGGCTTTAAAAAAGGGTTTTAAGTTTTTAAGGGCTAAATCTCAGTAAATTTCAATTTTGTGCCGATAGCAGTTAACAGGAAAAAAGCCAACACAATTCGTACGAGGGCATTTCTACCCATGCTTATCCGCCAATTGCCTTTGTGTTTTATTTTTAAATATTAAAAAAGGAACTTAAATAGTAAACTGGAAGGCTTTTATGAAGATATTTTTCTTTCCAAAAAAATCCAAAATTTCTATTTTATAAATAATAAAAATCCAAAATTCCTAATTTATAAATAAACAGTGACTTTAATAACATTTTTAAATTACTTAATATGTAGGTATTTCATTTGTTAAAAAATTATATTCACTTTTTTTTTTAAATTTTTTAAAATTACTACTCGCCTACTTGTATTTGGAATAAAAATAATGCATTTAAAACACATTTAACAATAGCATTCAATTCCGATGTCAAAATGGGAGAAATGAGGGGAAAAGTAATGTGGACTCCCTAAAAGGTACTAGCTGGATACTAACCGAATACACGTACAAAATTTCAGCCCTCTAGGTTTCCTTAGAGAGTATCTAGACGTGTTAGAAAACAAGCAAAGAAATTAAGGAAATATTGGCGTAAAAATCGTGGGGGTAAGGGTTAAAAGTTGAAACCCCAGAAAAACAGTATCTGGCTATTAGCTTAACCTGTACACAAAATTTCAGCCCTCTAGGTTTATTTGGGGAGATTTTGACCCGAACGAAACTGTTAAAAAACAAGAAAAATCATGTTCTTTTGGGTATAAAAATGGTAGGGGTAGGGGTTAAAAGTCGAGACCCCCAAAAGGCACCCCCTTGATACTAACTCAATCCGAATACAAAATTTCAGCCATCTAGGTTTATTTGGGTGACCTATGCGAGTGGTACAAACTTCGAAAACGTCGAAAATGAATGAAATTGTAGCTTAAAAATGAGGGGGGTGGGGGTAAAATATTAAAACCTCAAAAAAGCAAAACCTAGGTACTAACCTTATCAACACACCAAATTTCAACCCTCTACGTTAATTCTAGGGGGCTGGGGGCGTGCTAGATCCAGCGAAAATCGTTTTTCCCCCCTCTACTCCCTCCAAATCATCCTAGGAAGCTGAATTTTGGATATGTTGTAGATAATTGACCGAAACTTTATTTCCAAACAGTTTGGAAAAGTTTTATTGCTTTTCCGACCCTCCACCACCCCCTTAAAGGTTGGGTTGGATCCAAAATTTGACCCCACTTTGATAGTATTGTTGTGCATCGGAATGAACCCCATTTACCAAATTTGAGCTCTTAACTTCCATAGGGGGGCCCTACACATACTAAAAGGTAGCGGGAAAATTATATATATATATATATATATATATATATATATATATATATATATATATATATATATATATATCAGACATTTTTTTTCTACATATTCGAGTTCAATTTTTTTTTAAATTTTTTAAAATTACTATTCGCCTACTTGTATTTAGAATAAAAATAATGCATTTAAAACACATTTAAAAATAGCATTCAATTCCGATGTAAAAATGGAAGAAGTGGGGGGAAAAGCAATGTGGACTCCCTAAAAGGTACTAGCTGGATACTAACTGAATACACGTACAAAATTTCAGCCCTCCAGGTTTCCTTAGAGAGTCTCCAGACGCGTTAGAAAACAAGCAAAAAATTTAAGGAAATACCGTCGTCCCTCAACTTATTGACAATTTAACTTATTGACAATGATCGTAGTTTACCTCAATTTATAGACAAACCATCTATATGTACGCACTGCCACACTACGACACAGCACGTATGACCTTGGGTACATACATATGATTTGTCTATAACTTAAGGTAAACTACGATCATCGTCAATAACTTAAATTGTCAATAAGTTGAGGCACGACTGTATTGGCGTAAAAATCGTGGGGATAAGGGTTAAAAGTTGAAACCTTCAAAAAGCAATGTCTGGCTATTAGCTTAACTTGTACACAAAATTTCAGCCCTCTAGGTTTATTTGGGGAGATTTTGACCCGAACGAAACTGTTAAAAAACAAGAAAAGTCATGTTCTTTTTGGTATAAAAATGGTGGGGGTAGGTTAAAAGTCGAGACCCCCAAAAGGCACCCCCTTGATACTAACTCAATCCGAATACAAAATTTCAGCCCTCTAGGTTTATTTGGGTGACCTGTGCGAGTGGTACAAACTTCGAAAACGTCGAAAAATCATGAAATTGTAGCTTAAAAATGAGGGGGGTGGGGGTAAAATATTAAAACCTCCAAAAAGCACAACCTAGGTACGAACTTTATCAACACACCAAATTTCGACCCTCTACGTTAATTCTGGGGGGGCTGGGGGCGTGTTAGATCCAGCTAAAATCATTTTCCCCCCTCCAAATCGTCCTAGGAAACTGAATTTTGGATATGTTGTAGATAATTCACCGAAACATTATTTCCAACCGGTTTGGAAAGGTTTTTTTGTTTTGCCGCCCTCCACCACCCCCTTAAAAGTTGGGTCGGATTAAAAATTTTCCCAAAATTTGACCCCACTTTAATAGTATGAGGTGCCTCGAAAATGAGCCCCACTTACCAAATTTTATCTCTTAACTTCCATAGGGGGGTGCTACACATAGAAGGTAGCGGGAATATATATATATATATATATATATATATATATATATATATATATATATATATATATATATAGTGGTGGCCACAAAAATAGCACACCTTGTAGAAAATAAGGATAATATAAAATTTTTGGGATACAAAAAAAATATAATAAACGAAAACTAGCATAAATAAATTACTATAATTATTTAGTAAAAAAATATATTAAAATTAAATATTATATTACTATATTACTTACAGTTTTAAAAAGAAAAACAGAAAAAGCAGGAAATATATCTGGACATTAAAATAGCACACTTTAATAAATTTAATATTAAAAGATTTTTCAAAAGCGATATAGCGCTCTAACATGAACTATGCTGTTTATATGAAGTTTAATTGTTTAATATTTCGTTGGAAAACTTTTACATTCAATTACTTTTGCACATCTCATTGGCATACTTTCCACTAATGAACGGTAACGTTCAATAGGAATACTATACCAAATTTCCAGCACAATCTTCCACAAATCTTCTAAATTCCTTGAATTTTTCTTTGATAATTTGTTTTTAAGATATTTCCAAAGATTTTCTAATGGATTTAAATCTGGACTTTGCGTTGGCCAGTCCAAAACTTATATTAATTTATTTCTTAGCCATTGTTTTATTTCCCCTGCTGTATGCTTTCGATCATTGTCCTGCATAAATATCCAATTAACGGGCAAATGTTTGTCTGCAAAAGGCTCCATATCGTTTTTTAATATATATATATATATATATATATATATATATATATATATATATATACTTTGTGGTCTATTTTTCTATCAATTTTTACAATGGGATCTACACCATGCCAAGACATGGCTCCCCAAACCATGACACTTCCACCATCATGCTTAATAGTTTTTACTGTGTACAATGGATTGTGAGATTGGTTTGGAGAACGTCGTACATACACTTTCCCATCAGAACCGAATCGATTTATTTTAGTTTCATCGCTCCACAACACTCTTTTCCAAAACGACACGTCTTTTTTTAAATGTTCTTTTGCGAATGCAAGTCTTTTTTTTTTATTTGCACTAGAAATAAGTGGTTTCTTCTGATTAATACATCCTTGTAAATTATGTTCATTTAAACGGCGACGGACAGTTCTGGCTGATACTACGACACCATGGTTTTCTTCTAATTCCTTTTTAATTTCAGTTGTTCAGTGTCTTAAAAGGATTAGAAGTGCTGGCGCGGTATATAATTCGGTCTACTTGTGGAGTTGTCTTCCTCTTTCTGAGTTTCCTATTTATATTTTCGTATGATTTAGTTTCCTTGTATGCTTTTATTGCATTATATATAACTTTTCTTGAGCACATTAAAATTTTCGCTATATCAGAAATATTCATTTTTTGATTTGTTAATTCAATAATAATTTTCTTCTTTTCGGGAGTGCAGTGCTTTCTCCTCCCCATTATATTTATAAAATATAAACCAAAAATACTTTTTAAAACAAATTAATATGATTAATATTAATTTTAATCTTTGAGAGATGTTATCTGGTTCGCTGTTCCAATGAAAATAATGATGTGTGCTATTTATATGGTGTAACAGTTCGGGTCGGTTTAAATAACAGTTGTGGTCGGTTTTAGCTTATATTTAAAATTACTTAAAATTCGCGCCCAATACTGTTACTTGTTGTCCCACGCAGAAATAGCGCTAAATTGGATGCCAGATTAATAAAAGATCCAAAGTCGGGTTCTGTCGAAGAATTACTCTCCGTTGTGTGTTTAGCGTCGAAACAATTTGTTGATTACAAAATAAAATTCTATTAGTCGATAGATGTTTAAATATGGTATTAGAAATAATAAAAAAGTTTCATTTTAATATTTTATATTTATTTTATATTTTAAGTATTTTATATTTTTTAAATGATTATAAAAATATTTTACAAAATTAATTTCAATATTGTTTTAGATCTTTTTATGACTCACAACAAAAATACGTTTGCACCTATCTAAGGTCACATTGTGAGTGAGTGCTTGATGCGCGAAGCAACATCATAGCACTTGTTCACCGTTGTTCGTTGGTCGCTATCTCTCTCAAAAAAAACCTAAGTTCGGGTAATCACAAAATCAACCTCTGCTGTAAGAAATCAATATCGGAATCATGATGGCGGCCTCACATAGTTCACGTTACGGCCGCTAGTTGGCGACATCAACCACGTTACCCGGGGTTTGAGCTCATGATAAGTTCCCAAAAATTAATCAATCTCACAGAGGCAATCAACACTACATTAGTGTAAACTTGACTGCCTAAAGTTCTCGGCTGACACCTACCACCATTACATACCCCCGCCTCAGTTCGCATTTAGAATTGCGTAGCAATTATACATGCGAACTGGACAAAATCAACCTAGAAAAAATCCTACATAAAGTGGAAAATGTTATAACGACCAGCGAAAACGTGATTACAAAAAATTACAAAATTTACATAAGACATATAGTTATATGAAATTACTTTGTTGTTTAAACTCAGAAGAGAAAGAAAAAAAAAAAAATTTTTTTTTTTTATCCATTAATCGCAAAGTTTAATTATTATATATTGTAAAACAAAATTTTCCCTTAAGAATGAAAATTATTGTTATTTTAAATCCTTCTTAAAAAAAATTTTCACAAGAAAAAATAATTGCATACTAAATGCATAAATATTAGTGTTAGTTGTGAAAAAACAACTACAATTTAAAAAAGGAATTTGCATCAAATCGATGATAAAAAAAAAATTTGAAAAAGAATAGTAAAGATATATAGCGCATAAACATTATTCATTCAGAATCAAACATTTAATATTTTTATATTTTCATATAAAATCAAACAAATTTCATAATATTACAAGGATGAAAATATTTAGTTATTTAAAAAGAATTTCTGAGAAAAAAATGGGTTAGTTTGATTCTAAAACAAATAACAAATATTACAAAGTTTTACTTAAAATACAAAACATAGGTATATAATACACAAGATTTATATGAGAAAATATATTATAACATTAGCTATATGGGCATTTTCACGTCAATTCGACCAGTCTTAAAAGTAAAGTTCTCGGATTTTTTTCATATTCACTCTAATTTATCTACTAGTGGAGCTATGTCCAATTTTGATATTCATTTCTCAAAATTATTATTTAGGCTCGAGATATTTTGCTTCGAAAATGGCGGTAATTATCACGTTTTTTTGCATCTCTTTTTTAAAAAATTCTATATTTTCCAAACGAGAGATTTGAATTGGATGATGTTTTGTGGGTAAATTCATGAAACTCCATAGTACATTGCAACATGATAAAACTTGTTCTATATTGTACGGTTTTGTATATCTATGCACTCAAATTAGGTCAAATTTGGACAGCCCTGGCCAAAATCTCTAATGACTTAAATAGATGATTTTGGGTTCATTGTGTTCAGAATTTTATACTCTTTCAAATTTTGCAAAGAAACTGATGGACTTTTACTGGTATCAATGTAAAAATTAAGAAAAACAAAAACTATGTGTAATTATAGAGGGTTCATATACTACATATAACATTATACAGTAAATATTTAACCAAAATAGTCTAACTAAATTACACATAGAGAAATAGAAAATTGCTACCTACACTTTTATAAGTGTAAATGGTAAACAGGCTTATATTAAACGTAAAAAAAATAAATCCGTGAGCAGGGGCGGTGGAGAGTTAATTTGGGGGGTCCCAAAAGACTGAAAAATTGTGTTATTGCAATTTCCGGCGAAACTCGAAGTCAAAGAAAAAATTATCCTTTACAAAAGTTATAGATCATGCAAAAATCTACAACTTTTGTAAAAGTTACTTTTTAACATAACCTCAAGGTTTCGGAGAAAAATGCGAATTTTGTTGTTTTTTTCTTTATTTCGTTTTATATTTCTCATTTCCACAAAAATAATTTAATTTTTACGAAACTTGGTGGAATTATGCCTTTCTGGGTCTTAAATAACCACAAGTTTTTCTGAGTAAAAAAATTTTGAAGTTTTCGTGATATTGATTTTTTTCAGTTCGGAAAACTTTTTTTTCATGAAAAGATTCTACTTAAAAAAATTATCGCACTGAGTTCTGCCAGTGCTCATTTTTTTCGGTTTAACAAGTACTTTTTGGTAAAATAAACAAAATTAGTAGTTGTATTTAAGAACAAAATTTTTTTCAGTAGAATCTTTTATGGAAAAAAAGTTTTCCGGACTGAAAAAAATCAATATCACGGAATCTTCTGAATTTTTTTATCCAGAAAAACTTGTGGTTATTTAAGACCCAGAAAGGCATAATTTCACCAAGTTTCGTAAAAATTAAATTATTTTTGTGGAAATGAGAAACATAAAACGAAATAAAGAAAAAAACAACAAAATTCGCATTTTTCTCCGAAACTTTGAGGTTATGTTAAAAAGTGACCTTTACAAAAGTTGTAGATTTTTGCATGATCTATAACTTTTGTAAAGGATAATTTTTTCTTTGACTTCGAGTTTCGCCGGAAATTGCAATAATACAATTTTTCAGTCTTTTGGGACCCCCCAAATTAACTCTCCACCGCCCCTGCTCACGGATTTATTTTTTTTACGTTTAATATAAGCCTGTTTACCATTTACACTTATAAAAGTGTAGGTAGCAATTTTCTTTTTCTCTATGTGTAATTTAGTTAGACTATTTTGGTTAAATATTTACTGTATAATGTTATATGTAGTATATGAACCCTCTATAATTACACATAGTTTTTGTTTTTCTTAATTTTTACATTGATACCAGTAAAAGTCCATCAGTTTCTTTGCAAAATTTGAAAGAGCATAAAATTCTGAACACAATGAACCCAAAATCATCTATTTAAGTCATTAGAGATTTTGGCCAGGGCTGTCCAAATTTGACCTAATTTGAGTGCATAGATATACAAAACCGTACAATATAGAACAAGTTTTATCATGTTGCAATGTACTATGGAGTTTCATGAATTTACCCACAAAACATCATCCAATTCAAATCTCTCGTTTGGAAAATATAGAATTTTTTTTAAAAGAGATGCAAAAAAACGTGATAATTACCGCCATTTTCGAAGCAAAATATCTCGAGCCTAAATAATAATTTTGAGAAATGAATATCAAAATTGGACATAGCTCCACTAGTAGATAAATTAGAGTGAATATGAAAAAAATCCGAGAACTTTACTTTTAAGACTGGTCGAATTGACGTGAAAATGCCCATATACCAATGGTTAAAAAATACACTGTCAAACAACGTGATATATTCAATGTTTGCCATACACGTGTCAGATAACTATTTGAAACTTGTAAGTCCTGAGAAACTGATATTTAAAATTTTTTTTTTTTAAAACAACAAACCACAATGAAATAAGCTTTCTCAGGCCAATTAAATTATTTTTCTGTTTAACTTTATTTTTATGATCGTAAAAATGTCAAGTTTTAAAAATACATAATGCGTTTAAAATAATAAAAAAAAAAATTTGCAGAATGGTAAATAAAAAATAAGTCTTAGAAAAAATTCAAAATTATTGATACATACAACGAAATTTGTACCACTTTCCTTCTATTTTAAATATGATTTAGAAAATTAGTTGATACATTGGAAAGAAATTAAAAATATTTCTTTAATAAGTATATGAAACAATACCTCTTTTTCCAGGAATTAAAAAATTCACGAATACAATAGAAAGAAATTGGTATGATAAAACTTTAAAGGTACGAAAAATAAAAATTATTCAATATATATGAAAGAAAAAACTCAAACAAGAAAGGAAAATACAGCATGTTCCAAAGTTTACGTTCTTTTAATTCGAAACGAAAGAAATAATAAAAAAAAATATAAGTTAAAAGGCTCGTTAATTAACGGAAATATTAATTCAATAGGGTAATTGATGTCCCATTACTTACAAGTTTTTCAGGACAAAACAAAAATAGTCAAAATGATAAAATAAAAAAACTTATTCACTAAGATAGAAAAAATGACTCTACAAAAAGGGATAATACAAAAATTTTGTACGAAGTGATGCTTTTTAGCTTTCACGACGCACGTTGGTTACATGAACCAATATGTTAGTCATCTTTTTTTTTTTTTCAAAGTAATTTGAAACGATTCCAAAAGGCTAAAGTAATAATGAGCCATTATCGTTATAAATGAAAACTAACGCAAATAACATTATAAAGGTAATTTACCAAAGGCTAGAGTAATTATAAGTTATTACAGTTATAAGTGAAAAATGTAATTAAGCCGTATACAAAGGTACATACTGCAGTTTTTAATACAAAATATATAATATGTTGTTTTTTGACCGAAGTAGATGTAACACAGGTACATACACGCGTTCTCCGTTCCCTATCAAGGCTGTGTGAAACATTAAAATATTTTGAACAAACAAATACACATACAGGAAATACGCATATATGTACATATTATATGTGGTAATATTTTTATAAAATAATTCGTTAAAAATTTTAGCTAATGAAAACTTCAATTTAGCTGGATAAAAATTCGTAAATTTCGACAAACAAGTAAACTTAAAAGTAAAGCATTGAGGATGTCTAATAAGTCAATATTTTAGAAAAATTCCACTTTCAGTGATAAAAATTGTCAATCTTTGTAAAAAAAAGGTCATTAATGAGAAATATTGTCAACTTTTACTATAAAAAGACAAAGAATTTGATAATAATTTCGATACATGTATGTAGTTATTCTAAGTATAGTATCGAATTTTAAATACATAAAATCGTTAAATAGACCGTTATGTTAAGGTTTGTATACTACGTATCAATTAAATTTTTTTTTTTATACTAGGGCCGAGCATTTTCGCTTCGCGCCAAAAAATGTAAATATGTTAATATTTAAATTGTAAACTTAAGAACTGGCTGGCGTGTAATATTGCCATAACCGTAACTTGTAAAAAATGATAGAATTTATAAACGCTCTAATAGGCAATTCATTCCTAATTGTGAAATGCAGGGCTAAGGTTACACCGGTTAACATTTTTGAAAAATAATGAGTGCTGTAAGCGAGCAATTTTTTCCATTTTCATATAAAAATAAACATTTTAAATTGGCGGGCTAATAATTATGCCACAACCGGAATTTATAAAAATAACAAATACAATAAACGCCCCAATAAGCAACTTATTTAAATATATAATTGCCGGGCTAATGATGCTCCAGGCTGTAATTGGAAATAATAAGTGCATTGGTTAAGCAGTTTATTCCTTCAAATGGTGAATTCCTTCAAATTGGCGGGCCTCTAGTGAGTGCCTCAAACCGAAATTCACAAAAAATACACAATAAATAATAAATAATGAAAAATGAAAAACGGCTCTTATTAGCAACTCATTTGAATTTTAAATTTACAAATGACCGGGTAAGTAATAACGCTCCTGGCTATGATTGAAAAACAATAGGTGCCTTGTACATATGAGCAATTTATTTAATGACATACAGAGTGTTTACCATATTTAACCCTTTTAAGACGGATGGTGATATGGTACAACTTACAAACTAAGTCAAAATGGGTAACAATTTTAATGTCGAAACCGTGAAAATAAGTCAATGTTGGAAAAAATTAGTGTCAAAATAGGTTACGTAAAGACCGGGAAAATTTTGACATGATCGGGTATTGGGTCAATGTTTAGAAAATTTCCCACGTTATTTGGGAAATAAATGGACGGAAAGGGAATAACCCTTTAACGTCCAATACGGGGGACCCTTTGGGTTCCGATTTGGTTCGGTCTTACGTGCCGCACGCGGCATGTTGTGACTGATGCGGTAATAGAACTGAAAATAACTAAGTTCAAATATATGATTTTCGGATGCATCTAAGACAGACTGTACATAAACCGATGAAGTACTATCGTTTCGGTCAAGTGCAAGTGTTAAATTGGATCCTAAAAGTTTTTCGATGGTGTCAACTAAATTATGGATCACCATGTTGTATAAATGTTTGCTAATGATATCGATAATAAAGGGTGATTTGGCTGTAACAATTGTCGAAACATCAACCTGTGCACTGCAGAAAGTTGTTTTTGAATTAGTATCGATAACTAAGGATGATGTATCATTATTATTAGGGTGAATATAAGGAGCAATATCGTTATTTAAACATAAATTTCTAGTAATCTCGAAGAAGCATTGACGGACCGTCAATTAACTGTGTCAAATAATACAATATTATTAACAAACCTGCAATTAGTCTCGCAAGGATTATTTATGCAATGCTCGGTTGTAGTCAAAGGGTTAAAATCGTCCGGGGTCAATGAACTATTCGAAGATTCACAATTGCAAATGATTTCATTTTTAGTCAAGATAACTGAAATATCATGTAAATGTGAACAATCATTTTGAGTAACTGATTGTTCCAAGTGATTTTCTAAAACATTAACTTTATCATTGAGTGAAGAAATTCGCTCATCAGGTTTTACTATTTTCGAGTCAATTGTCGAAAATTTATTTACCGTGTCTTCTGAAAAAGCAATCAGTTGATTTTTAATTGACTCATTTTTTGATACACAGCTTATATTATTTGAACGAATTTCCTCCTTCAAGTGAGAATTAACATTGCCCAAATTTGTACTTATTTCTGCTTTAACATTATCAATTTTGGAGTTTTGTACGTTAATTAAACTCAAAGTTTCCTTACGTTCAGTCTCAAAACGAGCGTTAATTTTGGCATTAAACTCGTCAAATTTAGCATCAAACTTCGAATTTAAGGCACTCAACTCCCTATTGTTTTGGTCAAGTTTTGTATTAAAATTATTACTCAACTCTCTATTGTTCTGATCTAATTTAGATAATATGGTTTGTTGCAATGACAAAAGCAAACCTGTAATATCAGTAGTCGAGTTAATATCTTTTGGGCCACTGCTGGAGTCGGTTGATCGGTCTGAAGTTGAAAGTACGGCACCAGAATCCGCCGATGAAGACCCACTGGTACTCGGCACAGCAATAGCCTCTGGATTAGGTGGTGTGATTTCAGGATCTGATTTCGGAGATTCGGGAACCAAAACTTCCATGGAGTCGATGTATGTTGTTTCATCGTCGGACACGACATTGTTTCTTGGTGTAGATGTTAACAGATTCGCATCCATAAAACTACAATCAGCGAGCGTTAACGGTTTTGGATTATCGGCCGCGTGTGCTTCCATTGTTATGAGCACTTTGTAACCGTTCTACGAAAAAGTAACAATTCAACAGTACAGTCACCAAAAGTTTATTACTAACGAGAAACACCAGTCACTTAAGTTTTTCCAGAATTTTATGTCTTTTCGGTACACGTCACTTAACGCGAAACACACAATTCCCACTGGAATGATATTTGTAACAGTTCGGGTCGGTTTAAATAACAGTTGTGGTCGGTTTTAGCTTATATTTAAAATTACTTAAAATTCGCGCCCAATACTGTTACTTGTTGTCCCACGCAGAAATAGCGCTAAATTGGATGCCAGATTAATAAAAGATCCAAAGTCGGGTTCTGTCGAAGAATTACTCTCCGTTGTGTGTTTAGCGTCGAAACAATTTGTTGATTACAAAATAAAATTCTATTAGTCGATAGATGTTTAAATATGGTATTAGAAATAATAAAAAAGTTTCATTTTAATATTTTATATTTATTTTATATTTTAAGTATTTTATATTTTTTAAATGATTATAAAAATATTTTACAAAATTAATTTCAATATTGTTTTAGATCTTTTTATGACTCACAACAAAAATACGTTTGCACCTATCTAAGGTCACATGGGTCACATTGTGAGTGAGTGCTTGATGCGCGAAGCAACATCATAGCACTTGTTCACCGTTGTTCGTTGGTCGCTATCTCTCTCAAAAAAAACCTAAGTTCGGGTAATCACAAAATCAACCTCTGCTGTAAGAAATCAATATCGGAATCATGATGGCGGCCTCACATAGTTCACGTTACGGCCGCTAGTTGGCGACATCAACCACGTTACCCGGGGTTTGAGCTCATGATAAGTTCCCAAAAATTAATCAATCTCACAGAGGCAATCAACACTACATTAGTGTAAACTTGACTGCCTAAAGTTCTCGGCTGACACCTACCACCATTACAATGGCCACATGAATATACAACTACTTGAAAAAATGTCTTACTCCGATGAAAGCTGATTACATTTATTTCTGACAATGTATATTTTTTATTAATTTATGAGTATCTAAATGTAATCAAGTATACTGAAAAAGTTTATTGAATAGTTTTATTAATTTACACGTGTATATTCAGAATTTTTAACAAGTGTGCTATTTATGTGGCCACCACTATATATATATATATATATATATATATATATATATATATATATATATATATATATATATATATATATATATATATATATATATATATATATATATATATATATATATATATATATATATATATATATATATATATATATATATATATATTTAGGTTGAATTTCATTTTACTTGAGCGACTTCTAAATATTATCTGATTTGCCTGAAATTTTACGCAAATTATTTTTATACGTCTTAGAACAACAGAAGAGGGTCAGATAGCAACATTTCGAAACTTCAAAAATAAGGACCACCCTAATATATATATATATATACCCCTGTCGCAGCATCCTGCATAACATAGCGAATTTCCGTTTATAAAAATTAGTTTTTCTCGAAAATTAGTTGACATAGAATAATAGTTTAAAGACCTTTTTTATGTAATTTTTTCTCCTCTTTTAAATGGTGTAAAAAAATTTGGCAAAAATTTTTGAATAAGTGGAAATTTTGGCAAAAAACTAATTTTTTGCAAGAACAAAAACCATGTTGCTGGCATCCAACGTGTCTGGCTGAAGAACTCATCCAAGATTTTTGGACTTCCAACGTTCTCACCAAATTTCGTAAACCTAGGATATTTCGTTCGAGAGTTATCGTGCTGATACATAAATACATAAATACATATATACATATATATATATATATATATATATATAAATTTTTGTGATTGTTATTTTTAGGTTCTAGGGACCTCAAAACAAATTTCTGCCATAGTCCCGGGCTCAAGTCGCGTCATGAGACCTACTGTAATAGCTGAATTTCCATTCTGGAAATTCGCTAATATATATATATATATATATATATATATATATATATATATATATATATATAGTGGTGGCCACATAAATAGCACACTTGTTATATATATATATATATATATATATATATATATATATATAACAAGTGTGCTATTTATGTGGCCACCACTATATATATATATATATATATATATATATATATATATATATATATATATATTAGGGTGGTCCTTATTTTTGAAGTTTCGAAATGTTGCTATCTGACCCTCTTCTGTTGTTCTAAGACGTATAAAAATAATTTGCGTAAAATTTCAGGCAAATCAGATAATATTTAGAAGTCGCTCAAGTAAAATGAAATTCAACCTAAACTTACAAGTAAAGGTCCCTAGGCCGGACCTATCGATTTTGATGAAACTTAAATATGTTGTAGAACACTAAAAACTAAAGGACACGTATTTTTTTTTTATCTGCGGAAAAACGGTTTGAAGGGGTGAAATCGCCCTCCAAAAATTGGGGTAAAAATTTAATTTTTCAAATATCTCGAAAACAGTAAGAGATAGAGCAAAAGTTTAAATTGGCGATATTGCTCTTTTTTAAAGAGCTATCTATTGATATGCAATTTGTTCAAATTGCGTCAACAGGGGTGATTAGGGGTTAAAATTTGGGGGGTAATTTTGCAAAAAGGGGGTGAAAAATAAACAATATAAAAATTTTGTTTACAGATTTGAAATCTACGTCAAAAAATCGAATTGACCTGTTTTTGCTCAATATCCTAATATTAAGTCTAGGGGTAGTTAACTAGAGGGTGACTATGTCGAATAATCGTACTCTTTGGGTATTTCAAGAAGTTCTTCTTCATGGAAAATAGCTTAAGATAATTAGAATAACGTAGAAATGAAATTCTCGAATTCAAAATTGAGTTTGAGCGACGTTGGAGAGGGGGTGAGTCACCCTCTTAAATTACATACTAGTTTATATACACTAATTTTTGCAATTAACACACTGATAGTGGATAAAATAATGTCACAATAAGTGGTTCTAAAGTTGGACTAAAATGAAATTCTCGAATTCAAAATTGAGTTTGAGCAACATTGGAGAGGGGGTGAGTCATCCTCTTAAATTACATACTAGTTTACATACACTAATTTTTGCAATTAACACACTGACAGGGGGTAATAATGTCACAATATATGGTTCTGAAGTTAGACAATCGTATGTAAGGTTTTTATTAGGTTTCGTTATTTTAGGTTAGGTTATGTAATTTTCGGTATCGATAATTTTCGATAAGGAAAACTATAATATCCATTAAAAAACAAACCTAATAAAGACCTTACATATTATGATAGTCCAACTTCAGAACCACTTATTGTGACATTATTTTACCCACTATCAGTGTGTTAATAGCAAAAATTAGTGTAAATAAACTAGTATGTAATTTAAGAGGGTGACTCACCCCCTCTCCAATGTTGCTCAAACTCAATTTTGAATTCGAGAATTTCATTTCTACGTTATTCTAATTGTCTTAAGCTATTTTCCATGAAGAAGAACTTCTTAAAATACCCAAATTGTACGACTATTCGACATAGTCACCCTCTAGTTAACTACCCCTAGACTTAATATTAGGGCATTGAGCAAAAATAGGTCAATTAGGTTTTTTGACGTAGATTTCAAATCTGTAAACAAAATTTTTATATTGCTTATTTTCCACCCCCTTTTTGCAAAATTAACCCCCAAATTTAGACCCCCAACTACCCCTGTTGATGTAATTTGAACAAATTGCATATCAATAGATAGCTCTTTATAAAAGAGCAATATCGCCAATTTAAACTTTTGCTCTGTCTCTTACTGTTTCCGAGATATTTGAAAAATTAAATTTTTACCCCAATTTTTGGAGGGCGATTTCACCCCTTCAAACCGTTTTTCCGCAGATAAAAAAAAATACGTGTCCCTTAGTTTTTAGTGTTCTACAATATATTTAAGTTTCATCGAAATCGATAGGTCCGGCCTCGGGACCTTTACTTGTTAGTTCTATTTTACAATGCTGACGCGTGAAAATATTGTCTGGGGAGACACAGTGTCATATTTATCTGTTTTTATTTCGTGATATCTACCTATTGTTTTTTTTTAGCCTTTTTATTAACGTTTTTTACTGAAACCACATCACTTGATAAAACACTCAGATTTAGAACTAAAAACTAAAATTTTTACCTAACTGTTTGTAATTTTGTTGACTCCAAGATACCAGAAAATTCTTTTTGTTATAATGTCAATCAGTTAAACTCAATTCTTTATTCTTATGCTACTTAAGATTTTAAAGCAAGGTTCTCGGTTCTAAACTTAAGCGATGCAATGTTCCAGTATCTAAATTTTAGACATCAAAATTACAATGAGTAAAAAAAAGTTGAATTAAAATAAATGTAAATCAAAAATTTAAAAAAATAAACAAGAAATCGTATATATAATTAGACACAAAATAATATTCCAAAAATAATATAATGTAATACTGATAACAACTAAAGAAACGGTAATATTTGAATTTTATCTAACAGTGAAATAGACCGTTGGGGTTGGTACATATTGGAGTGAGGGGATTACATAACAGGTAAATGCAATGTATTTCGGTACTACTGCTGGCAACACAGGTCACAGAAATGGAGCCTGCATACTTTTGGAACAGAAGTTGCAAAAAGACTTCCTGTACTTAGCATGTCGAGATTGCATATTAAAAATCATTCTAGCAAGTGTCTTTAACAAGGCTATGTGATATCAGTTATCTAAGCCTGATATTGCCATTTTTAAACGTTTTAAGCAGTGCTGGAGTAATATTGACCAGTTGGCGTACGAGTGTACAAGGAATGGTGCAAATGTTATGGCAGCTTTAAGAGATGAGAAGGAAATTGTGACTCAATTTACAGTTAGCAGACTGACGAAAATTCAAGTGAGAGATGACTACAGAGAATTCTTAGAGTTTACGATTATATACTTGGGAGGACTTCCATCGCGCGGAGTCTCTTGGAGCTAATCATCAAGCTAGAAGGATGGCCAAGGCATTGTATCCTTTAAAAATGTGAATGTAGCCAATTGAAGCTCACTAATTGTAAGAAAGAAGAAAACGGATTGAGTGTCGTTTGCATTTTCTTGTTCATATTTATCTGAGAGCTTGGTTTACAGTCCCTCTTACTATTTCAGCTCCTTTCATGATCTCAGGCTACTTCAACAGCTTAGTACTTATGGGAAGATAAATTCTGGACTTTCTAAAATTGCCAACAATAAATTCGAAGGGCACCTATGGTATTTAAGTGAGATCTTGTGGGTCTGGCCTTTTTCGACGAATATGTGTCCATGACTTCAAAAAAGCTATGATTCAATTCATTAATGAAAAGGACGGGGTTGACGAACCTCTTAAGCGTTAAGTAGCAAGAGTTCAAGTGAGACGCAGATAGAAGATTTTGTGACAAAAAATACGATCAATTTCTTTCATCGTCTTAATATTCCATTATTCCAAGAGGGTATTTAGAATTTGACTGAGAAGAATGGCATCATAGAAGTGACTACAAGCAAGCAGTGGCGATACTTAACACTTGAGGGTTGTTAATGACAACACTGAAAGACAATATTTATTAGAAGTGGTGGAAAAACATAGGTAAAAAATAACTTTAAAATAATTTTTTTTAAATAGACATTACAAAAGTTAAATTGATCTCTAATTTTGGCAATTAGTCATAAGGAATTTGTTAAATCACTACATTGAGCTGTACTGTGGGCTGGCTTATACATAATATTAAATAATAATAATTTTCTTTTTTTTTGTGGATCCCTAAGGGGAAATACTTTATTATTATGTATAAGAATTTGCGTCTGATTTTTTCTAAATAACTAATAAAAGTATTCTGAGCACTCATACATGTTCATTGATGTTTTATTGCAAAAATGACATTTTATGTAAAACTTCGACTCCATTGAGCTACCATTAAATGTTGATTAAAGCTGCTGAAATTTTACACACATGACATATTCGAGTCGTAGAACAATTTTTGGTGGTCAGACCATACGAAATGAAATAAAAAGAATTCTCAGTGTCAGGTCAGGACCACCCTAATATATATATATATATATATATATATATATATATATATATATATATATATATATATATATCAGACATTTTTTTCTACATATTCGTGTTCTACGGGTCCGAAAACGGATAGCGCCCCTACTCTCGCTTCTCGCCGTTCTTGTCGTATAGGCTCTATAAATCTAATTTTTTCAAGGAAAAATTCGACTAAAAAGTTTAAAATGGGATAATCCATGCATCACACATTATTTTGTCTAATTCGTTAGGAGGGGGGGAGGGGGAAACGTATTTAAATTTTTTTATTGTTTCATATGATTTTACAACATGTTAAAATTGTTGTGTCAAAATTTGAAACATATCGGAGTAAAACTAACTAAGATATAGAACTTTGAGAATTTGTTGCTCCGATTTACGCCTGATTCGCCTGTTCCCGTTTCGCCTGACCAATTAAAATTTCCCGATTCGTCTGCGATTCAAATTGTGGTATCGTTTCGCCTGACCATAAACTGGACGATGGCTGCCTTTTTAATCGAATTTTTCCTTGAAAATTAGACTTATACAGCCTGTACGACAAGAACGGCGAGAGGCGAGAGTCGGGTCGCTATCCGTTTTCGGACCCGTAGAACACG
The DNA here is from genome assembly GCA_035578155.1 of Brachynemurus nebulosus. Classification (NCBI taxonomy): domain Eukaryota; kingdom Metazoa; phylum Arthropoda; class Insecta; order Neuroptera; family Myrmeleontidae; genus Brachynemurus; species Brachynemurus nebulosus. Next base: position 49,364,872 of record JAPWDM010000001.1, on the reverse strand, counting down.
ATTCTGTAGAAAAAAAATGTATATATATATATATATATATATATATATATATATATATATATATATATATATATATATATATATATATATATATATATAGTTAAGAACTACAACACACACTGAGTCAGCATATACGTGACTTAAGTCAAACTCTCTTCACTTCCACAGATATCATATTTCAATTATTGCAATTTCAACATTTAGCATTTCTGTAATTTTTGTAATCCTATATTAAAGAAACTTCACGTACATTTGTATCAACATTTCCTGTCCATGTGAATCTATATCAGCATTTCCTGTGAGAAATCATAAAGTTGTTTCTTTTGTATTCTAGAATGTAAAGGTATCTGCAACAAACTCAGCACTTTTACACTATATAAAGAATTGAGAAACTGAGGTTGTCGGATATACTTGTCAGGACTTAGTACGCGAATTGTAACAATCGAAACCATTATTGTAATATTTTAATTGTTGTAATAAAGTTTTGTAATAAATAAATTTTTTTTATTAACTTCGCGCACCCCGCAAAGTTAATTGGCGCAGTCGGTAGGATTCGCGAGTACGGTGTATAAGTTTGTGAATTGTGAATTATTGACTGACGGTTCATCAGAACAATACTTCAAACTTGAGGGTACATCAAGTGTAGTGGTTCACTCAACGCCAGTACTTGGATTTCAATTCTTGACGCGGAGAAGAACTGGATCAATGTGGAAGAACATCTGCAGCTTACTGTGAGTAAAATAGTTCATTTGTTATTTGCTGCTTCTTTTTCCATGCCTAAAGATCCTAAATCTAAATTACAATATACAAATCCTATACCATACCCGACAAGTACCCCTCACACAAACGGCGCAGTAAACGCAGGTGTTGAGCTTGAAACGTTGGTATCGGAGAATACGATACATAACGTACCCCCTAGTTTAATTAGTAATAATTTAAGTTCAAATTCGGTAGTAATTGAAAATAATCATAATAACAAAATGACTGAATTATCAGGAATTACACAAATATTAGAAGCTTTTAAGATCCCAGACCCAATCAAAAATTTACCGGAATACAACGGTAACCCCAGAGCTTTGTACGATTTTATAGAAAATGTAGAGGAAATAATAAGTTGTGTTAGTATGGACTGGGGTCAAAGTTACGGAAAGATGTGGATAAGAGCAATAAGGAATAAAATTGTTGGTGAAGCTAATGAGGTGTTAAATATGTATGGAACACCAATAGATTGGCCAACAATAAAAAATAACCTTATATCTCACTACGCCGATAAAAGGAACGAAACCACCCTTATTAGAGACTTGCATAATTTAAGACAAAATAGTAACCAAAAAATGGAAGAATTTTATGCCCAAGTCATTGAAATTCTTTCATCATTGGTAAATTTCGTAAAACTAAACGAAGCAAATCCAGGCGTGATCAAATCAAAAATAACTCTATACCAGACATTATCAAAAGACGTATTCTTAGCAGGATTAAGAGAACCAATAGGCTCAGTAGTTAGAGCTAGGGATCCCGAAACTATTCAGGCAGCCTTCGAATATGGGATTAAAGAGCAAAATATTCATTACCACCAGAAAGGAGCCGTAGCACAAATTACAAATAGGACATCCCAAAACAAACCACTTGCTCCCAAACCAACCATACCAACCTATAATCACATCACAATACCCCGAACACAATTAGTCCAACAAAAACCATTCTTCCAACCACAACAATATTATACGCAACCACAACAACATAACCCACGACCGCAACAACCCAACTCACGTCCACAACAATACAACCCGCGACCACAACAGACGTACAAACCGACGCCTATGGACATAGGAAGTAACCAGATCAGTATCCGAAGACCAAATCCTCACCAACAAAATAGACCTAATTTCTTCCAGCCACAAAGTACACCAACATTTACCAGTAAAGAATTACATAACCTAGAGACCCAAGAAAATCAGAACTATACTAGCTTAGACGAATATTTAACTGACTATGAAACCAACCAACAAACTGACTATACTACCGAGAATCCTATGCCATCAGATGACGGCAACTTCTACAACCCTTACGAACTAGACGATCAAAATTTTCAATCGAGTTGGGAGAGCAACTCGGGTACATAAACAGTAATCTCCTTGGTTCCACTTTACCCTATATCCACATATCCAATGCACACGGACCACCGTTAAAATTCCTGATAGACACAGGTTCCTCAAATTCCTTCATCAATCCCGAACATATCCACCCAAATCAAACTTATAAAACTCATCCCGTTCATATTAAAGCTTTGCTAGGCACACATACTATTGACACTAGAGTAGAACTGCCAATATTTAATGAATTTAATCAAGAAGGTACACTAGAATTTTTGGTACTTAGGTTTCATGCATATTTTGATGGTTTACTAGGACTAGATGCACTTAACCACTTGCAAGCTAAAATAGATGTCCCAAACAAACAACTAATTACTCCTTTCTCAATAAATAGACTTCTGTTCAAACCCAATTTAACTAGTGGTATTCATACAATCGAAGCAAGCAGTAAACAAATTATAAAACTGCCAATCGATATACAGTGTGGTGATGTACTACTACCTGAAACAAAAATTTCAAACAAATTCCTGATTCCACCAGGAGTTTACCATGCAAAAGATTGGTACATGTTAGCTCCTGTAATCAATTTAACTAATCAAAATCAGAAATTTCTAGTTGAACAACCACTTCGGGTAGAGTTACTAAATCACGAAATTGTCGAATATAATAACATACAAATTCAACAAGAAACAGAAAACACCCCACTTCCTCCTATTGAAACACTAATCAGGACTGACCACCTAAAGACAGAGGAAAAGCGCGAAATCATTAAACTTTGTAAAGCCTACGAAGATATTTTCTTTAAAGAGGGACAAGACTTAACCTTCACAAACAAAGTCAAGCATGAAATAAAAACTGTAGACAACTTACCAGTTTATACACGATCTTATCGGTATCCCCACATTCATAAGGAAGAAGTCCAAATCCAAATCGATAAAATGTTAAAACAAAGGATAATAAGACCAAGTTACTCCCCTTGGAGTAGCCCCATATGGATAGTCCCAAAGAAAATGGACTCAAGCGGAAAACAAAAGTGGAGGCTTGTCGTAGATTATAGGAAGCTCAACGAAAAAACAGTAGACGATAAGTATCCATTGCCCAATATATCAGATATTCTTGATAAATTGGGAAAATGTATGTACTTTTCGACATTAGATCTCGCGTCGGGCTCCCATCAAATAGAGGTGCACCCCCGGGACATTGAGAAGACGGCATTTACCGTCGAACACGGCCATTACGAGTACGTACGAATGCCGTTTGGTCTGAAAAATGCCCCATCCACGTTCCAGCGTGTGATGGATAATGTGTTAAAGGATTTACAAGGCACCACATGCCTTGTATATATGGACGATATAATAGTTTTCTCAACTTCCCTTCAAGAACACATCACAAGCTTGCGAAAGGTCTTTGATAGATTAAAATCTGCTAATCTAAAAGTTCAGCTTGACAAAAGCGAATTTTTGAGGAAAGAAATAGCCTTTCTTGGTCATGTAGTATCCGAACGAGGTATCAAGCCAAATCCGGACAAAATTAAAGTAATCAAGAACTTCCCTATACCTAAAACGCAAAAGGACATCAAAGCTTTCCTTGGCTTATTGGGATACTACCGCAAATTCATAAAAGACTTTGCTAAAATAACGAAGCCAATGACCAAGTGTCTTAAAAAGGGACAGTCTGTCAAATACACCCCGGAATTCATAAAATCATTTAATTTGGCTAAAGATCTCCTAACACATGACCCCATACTAGCGTACCCAGACTTTAGTAAAGAGTTCATTCTTACCACAGACGCCAGTAACGTCGCTATTGGCGCGGTCCTGTCTCAAGGTCCGATTGGTCAAGACCACCCAATCTGCTATGCGTCCCGCACTCTAACGGACACAGAACAGAATTACTCCACAATTGAAAAGGAGTTACTAGCCATCGTCTGGGCTACGAAATACTTCAGACCTTATTTATTCGGTCGCAAATTCAAAATAATTACAGATCACAAGCCACTCATCTGGCTTATGTCCCTAAAAGAACCCAATAGCAAGCTGGTTCGATGGAGACTTAAGTTAGAAGAATTCGATTATACCATAATTCATAAAGCAGGAAAATACAATACTAATGCCGACGCTCTGTCTAGAGTAATAATAGATAGTAATAATTTAGAAGATAACCAGTCAACAGACACAACTCACACCGACGGTACATCTACTGAAACAATTCATAGCGCACAAGAAGATGATAGTACATTCATTCGCATATCAGAAAACCCTCTGAATGATTTTAGGAACCAACTAATATTATTAAAAGCAAGCTTACGACAGAAAAGAAAATTCGAAATATTCTTTAACCAAAAACGAAGGATAACCATAACCCTCCCTGATTACACAGACCAAACATTAATCGAAATAATTAAAGAAAACATCCCACCAAAAAACCTTATAGCACTCTACTGCCCCGATGACGAAGTATTTTCAAAGTTCCAAACAATATTTTCCGAATACTTTTCACAGGGCCAACAGTACACTAAAATGCTCAAAGACGTATTAAACAACGAAAAGCAGGATGAAATTATCAAAAATCACCATGATCTAAGGCACCGTGGAATATATGAAACTTTTGAACATTTACGTAGGGAATACTATTTTCCAAACCTAAAATCCAAAATATCATACTATATAAGTAACTGCAAGGTGTGCAACGAAAATAAGTATGATAGACACCCTCCTAAGCAACAACACGAATTAACACAAACACCCACACAACCCTTGGAAATTTGTCATCTGGACATTTTTCACTTAGATAAAACCAAATTTCTAACAATTATTGACAAATTTTCCCGCTTCGGTCAAGCCTATGAACTGGAGAGTAGAAACTCCCCACACTTAATAGAAGCATTAGCCCAATTCATATCCTCATATGGTAAACCAAAATTAATAATAGTTGATTCGGAAAAAGGGTTTGATTCGATTCGATTTAGGGAATTTTGCCAAAATTATGAAATCGAAACACATGTAACTTCCATAAGAAGTTCGACATCAAATTCCCCCGTGGAGCGATTCCACTCAACGTTGCTCGAATTATATCGTATCGTTCATATTCAAGATAAATCAGCCTCCGCCGATAGAAAGATGTTACAAGCCATATTCATTTATAATAATAGTATACATTCAACCATCAAATGCACTCCCTATGAACTATTTTTCGGTAGAAAATACGATATAAAATTATCTCCAGATGCCGAAATAGTAGAACAAGAACGCATTAAATTTCAACGAGAGTCCTATAATAAACAATTAGAACAAAAACAAAAACAAATAGCCAAACTAAACGAAAAACTACAAAAACCAGTTGACTATAATGAAGGCCAGAAAGCATATTTCCAAGAAAACAAACATAATAACAAACTACACCCCAAATTCAAAGAAATAATAGTAAAAACCAACAACAGAGTAACAGTAACCGATAATAAAGACAGGAAAATTCCCAAACGAAAACTAAAGAAACCTCCTTTGTTGCAGGACCGTCCTAACCTTAATAACAATGACAACACTCCAGAAGATAGAGATCAGAGATATGACCCACAACCCGGGACTAGTAGGGATTGAATTAGGTTCAGCTCGACTAATTAAAGATTATTACAAATTCATACATATTATAAATCTTGAAAATTATAAAGAGAATTTAATCAAAATAAAATATTCCATAGCACTTCTCGAAAAATTCAAAGTTTCAAAAAATCTGATAGGCACTATCCACTTAAAACATAAGGAATTAGAAAATTTGTTTAACCAGCTCTATCCCAAACGGACGAAACGTAGCTTAATAGACGGATTAGGGACTGCAATAAAATTCATTACCGGTAACATGGACAATAACGACGCACTGACCATCAACAAAGAAATAGAAATGCTCAGACTAAACCAGCACAATTTATTATCCCAGACAAATAAGCAAGTCAAAATAAATGAACAGATGATTCAACGACTGGACAACATAACACAACACATAAATAACCAACAAGAAACCATAAATAACATTTTAAACTCATTTAATTCTCAAATAGGAAATAAAATTAAGACAGACGAGGACAATTTTGAATACATACAATACATTTACCAGATAACCTATAACTTAGACCTCTTATATTCACACTTGTCTCAAATAGCTCAAGCCGTAAATTTAGCACGACTTAATATTTTACCTACATCAATACTACTACCAAGTGAACTGGAACATGCCTACAAAATACTAAAAATGCAGAAAATACCTATTCAGTCTCTGGAACAAATATACGAAATACTAAAACTTCAAGCTTATTATAACGGTACTAATATAATATTTAACGTCCAAATACCTTTGTTTCAAGCACACACTTACAAACTGAATCGCCTAGAACCCCTACCTATAAAAAATAAAACTATCCTGATTTCCCATCCATATATCCTGAGCAGTAAATACTTGAACTATTTTATGAAAAAGGAGTGTCCACGCCTAAGCGAAACCTATATATGCGAAAAACAAGATACTATATCCGTGCCTCAACCCGACGAATGTTTCAATAACACGCTTCGTGGGATACCTGGCAACTGCGTATATGAAGAATACGGAAACAGGGTCGAAATCAAACAACTAACATTTCAACACATCATAATGAAAAATGTAAACAACCAGCCAATATCAACAACTTGTGGAATCGATCAGCGAACAATCACTGGATCCGCTCTCATATATTTTCGTAACTGCACCGTCACAGTTAATGAAATAACTTACGAAAACCAAGAATCAGTCTACACAGAACCACTGTACGTTATACCATTGTACAGCCTAAAAATTAACGAAACCAAAGTAATACCAAGATGGGATCTACAGAAGTTAAAAGAATACCATATTGAAAATCGACAGCAAATCAAGGAAGTCAAGTCCTACTATACCATACATACATCAAGTCTATATGTCATAACTGGAATTATCACCGTGACGTTTACTATCTACGCCATTTGGAAACATAAGAACAAGAGGAAGTCTGAACCAGGAATTACATTCGTCCAACCCGCCGCTCCAGCAGAAGAGCCAAAGCTCATCTGGCCTACGCTTGCGACTAAGGGGGGAGGAGTTAAGAACGACAACACACACTGAGTCAGCATATACGTGACTTAAGTCAAACTCTCTTCACTTCCACAGATATCATATTTCAATTATTGTAATTTCAACATTTAGCATTTCTGTAATTTTTGTAATCCTATATTAAAGAAACTTCACGTACATTTGTATCAACATTTCCTGTCCATGTGAATCTATATCAGCATTTCCTGTGAGAAATCATAAAGTTGTTTCTTTTGTATTCTAGAATGTAAAGGTATCTCCAACAAACTCAGCACTTTTACACTATATAAAGAATTGAGAAACTGAGGTTGTCGGATATACTTGTCAGGACTTAGTAAGCGAATTGTAACAATCGAAACCATTATTGTAATATTTTAATTGTTGTAATAAGAATAAAGTTTTGTAATAAATTAATTTTTTTTATTAACTTCGCGCACCCCGCAAAGTTAATATATATATATATATATATATATATATATATATATATATATATATATATATATATATATATATATATATATATATATATATATATATATTCCCGCTACATTTTAATATGTGTAGGCCCCCCCTATGGAAGTTAAGAACTCAAATTTGGTAAATGGGGCTCATTCCGATGCACAACAATACTTTTAAGGGGGTGGTGGGGGGCGGTAAAACAATAAAACTTTCCCAAACCGGTTGGAAATAAGGTTTCGGTCAATTATCTACAACATCCAAAATTCAGCTTCCTAGGATGACTTGGAGGGAGTAGAGGGGGAAAAAAGGATTTTGGCTGGATTAACGTAGTGTTGAAAGGCTATTGGCGGATAAGCATGGGTAGAAATGCCCCCGCACGAATTTTGTTGGTATTTTTTTTGCTAACTGCTTTCGATATAAGGTTGAAATTTACTGAGTTTCAACCCTTAAAAACTCACTCTATATATTCTATCAATCATAGTGAAGAGCCTGTAGAAATATTTTGGTGATTGTACAACGAACATAACCTCGAAAAAAAAATTTTTTTAGACATTTTATTTTTTTTTTTTACTATGACGCACCCGGAGGGAAAATTTGAAAAAATTATATGTTGTATTGGTCATAGTAGGAAGCCTGCAAAGAAATTTTGGTGATTGTACCATAGCTACAAGTTGATGAAAACAAATATTGAAAAATTAAACAATTTTTTTTTTTTTGGGGGGGGGGGGGGGGTATAATTTTTTTTTTGAAGCTGATAATTTCTTCTGAGATACACTATAGAGGTATCTAAAACATATAAAAATTCCAGCCAAATTCGTCATGCCACTAAAAAGTTATAAATTTTTTTTGACTTTCAAAAAATAATTTTTTACCCCCAAAGGGTGAGTGTTTAAGGGTTGAAACTCAGTAAATTTTAATTTTATATCGAAAGCAGTTAGCAGAAAAAAAAACCAACACAATTCGTGCGGGGGCATTTCTACCCATACTTATCCGCCAATAGCCTTTGGTGTGTTGATAAAGTTCGTCCCTAGGTTGTGATTTTTGGAGGTTTTAATATTTTATCTCCACCGCCCTCATTTTTAAGCTACAATTTCATGCTTTTTCGACGTTTTCGAAGTTTATACCACTCACACAGGTCACCCAAATAAACCTAGAGGGCTGAAATTTTGTATTCGGATTGAGTTAGTATCAAGGGGGTGCCTTTTTGGGGTCTCGACTTTTAACCCTACCCCCACCATTTTTATACCAAAAAGAACATGATATTTCTTGTTTTTTAACAGTTTCGTTCGGGTAAAAACTCCCCAAATAAACCTAGAGGGCTGAAATTTTGTGTACAGGTTAAGCTAATATCCAGACACTGCTTTTTGGAGGTTTCAACTTTTAACCCTTACCCCCACGATTTTTACGCCAATATTTCCTTAATTTTTTTGCTTGTTTTCTAACACGTCTAGAGACTCTAAGGAAACCTGGAGGGCTGAAATTTTGTACGTGTATTCAGTTAGTATTCAGCTAGTACCTTTTAGGGAGTCCACATTACTTTTCCCCCCCACTTCTCCCATTTTTACATCGGAATTCAATGCTATTGTTAAATTTGTTTTAAATGCATTATTGGTCGAATTTTTCCTTGAAAAAATTATTGGTCGAATTTTTCCTTGAAAAAATTAGACTTATACAGCCTATACGACAAGAACGGCGAGAGGCGACAGTAGGGGCGCTATCCGTTTTCGGACCGGTAGTACACGATTCTTTGGAAAAAAAGTGTGATATATATATATATATATATATATATATATATATATATATATATATATATATATATATATATATATATATATATAGATATAGATATAGATATAGATATAGATATAGATATAGATATATAGATATATCACTTTTTGATATATATATATATATATATATATATATATATATATATATATATATATATATATACCATATGAGTTTTTCAGGAGTTGCCATTCGATTTATTCCTAAAATATGCATCTAATCGAAAATAAGTTTATACAAAAAATATTCAAAATAGAGGGGGCCATTCACGAAAAATTGTTCCAGACTTCTAGGACTCACGGCTTTTTTGGAATAGAAAAAATTTTTTTTTTTCAAATGGGAACATATGTTGAGATGTTTTTTAAAAATTAGTTTATTACTTCAAACTACCAATTATGCTAAAATTTTCATTATTTTATTTCAAATTTTTGAGAAATTGCATTTTTAAGTTTTAATTTTCAAAATCCGTGGTAAGGTTTGTCTAACCGAACGCAAAACATACGATTTATTTTGAATTTATACTACAAAAAATAGGAAATAAATTGTAATGGTATATTCACATTAGCGTCTTACAGTAACAGAAAATTTATTAATTAAATACATTAATTACCAAAATAATTTGTAGCTTTTCCTCAAATATTCAACTTAATATTTAATAAACAGGCCATCACATTACAACTGTGATGGTAATATTTAATTTTACACCATATTAAAGAAGTCAAAATTTCTTACGTGTGAAATTGGCATTACTAGATTCATAGATTAGGCAAGATGTACAAACAGCTGTCATATTTGTCAAACTTAAATTTTTAAACTCTTTTAAAAAACGAAAGTAAAAAAATTATCCAAAAAAATATTTTTAATATAAAAATTTTCAGGATTGCGGTATGTATTTATGCCGTGTGTAATCAAATTGCCTAATTGTTTTATTGCTTCTGAGACTACTAAAGCAGCGAAGCCGTTGTGATCAGTTTTGAAAAATAAAAATTTTTCCCCAAAATAAAATTTTTTACGCACATTTTACGTTTTAGAGCTTCTGAATAATTTTGGTTTGGTGTCTGTCCGTCTGTGTGTCACCAGTTTGCACCAGGTGACATAACTTCTGAACTATTCAATTCATTTTTATGAAATTATCAGAAATTATGCGGTCTGTTTCCTAGATGGTCCCCTACAAATTTCATTGCATTCGGAGTAATAGTATCCACGGCACTACCATGAAATCCTATTAAATGTCAATGTCTTATTTACTGTTAATCCCATTTCGCTCAATTTTTTATGAATCGTTTTGTTCATTTATTTTTATTAATTTATGTACCTATATTAAATTACACAAAGATATATTGGGCATTAAATTACCAAGGTGCTTTTACGAGTACGAGAAAGCTGTGTGCCACACCCAATTGGCAGCGTACAGTGGACTTTCGGAGATTGTCCAATCGCAAATTGTCCATATTTCAGTGTTAGGGATTTAAACATCGTATGTTTACGTCACACGAACATTGTATTCACAAAAATTGTGTGTTTGCAGTATTCGTGTGACGTAAACATGCGATGTTTAAATCCCTATCACTGCAATATTGATAATTTTTGATTGGACAATCTCCAAAAGTCCACTGTATTTTAGTATCTTACACAACTGCGAAATTTTTTTTATTTTAGTTTGTAACCAAATGATTATGGAACATTATCTTGGTATACTTATTTGTTGAATGACCACTTGTCATTTTATTGTTAATTATTTCGTTTTGATTAATATTTAGAATTTTTCAGGATATAAAATAAAATACATTTTTCATAGAATGATTGTTTATTTTTTCCGGCAAACATCGAAATTACAGTATGTCGACGTGTTCTACAATTTTCCCTCGGTGCCATTACCGGATTTCATAGATTTTTCAATTTTTCTTCTTTCCTGATAATAAGTTGAACGTAAAAATCGCATTTTACATTTGACTTCTGGTACACCTGATATGATCATTGCTTTTACTTTTATAGGACGTTCCCCGCATGGCTCTATTTTTAAATAAGGGAGATTTTGTATTCCACAGGCATTCAAAATTTCTAAATTCCTAAATAAATTTTATTCTTGTTTCCTTTGGACTTTTCTGTCATTTTTATTTAACCTATAAAATAATTTCCATTTAAAATTATACTTATTTTTAATAATTACATAATATGAAGTACTTACTTGATACATTTTAGTTATAAATCCATATCAATACCAAAAATTGAATAAAAATTAATAAAATTTGCCAAGTTAAATAGCTGAAATTCTAAATTTCTAATTTGGCCATTTTTGCATTTATGCTAAAATAGAGTCCCTATAATAAATAGAGTCACGACATGTGGTGAACACTGATTGGTTCCGGCATTTTCTGTCTAACGTTGGGTTAAAGAAATTGAAAATAAGTTAAAAAATATTTAACAAAAACCATTTAGTTTAACCTAGAAAGAATAATTAAATTAATTTTTTTTAATTGTTCATAAATTCATAACCTATTAACAATAATTATGTACTCAAAAATATTTACACAAACATGTGATAATTAATTTCGAAGCTTCCCGCTCTGTTTTGGAAAGAATGTGGATGACATGTGACAACTCTATTTATTATAGGGACTCTACGTAAACCTATGCGGTAAAGCCATCTATTTTGCATAAATACAATTACCGCTTACCTACTTTCCGTAATTATCAGACTGTTTGACCTAGGCGCTCTTAAACTCATCAAAACTTACTTAAATAAATCATTTTTAAGCGCGAAAGTTGTAAAATTTGAAAAAAAAACTAAAAATTTTTATTTTTTTATTTTTTGTTTCTGTTGCTTTATTGAATAATTTTTATCAACAAATAAGTATACTATTCCATTTAAAAAAAGGTAAGTTTGTATCATAGCTCGAAAACCATAAGAGCAATAAAGCTCCTGATTATCGCAATTGGTTGCCTCCGTCGATATCTACAACTCTTATTTGAACAATTTTTCGATTAAATCAACGGTTTGGCTGTAATAAAAATGGCAACTCCCGAAAAACTCACCCTGTATATAACTTTTTTTCTACAGAATCGTGTACTACGGGTCCGAAAACGGATAGCGCCCCTACTATCGCCTCTTATTGTAGAACCACTTATTGTGACATGATTACCCACTGCCAGTGTGTTAATATTAAAAATGAATGTATGTTAACTAATAGGTAATTTAAGATGGTGACTCACCCCCTCTCCAATGTTGCTCAAACTGAATTTTGAAATCGAAAATTTCATTTCTACGTTATTCTAAATGTCTTAAACTACTTTCCATGAAGAAAAACTTCTTAAACTACCCAAGTAGTACGACTATTCGACACAGTCACCCCCTAGTTAACTTCCCCTAGACTTAATATTAGGACATTGAGCAAAAACAGGTCAATTAGATTTTTTGACGTAGATTTCAAATCTGTAAACAAAATTTTTATATTGTTTAATTTTCACCCCCTTTTTGCAAAATTAACCCCTAAATTTTAACCCCCAGCCACCCCTGTTGACACAATTTGAACAAATTGCATACCAATAAATAGCTCTTTAAAAAAGAGTAATATCGCCAACTTAAACTTTTACTCTATCTCTTACCGTTTTCGAGATATTTAAAAAATTAAATTTTTACCCCAATTTTTGGAGGGCGATTTCACCCCTTCAAACCGTTTTTCCGCCGATAAAGAAAAATACGTGTCGCTTATTTTTTAGTGTTCTACAACATATCTAAGTTTCATCAAAATCGATAGGTCCGGCCTCGGGACGTTTACTTGTTAGTATCAAGGGTGTCCCTTTTGGGGGTCTCAACTTTTAACCCTTACCCCCACAATCTATATACCAAAAAAACATGATTGTTCTTGTTTTTAGCAGTTTTTGTAAAGGTCAAAATCTCCCCGAATAAGCCTAGAGAGCTGAAATTTTGTTTATAGGTTAAGTTAATAGCCAGCCACTGCTTTTTTGAGGTTTCAACTTTTAACCCTTACCCCCACGATTTTTACGCCTATATTTCCTTGGTTTTTTTGCTTTTTTTCTAACATGCTTAAATATTATATATACATATTTTGTTGACATAAAGAATATGGTACAAAGGGTATGAAATTGTTTTATGACCAATAGCAATGTTATATATTATTATATTGACAATGATATGTATGTTATTACATTAATCTGATTTGCCTGTGTAAGTGAAATTTGTGTTATCCGTCTATTTGTGTAACTCTGGTCCCACAGTCCCGGTTCCGACAATAACGGTTAATCGAAATTTTACTGTATATGGCCATTTCTCCACAACTTGGACAATTTTCATGCAAAACTGTCCCAAGCCTATTTCTCTTAAATATTAAGAAAATATGCAAATACAATGAAAGGCATTAATAAAATAAATGTGTGTCTTAAGAAAGCTTATTAATTATCCTCTTTATTTGTGAATTATGGACAATTTTATGAAAAATCGCGACAGCGGACTGTTTCAGGGGAAGAAAAAACATATTTTCGTTGAATAGAAGCAATCAAAATCGTTGTTTTTATTTATTATAACTCTTAGAATTTATATTACATACGATTAAATCAAAAATTTCTAAATTAAACATTATAATGAATTTTCTTAATGCTATAGCACGCTTGTCATTAAAATCAAATTTTTGGCTAAATTGCCTTTTTAAGTAGCTGAACTTATATACCTCATTTCAGATACAATTGATCAGGAGTTTTCGTTAAAAAATTAAATAATTTTTATATATGAAATAAATCAATCTTTTATTCTTTTCTAAAAATAAACTGCAAATTTAAAATTTACATAAATGCAATAATAAAAGAGATAAAGCCAAGAAAACGGAAATTATTTAAATTCAAAGTGACGAAGCATAGTTAAAAACTAAAATGAACTAACTCTAAAGTTATAAAATTATATATTATAAAATTAACATTAGAACAAGAAGAACATTACCTTCTACAGTTCTACCACTTCTACTAACTTATCTCGTTATGAAATGACAGGGGACTGTTGGTCAGGGGACTGATATTTTACATAGAAAATTTCCTAGCATAAAATAATTTCAAATCTATTCAGTTTTCAGGGATAGGCGTGATAATATATTCGCTAAGTAACTATTTTATAAATTTGTTGTAGCTTAATCACTTAAAACGATAGGAAAATTGTATAGCAGGGGACTGTTACAACTAGTGGCCTAAACGTGTGATTTACTTACAAATGCAGCGGTGACAGTGAACAAAATGATGTCTGTAACCGAACGAACTTCACACCGATTGCGTTTCGTTTCATGATATAAACTAGGGAGATATAAACCATATAAACAATGGAATATTATAAGATGAAGATCTTACTTATATGAGAGGAATTGACAAAATTGGTCACTAAAATCGCATATATAAGGCTTTCTTTTTTTACCACTCGTGGCGTTAATAATCCCCGAATACTGATGTGATAATAGGGAATATAGTACCATACATAGAACACTAGATGCAAACTAATATCAAAAAAGTGTAGCTCGCTTGGAGCCATTTGTAGGTCTGTCACAGCTTAGGTGATTCAGTCCTCGTCAGCACTTGTAGCGATTCGGACATTGATTGTTGCAACAATGTAATACATGAATACGTAGCGCTTAGAGTACATACATATTACACCAGACATTATGTGTGCGATGTGTACGTACCACTGGTACCACGTACATAGTTATGTATCAGCTCCCCCCAGCTACCGAGCTCACACACACAAACATCAACTACACCACACATACAGACACAAACTCTAAATATGTATACATATAACCATAGAAAGTGGGGAAGCTCCTCCTATTTTTGTGACGTAAATTTTTGGCGACAAGCGGGATACTAACTGTTATACAGTAGTTTGATCCCTTGATAACATAAAACGGATAAAACAGAATGTAAATACAGTACTTAGGCCGGGCGCACATTGAGACGCAGTTAACGCAGGCAGGGCAGCACAGTTTCTGTGGCTCGTGTTGTAGAACGGGACAGCGCGAATTGAAACGTAGAGCAGAGCAGCACTGCGTCGCGCGAGACAGATGTGGCACTCGTGAATGTGACACTGAAACTGCGCGATGCTGCGCAACATTGTAATACGTTTTCGAGTTTTAGTTGGTTTTATTTCGTCCAACAATTGAAGAAATTGAAGAAAAATAGTGCTTCTCTGCTCTACTCTGCTTTTAAATTCGTGCTATCTCGTTCTACAAGTCACAGAAACTGCGTTGCCCTACCTGAGTTAACTGCTTCTCAATGTGCGCCCGACCACACGTGCTTTCCTGCTCTGCCCTGCTCTGCTCTGCTCTGCCCTCCCCTGCGTTTACTGCGCGACGCAGTTCAATGTACGCCTGGCCTTATTCTCAAATGGAAACACGTCGGGACTGGGGAAGTGAGTGTTTCCATTTGAGAATCACCAATGTCGGTTGATGATATTTAATAATAAAGAAATACATAGAAATTACATATGTATGAAATAAACTCTTATAGTTTAAATTACTTTATACGGCGAATATCCAATGGTACTGACTCCGATTTTACATAATGACGTCAGCGAATTATATAATATAAATGATGCGACGCAAAATAAAAATTGTTAAGTTTATTTTAAAAACGATCGAAAAACCCACTTTACAACTGAGTTGAACATTGAAAAAGATTCCAGAAGATTCTATTCAAAAGCTAACAAAGATAATATACATAGAAGCTCACGTTTCCATTTGAGAATAGGTACTGTACCACTTTCGTATCGTACGAACACGAGTGGCATCTTTGATTTAGACACTTTTTTGAATACAGAGTTTCGTCTCCTTGTCTAATCTCCATAATATAAACGATCGCGCCAATGCACAGCACGATTTCAGTACCATTTTCAAATTGTGACAGGGGACTGTTCAAAAAATTTGAGGACAACATTTGATTACTTTTTTTTTAATGAAATTTTTATTTTAAAAATATGATTGAGTTTTACAAAGATGCTTACTGTATTATTCATATTTTTTTTACTCAGGCAGCAATGATACTGAAAATAAATATTTGTAATAATACCTCTAATTCTGGAAATGGGACACGACAGGGGACTGTGAATTGACTGTAAAAAGTGACTGTAAATTGAATATTACAATATTATATTACTAAATGGGTTATGGCGTGCCAAGAATAGCTAACATATTGTCGTTTTTCAATAATATAACTCAACAATAATAAGATCTATTATATAAAATATACCTGGGACAGCGATTTTCCAATTAGTAGAGAAATAGTCATATTTTTTCGAATTCACTGGCTGGTACAAGAGGCGCTCAGCAAACTTAAATCTAGAGTCTAAAAAATCCGGCACTGAGGCTATGCGGTGTCTTTTTAATTTTATATAAATTAGTAGTTTAAGATATAGTTTTCCATTCTTGCTAACAAAATATAGAAATTTAATATAAAATAGGACCTAACACCTAACCCTAATCCCCTTATAGATCTTATAAATTGTAGAGTCCCTATAATAAACAGAGTCGTGACATGTGTGTTGAATGCTGATTGGCTCCGACATTTTCGATCCAAAGTTTGCTTAAAATACATTGGAAATAAATTAAATACAGTCAAACCTGAATAAGGGAGAACTGAGTAAGCGAGAAAACTCTGTAAGTGAGAGTAATTGTCAGGTCTCGTAATTTAGCACTCTAAAACCTCTGTGAGTGAGAAACAAAAACCTTTATAAGTGAGAGTCAATTTTCGCTCATGGACCTCCATAACTGAGACTGCTAATTGCCTGTAGCTCTATAAGCGACAGATAAATGTATTTACATTTGCTATTTATGACTCATTTTTAAATTTCAAAGAACTTATAGTTTATTCGAATGCCTGAATGTGCATATATATGTTCTTGTTTTCCTGTAATTCAAGAAATTCATTTTCTATTCAAATAGCCAAATGTGCATGTGTACCGACAATACATGCATATTTCTCAATACATATTGGTCGTATTTTTTCTAGGCCTCTATAAGTGAGATAGAATTCTCTCATATCTCTGTAAGCTAGAAACTCGGGTTAGTGAGAAACCTGCATAAGAGAAAAAAAGATCACGGTCCCTTAAACTCTCACTTATCCAGGTTCGACTGTATTAACAAAAACGCCGTGAGCAGCGGGGCCCCATCACGGTAGTCGAATTTTCCCCTTCATCTTCGGTATTGAATGTTTACAAGCGAAATGTGATTGAAAGTCTACAACCGAATTGTCATTTTGTTGGTTTCAAAACTGGTGATGAGTGTTCGGCTGATCGAGGCTTTAAAAAAAGGTTTTAAGTATTTAAGGGCTGTATCTCAGTAAATTTCAATTTTGTGCCGAAAACAGGTAGCAGAAAAAAAGCCAACACAATTCGTACGAGGACATTCCTGCCCATGTTTATCCGCTAATTGCCTTTATGTTTTAGTTTTAAATATTAAAAAAGGACCTTAAATAATAAACTGGAAGGCCTTTATAAAGATAGTTTTTCTTTCCAAAAAAATCCAAAATTTCTATTTTATAAATACTAAAAATTCAAAATTCCTAATTTATAAATAAACAGTGACTTTAATCACATTTTTAAATTACTTAATATGTATGTATTTCATTTGTCATAAAAGTAAGTTCACTTTTTTTTAAATTTTTTAAAATTACTATTCTCCTACTTGTATTTAGAATAAACATAATGCTTTTAAAACACATTTAACAATAGCATTCAATTCCGATGTAAAAATGGGAGAAGTGGGGGGAAAAGTGATGTGGACTCCCTACAAGGTACTAGCTGGATACTAACTGAATACACGTACAAAATTTCAGCCCTCTAGGTTTCCTTATGGAGTCTCTAGACGTGTTAGAAAACAAGCAAAAAAATTAAGGAAATATTGGCGTAAAAATCGTGGGGGTAAGAGTTAAAAGTTGAAACCTCCAAAAAACAGTGTCTGGCTATTAGCTTAACCTGTACACCAAATTTCAGCCCTCTAGGTTTATTTGGGGAGATTTTGACCCGAACGAAACTGTTAAAAAACAAGAAAAATCATGTTCTTTTGGGTATAAAAATGGTGGGGGTAGGGGTTAAAAGTCGAGACCCCCAAAAGGCACCCCCTTGATACTAACTCAATCCGAATACAAAATTTCAGCCCTCTAGGTTTATTCGGGTGACCTGTGCGAGTGGTACAAACTTCGAAAACGTCGAAAATGCATGAAATTGTAGCTTAAAAATGAGGGGGGTGGGGGTAAAATATTAAAACCTCCAAAAAGCACAACCTAGGTACGAACTTTATCAACACACCCAAATTTCAACCCTCTACGTTAATTCTGGGGGGCTGGGGGCCTGTTAGATCCAGCGAAAATCGTTTTTCCCCCCTCTACTCCCACCATATCATCCTAGGAAGCTGAATTTTGGATATGTTGTAGATAATTGAACGAAACATTATTTAAAACCGGTTTGAAAAAGTTTTATTGCTTTTCCGCCCCCCACCACCCCCTTAAAGGTCGGGTCAGAAAAAAAATTTGCCCAAAATTTGACCCCACTTTGATAGTATGAGGTGCCTCGAAAATGAGCCCCATTTACCAAATTTCATCTCTTAACTTCCATAGGGGGGCCCTACACAAATTAAAAGGTAGCGGGAAAATATATATATATATATATATATATATATATATATATATATATATATATATATATATATATATATATATCAGACATTTTTTTTCTACATATTCGTGTTCTACGGGTCCGAAAACGGATAGCGCCCCTACTCTCGCCTCTCGCAGCTCTTATCGTATAGACTGTATAAGTCTAATTTTTCGGAGAAAATTCGACTAAAAATCACTTAGTTTAACCTAGAAAGAATAATAAAAATAAATTAAAATTTTTTTAATTGTTCATTAACTCATAACTTATTAACAATAAAATTATGTACTCAAAAATATTTACTCAAACTTGTGATAATTAATTTTGAAATTTCCCGCTCCGTTTTGGACAGAAAATGGATGACATGTCACGACTCTATTTATTATAGGGACTCTAATGAATTGTAGAGTCCCTATAATAAATAGAGTCGTGACATGTGTGCTGAACGCTGATTGGTTCCGGCATTTTTTGTCCAAAGTTTTCCTAAAATTCATTGGAGATAAATTAAATATTAACAAAAATCATTTAGTTTAATCTAGGAACAATAATCAACTTAAAAAAATTTTAATTGTTCATTAATTCATAACTTATTAACAAAAATTAAGTACTCAAAAATATTTACTCAACATGTGATAATTAATTTTGAAGCTTCCCGCTCTGTTTTGGACAGAAAATAGACGACATGTCACGACTCCTAGGTATTTATTATAGAGACCCATAAAAACTATTTAGTTTAATTTAGAAAGAATAATTAAATTAAAAATTTTTAATTGTTCATTAATTCATAACTTATTAACAATAATTATGTACTCAAAAATATTTACTGAAACATGTGATAATTAATTTTGAAGCTTCCTGCTCTGCTTTGGATAAAAAATGCATGACATGTCACGACTCTATTTATTATAGGGACTCTTGTAAATTGTGATACGTTACGCCATCTCATCAAGTACACTTTCAAACTAATAATTCATTTCAATCAGCATGTACATAGATGGCAGGACAAACTACTACGTATTAGAGTCCCTATAATAAATAGAGTCGTGACATGTCATCCATTTTGTATCCAAAACAGAGCGGAAAGCTTTAAAATTAATTATCACATGTTTGAGTAAATATTTTTGAGTACATAATAATTGTTAATAAGTTATGAATTAATGAACAATTAAAAATTTTTAATTTAATTATTCTTTCTAAGTTAAACTGAATGGTTTTTGTTAAGATTTTATTTATTTCCAATGTATTTTACGAAAACTTTGGATACAAAATGCCGGAACCAATCAGCATTCAGCACACATGTCACGACTCTATTTATTATAGGGACTCTACTACGTATCTACTACGTATTAGAGTCCCTATAATAAATAGAGTCGTGACATGTCATCCATTTTCTATCCAAAACCGAGCGGGAAGCTTCAAAATTAACTATCACATGTTTGAGTAAATATTTTTGAGTACATAATTATTGTTAATAAGTTGTGAATTAATGAACAGATAAAAATTTTTAATTTAATTATTCTTTCTAAGTTAAACTAAATGGTTTTCATTAACATTTAATTTATTTCCAATGTATTTTACGCAAACTTTGGATCGAAAATGCCGGAACCAACCAGCGTTCAGCACACATGTCACCACTCTATTTATTATAGGCACTCTACTACGTATTAGAGTCCCCATAATAAATAGAGTCATGACATGCGTGCTGAACGCTGATTGGCTCCGGCATTTTCTGTCCAAAGTTTGCGTAAAATACATTGGAAATAAATATTAACAAAAATCATTTAATTTAATCTAGAAAGGATAATTAAATTAAAACTTTTAATTATTCTCTAATTGAGCAATTCCATGTATAAACCGATCACCCAAAAATGGCATGTTCTCCAAATTTAATTTCCCTGTGTATATAATAAGTTTAAGTGGTGTTGAGCTACGTACTCGAATATTATTGAATTATCTTCTACTTTGTCGGAGTTATAATTATCCAAAGTTGCGTTCAAGGTCACAAAATGGGGATTCCCCAAAATATTTTATTAATTTTTTCAGAGTCTAAGAATAATTAAAAAATGATTACATGTGGCATTGAATGTACTTTACATACACTTTCAATCAGACCGATTTCCATTCCAATACATGCACATATATTGAAGTAATTGCAAGTTTTATTTTTTTCTTTAATCGCTTATACTGAAAATACCTTATCTTCGATTTTTGATTTTCTTTTTTTAAATTAAAGTACTCAGTCCCCTCTATAACGTGGTACTCGATTTTCTTTGTTTTTTTGAGTTTTACGGATTTTACGGGGCTTAGTTTGAAAAATACGTGAATTTTTTAACTAATTATTAAAATAAAGTAATAATTATAATATTACCCCACCTTTAATTTTCGATTTTCTTTCTTCAAGTTAAAATACTTGGTCCTCTCTTTAACGTGGTGTTCGATTTTCTTTGTTTTTTTGGGTTTTACGGATTTTACGGGGCTCAGTTTTAAAAAAATACGTGAATTTTTTAACTAAATATTGAAATAAAGTAATAATTATAATATTACCCCACCTTTGATTTTCGATTTTCTTCTTTCAAATTAAAGTACTCAGTCCTTTCTATAACGTGGTACTCGATTTTCTTTGTTTTTTTGAGTTTTACGGATTTTACAGGGCTTAGTTTGAAAAATACGTGAATTTTTTAACTAACTGATAAAATCAAGTATTAATTGTAACATTACCCCACCTTTGATTTTAGATTTTATTTCTTCAAATTAAAGTACTCGGTCCTCTCTTTAACGTGGTACTCGATTTTCTTTGCTTTTTTTTTGAGTTTTACGGATTTTACAGGGCTTAGTTTGAAAAATACGTGAATTTTTTAACTAACTGATAAAATCAAGTATTAATTGTAACATTACCCCACCTTTGATTTTAGATTTTATTTCTTCAAATTAAAGTACTCGGTCCTCTCTTTAACGTGGTACTCGATTTTCTTTGCTTTTTTTTGGGTTTTACGGATTTTACAGGGCTCAGTTTTAAAAAATACCAGAATTTTTTAATTAATTGATAAAATAAAGTATTAATTTGAATATTACCCCACCTTTGATTTTCGATTTTCTTTTTTCAAATTAAAGTACTCTGTCCTTTCTATAACGTGGTACTCGATTTTCTTTGTTTTTTTGAGTTTTACGGATTTTACGGGGTCCAGTTTAAAAAAATATGTGAATCTTGTGACTAATTTTTAAAATAAAGTATTAATTTTAATATTGTTTCATCTTTGATTTTCTTTATTTATATTTTAAATTGGAGTTTAGAGTCCCCTTTAAAACGTGTTATTCAATTTTCTTAATTTTTTTTGAGTTTTATGAATTTTACGATACTAAATTTTAAAGAAACATGTTCCTTTTTTTACGAAGTGATAAAATAAGGTATTAATTTCAATATTACCTTAACTTTGATAAACTCAGAAAAACTTAGAAAATCGAATAATATGTTATAAAGGGGACTCTAAACTTCATTTTAAAAGATAAATAAGGAAAATCGAAGATAAAACAATATTAACATTAATACTTTATTTTAAAAATTTTTTTTAAAACTGAGCCCCGTAAAATCCGTAAAACTAAAAAAAAAAAAAAACTAATAAAGTCGAGCATCACGTTAAAGAGGGGACTGAGTACTTTAATTTGAAGAAATAAAATCGAAAATCAAAGGTGGGGTAATGTTATAATTATTACTTTATTTTAAGAATTAGTTAAAAAAAAAACACGTATTTTTTTAAAACTGAGATCCGTAAAATCCGCGAAACTCAAAAAAACAAAGAAAATCGATTATCACGTTAAAGAGGGGACTGAGTATTTTAATTTAATGAAAGAAAATCTAAAATCAATGGGGTAATGTTACAATTAATACTTGATTTTATCAGTTAGTTAAAATATTCACCTATTTTTCAAACTAAGCCCCGTAAAATCCGTAAAACTCAAAAAAACAAAGAAAATCGAGTACCACGTTATAGAAAGGACAGAGTACTTTAATTTGAAAAAAGAAAATCGAAAATCAAAGGTGGGGTAATATGCAAATTAATACTTTATTTTATCAATTAATTAAAAAATTCTGGTATTTTTTAAAACTGAGCCCTGTAAAATCCGTAAAACCCCAAAAAAAGCAAAGAAAATCGAGTACCACGTTAAAGAGAGGACCGAGTACTTTAATTTGAAGAAATAAAATCTAAAATCAAAGGTGCGGTAATGTTACAATTAATACTTGATTTTATCAGTTAGTTAAAAAATTCACGTATTTTTCAAACTAAGCCCTGTAAAATCCGTAAAACTCAAAAAAACAAAAAAAATCGAGTACCACGTTATAGAAAGGACTGAGTACTTTAATATGAAAGAAGAAAATCGAAAATCAAAGGTGGGGTAATATTATAATTATTACTTTATTTCAATATTTAGTTAAAAAATTCACGTATTTTTTTAAAACTGAGCCCCGTAAAATCCGTAAAACCCAAAAAAAACAAAGAAAATCGAACACCACGTTAAAGAGAGGACCAAGTATTTTAACTTGAAGAAAGAAAATCGAAAATTAAAGGTGGGGTAATATTATAATTATTACTTTATTTTAATAATTAGTTAAAAAATTCACGTATTTTTCAAACTAAGCCCCGTAAAATCCGTAAAACTCAAAAAAACAAAGAAAATCGAGTACCACGTTATAGAGGGGACTGAGTACTTTAATTTAAAAAAAGAAAATCAAAAATCGAAGATAAGGTATTTTCAGTATAAGCGATTAAAGAAAAAAATAAAACTTGCAATTACTTCAATATATGTGCATGTATTGGAATGGAAATCGGTCTGATTGAAAGTGCATGTAAAGTACATTCAATGCCACATGTAATCATTTTTTAATTATTCTTAGACTCTGAAAAAATTAATAAAAAATTTTGGGGAATCCCCATTTTGTGACTTTGAACGCAACTTTGGATAATTATAACTCCGACAAAGTAGAAGATAATTCAATAATATTCGAGTACGTAGCTCAACACCACTTAAACTTATTATATACACAGGGAAATTAAATTTGGAGAACATGCCATTTTTGGGTGATCGGTTTATACATGGAATTGCTCAATTCATAACTTATTAACAATAATTATGTACCCAAAAATATTTACTCAAACATGTGATAATTATGTAATTTTGAAGCTTTCCGCTCTGTTTTGGAAAGAAAATGGATGACATGTCACAACTCTATTTATTATAGAGACTCTACTGTGTATTCTACGATACACTGAGTACGTATAAAACGATTACCGACCTTTCAAACCGACAGTAGAACTTTGATTAACCGTCACTCGATTATCCGTTAGTTTCTGTTATTCATCAACGGCTTGTAAAAAAAATGCAATCTCTGACACTAGGTATACAAACCTAATTTACAACCGCATACATAATCCCATAGAAAAATAAGTATTTTATTAAAATAAAGAATATGATTGCAAACATATGAAATTATTTTATATTGGTAATGGTATATAGGGGTTTTACCCTTTTGTAACCCAAATCAATTAATTTATTAAGAAATTTCTGCTATCCATCTAATTCGATTAGCCATTATAATTCCTTTCCCGACTATGACGATTAATCGAAGTGATACTGTACTATCAATTATCCTTCTTCCGAATTTTTTTCTCTCAAATTTTATTTATATTATAACAAAAGAATTAATAAAATTAAAAATTAGAATACTTCAAGTTGTGTGTACAATATCTTTCTTATCTAATAAAAATCAAAATAAATAAAACATGTACACACTGAAAATTTCAGCAAAAACACTTTTAAATTATTTTATTCTGATAACGTACTACATATCGTCAGCTTAGTATTGGTTTGTACCAAGCCAGTTTTTTAAAAAAATTTTTCTGATAGTGGTTTTGGCTTCCTCAATACCCAAAACTAACAAAACAACTATCTAGAAAAAATGTTTAAAAAGTTGACTTGGTACAAACCAATACTCAGCTGACGATATATAAGAAATTAATCCTTACGAATCCGGAAAAATTTATAATTATACAGAAGCACCACCTATTTTTGACTATAAATAAAAAAACTAATGATCTTATGTTTATGATTTTCTTAAACGTTCGGTATTACGACAAATTGTTTAAAAAAAACAAAATACTAGAATTTGATACCAATATTAAAAAGCTAAAAAAATTTTGCAAAATTTGAAAAAATTCAAATTTTTTCAAAATTTTTGTTACTATTATAGGGAAAACTTGTCATAAACTGAAATTTAGGTTCCCCCCTCAGAATTACCCAAGTTATGTTACTTTAAAGCAGAATAAAATTAGTAAAGTTTAGATTAAAAATTAAAATACCTTTTCTGTTGGTTCCCGATTTTTTAATATACCTATAGACAATATTCATCTCATCCTCAAATACTCTATAAATTAGAATCAATAGAAAAAAAAGCTATAAAACGAAACTTTCCTAATTTTATTCTATCCAGAATAGAGATGGGAATCAAGTTGAGAGTTTGAAGAGTCTCCTCGCATTCCGCTAATGGGTATAATTTTCTTAAAACGGGCACGAGTGAAAATTTGTTTCAGGAATATGAACGGACGGGAATGAGCAAATTTTTCGGGAGTGTTACTTTTAGGCAAAAGGGCGAACAGGTGGGAGTGACAATTTTTCTACGGGAATGGGAGTGAACGGGAGTAAAATTGGAAACGGAAGGGAACGGATTAAGAAAATTATTTCCGTTCCCACCTCTAATCTATAATTCAGTACATAGTTGGAAGAGTGCTGAAAATTTAAAATTAACCGTTGCTACATTTGATAAAAACAAAATAAAAAAATTCGATTTTTTAATTTTTACCATTTTTCCAACCTTTTCAGTATTGGTACCAAGTTGAAATATTTTTATTAAGGGGAGGTTTATTTGAGCGTCGTTAAAAAAAATCAAGTCGGTGGTAAAGCTTGAGCGTGTGGACGGACCCTTAAGGAAAAGTTTACTTGAGATTTGATCAAAAAATCGATTTTTTTTTTTGCCGAAATTGGTAGCAAATTATGTGTAGAATATGTTCCCAAAGTGATTTTGCTGAAAATAATTTTAAAAAAAGGTTTTTGCACATTAACCGAATCCAGCTTTCTATAAAAAAAAAAAAAAAAAAAAAACGTAGTTCACTCAATAATGAGTATTAAATATAAAATTTTGAAAATACGTTTCTTTATATATATTTTATAATATCTCGGAACCACATTTTTGGAATTGGTTAACACGATAACTCAAAAACTATTCGATGGATCCTGTTTCTTAATTTTTTATTTTAGAGATACCTAATTCAATTCTTCAGCACCTCTACCTAAGTCCGATACACTTTCAATATTTTTTTTATTTTTAAATTTAAAGAGCGAAAAATAAGACAAATATCGTAATCAAAAGTTCACACATCCGCCATTTTTTTTCTTTCAGCAATTTATTGAAATTATAGGTATAGGTGCCGATACTGTTCATATATTTTATAAATCTTTGTTTTTTGATTTCAGTGGTTTATTACCGGTGCTATGATGTTCACCAACAAGGCATCAGATTTTCGGATCGTCACACTGCGCTATCTACAAAATGGACAATTTTTATATTTTTCGTTGAAAAAAATTTTTTGTATATTTTAATACTTAATAAATATATGTACAAAATTTGAAATTCATATTTGCTTCCGTCTATAAGAAAAAAATTCCAGAAAAATACATAATTTTTGGTCCATCTCAAGTAAACCTCCCCTTAATTTATCCACCAGATTACACATGCCAAACAAATACAATAAAATCATCAAAATCGGACCGTTAGTTTTGTTTCTATAGTCAAAAATCGGTGGAGCCGTACATCTGCATAATTACCCAAATTTAAAACGGTGAAATGTACCAGTCAAAATTAGACGTACCAAAATTTTCTATCTCTCCTTTTTGTTATTTTTATATTAGCGTAACTATAGTAATATAAAATTGTACGTCTAATTTTGTTTCATTGTTAATGACCAACTTTAGATAATTTCACCTATACCTATACTTGAAAAATTAAACATAATACAAACATCCGTAGTTTGTTTACTGTTTCATATTAGAACTATGCCAAAAATCATGTATCTACGTATATTAAACGCAAATAAAAATAGTTCATCAAAATGTGCATAAATATTCTAGAATTATACAAATACACCATCGCAATTCTAAATAAAGCACCTAACTGTTATATATTAACAATTGTTTTTAGAGAATTTCTTCCTTATTTTCCCTCAAAATTTAAGTTGCAATTAAGTAAAAATTCAAATGTTTCCAAATTTTTCAATTTTAACACTTTATTTAGATATTGTAATATACAATATTTTTATATAAAAATATATTCTGAATCAACATTATAATTGATTTATTTTTGTTTATCCAAGTTGTTAATAATTATATTTAATTGAGTGTTTAATTGTATTAATTAATGTACTAATAAATAAAATACAAATAAAAATACTATTTTATGTGAAAACGTTTAATAATTAATTTAAATTTAAATTATAATAAGTCTTAATAGGTATATACCAATGAAAAGTATTGATAAATGGGGAAAAAGCAACGGAAAAATTATGGATACTCCTCGGTTTTAGCCGCTTCTACGACCCCACAATTATATTATTAATTGGGATATGAATTAATTTTACGAAGAAACCAATAAATCCCATTATACAAAAGCCGATTGCTGTGGCAATTGCGATTTTTTGAAATTCTGTAAACAGAAACGAAATGAAAATTATTCTAGAACAATCGAAACAATTAACCAATAGATTTCTATAGAACAAATTACAAAATAAATACATACCCTTTCTGTCTGGTTTTGTACATCTTTTTACCAGCCGAATTGAATCTTTGGCAAATTGACGGCCGGGTTCAATAAATTTGGTGAACTGATCCATATTTTTTGAACTGGAAAAAAATAAGATCGTCTGAACCACAATTACAATAATTAAATTAAAAAGTACAGAATATAATTAAAAATCAATGTAGATAAAATTGTTTAATAATTATAAACTAACTTTTTCGCTTATTTTCACGTATAAAACTCTCAAAACTCGAATTAATTGCAGCTGTCACACGTTTGCTTCAACCAAATTCACAAATATCAAATATGAAACACGTAGGTATAGTTATTTTTTCAATTTAGGGTGGCGCTGAATTGACTTCTCTTAACGTTATACATGCTGACGTAGTTTACACGTTTCATAAATGTTATAGCCTCATTTTGTTTGACAATTTCAACCTCATCACACGTATCATAGAGAAATAAAATAGGTTTGTTCCCGTACTTTTTTTTACCTGCTACTTGCTAATTGCTTCAAGTTCCTACTTTATGTAGTGGGGATAAAATATGAAAGTATAGAAACAATTTCCTTCAGCTTACTGAATTAAAACAAATTTTACAGTTTTTCAAACTACTTAAATAACTATTCTAAAACGATAAACAGTATAAACGGTTACAAATAACTGCGACAATTTTTGTACAGTTCAACAAATTTGACTTTGCCGCTGTCAACGTAATTTTTTCTTTATTGTAAGTACTATCTCAGTATATCACTACCTCACTTTTAATGACCTTGATGCGGCAAAGTCAGATTTGTTGAACAATAACTATCATAGTTGATTATTACTGCTTAACTTACATTTGTACAAATTCGCTATTATTTGAAATTTTAAACTTCATACACCAGAGACTAGCTTAAAAGATTCAAAAAATCACTAATTTCTTCCAAATTTATGTATAATAATTTTCATTAATATGATTAATAAATTTAAAAACGAAATTTGAGGGTTAGGAGGAAAAAACGGGATCTTTGAAGTCACTGCTAATTTCTATATTTACCTACTGGAGGGGAAGTGAACAACTATCTGAAATTTTAGCATATAAGAACGACTCCCTATATTTTTCTTCTAATACATTTACTTTCCTATTGGTACGGGAACAGACCTAATATCATTCAATTTATATTTTTTTAGTCTCGTATGCCCCCTATACATGTTATACATACTAAATTGTATACTACATATATGTAACTAAATGCTAAATAGAGTGGAGACACGAGTTTTGCTAGTCCGCCATTTTTCATCCAAAGTTCCTAAACTACATTTGAAATAAATATTAAAAAATAATTTAACTTAGAAAGAATAATCAAACAAAAACTTTTTAATTGTTCATTAACTCACAGTTTATTAACAATAATTAAGTATTTAAACATATTTACTCAGACATGTGATGATAATTAATTTTGATGACATATCTTTAATGAAAAATGGCTATCTTGTCCCGACCCCAGAGTACAGAGGTACAGCAACTATCTCTTTTCTGTAATCACCAGTGAGCATTTCTGGGCACATTAGGCTTCTTACAAGGAGCATCACGGGGGTGTACCCCTCCGATTTTGTTTATTCTTTGATATGTTGTAGAACATCGAAAAATAAGAGACACGTATTTTTTTTTAGCGGCTGTAAAACGGTTTGAAGGGGTGAAATCATGCTTCAAAAATTGGGGTAAAAATTTAATTTGTTAAATATCTCGAAAACGGTAAGAGATAGAGCCAAAGTTTAAATTTGCGATATTGCTCTTTTTTAAAGAGCGATTTATTGATATACAACTTGTTTAAATTACATCAACAGGGGTGGTTGGGGGTTAAAATTTAGGGGTTAACTTTACGGAAAGAGGGTTAAAAATACAATATATTAAAATTTTGTTTACAGATTTCAAATCTACGTGAAAAAATGTAGTTGACCTGTTTTGCTCAATTCCATAATATTAAGTTTAGGGGTGAGTAACTAGAGGGTGACTGTGTTGATATAATCATACTATTTGAGTGATTTAGGAACTACTCCATGGAAAATAGCTTAAAACAATATTATAACAACGTAAAAATGATATTCTCGAACTCAAAATTCAGTTTGATTAACATTGGAGAGAGGGAGGGGGGGTGAGTTACCCTCTTAAATTACATTACGTTTTCATACACTCATTTATATTATTAACATACTTGCGGAGGATAATAATGTCAAAATAAGTGTTTCGAAAGTTACACTATTGTATGTATTATCCATCTTCAAATATATCGTTACTTTCGGTATCGATAATTTTCGATAACGAAAACTATATTTTGATAATCGTAATACGTTTGGAACGCCCATAACTTGCTACCCTTAAGTAATACATATACACTAATACTAAAAATGATTGAATGTAATTTAAGAGGGTGACTCACCCTCCCCCCTCCAATGTTGATCAAACTGAATTTTGAATTCGAGAATATCATTTTCACGTTATTACGATTGTTTTAAGCTATTTTACATGAAGAAGTTCCTGAATTGCTCAAACAGTATGATTGTGTCAACACAGTCACCCTCCAGTTACTTACCCCTAAACTAAATATTATGAAATTGAGCAAAAACAGGTCAATTAAATTTTATCACGTAGGTTTGAAATCTGTAAACAAAATTTTAATATATTGTATTTTTAACCCTCTTTTCGTAAAGTTAACCCCAAAATTTTAACCTCCAACCACCCCTGTTGATGTAATTTAAACAAGTTGCATATCAATAGACAGCCCTTTAAAAAAGAGCAATATCGCCAATTTAAACTTTTGCTCTATCTCTTACCGTTTTCGAGATACTTAACAAATTAAATTTTTACCCCAATTTTTGAAGAGTGATTTCACCCCTTCAAACCGTTTCACAGCCGCTAAAAAAAAATACGTGTCTTTTATTTTTCGATGTTCTACAACATATCACAGAATAAACAAAATCGGAGGGGTTCACCCCCGTGATGCTCCTTGTTAGTAGTCAATCTCTCAGTAGCAATCGATAAGCGTAGGTCAATCTCAAGACAATGGACTTGATTGTTGTTGGTATTGTTACATCCCCTAATACATGCGTGTAGTGTCATAGCTATGTATGGAACAACTGAGCCTCGTGACCGCCACTACCATCTCCGTTACTCACACAAATGCACAATATCGCACTAATACAAAGTAAACCCAGTGCACGTATATAACATATTTTCTATCTCTTACTGGTTACACTGGTTCCAATAGTATAGAGATAGATATGTTGTCTCTATTACTCTATGGTCCCGACTGTATTTAGTATATATAGGGTTTCCCATCAGCCTGTATCCGTTAGCCAACATGAATTTCAAAATTTTAATTTTCTTACTTAAAAACAATTCTGATCGTTTGTGAATCGTTTGTGAATGTTTGTGACACCATTCACAAGTTTTGTGAGTAATTAGTTATTGAGTAATTAACTGGTTAATTAAAAGGTATCCGTTAGCCAACGTAATATTCAAAACTATAGTAATATTAACTTTTTTATACTCAATCGATTGGAAATCGTTTGTGAATTCTTAATTTACCAATTTAAACGTTTGTGACAACGTATTTTTCAAGAAAAATAAGAAAAATTGCAAGATGATATGTATCGCTGCAACATCTACTGGCACTATTTAGAACTATTTTCAAACGTGAATTAACCATTTTTATTTATTAATTACAATTATAAACATTTATTTAAAAAACTTTGACCCATCCCGATCGTTCATAAATCGTTTATGAATGTTTGTGACACCATTCACAAGTTTTGTGACTAACTAGTTATTGCGTAATTAATACGTTAATTAAAAGGTATCCGTTAGCCACCATCATATTTAAAATTATAGTAATATATGAGTAATATGGACTTTTTTATACTCAATCGATCAGAAATCGTTTGTAAATTTTTAATTTACCAATTTAAACGTTTGTGACAACGTATTTTTCAAGAAAAATAAGAAAAACGGCAAGATGATATCCATCGCTGCGACATCTGCTGGCACTATTTAGAACTATTTTCAAATTTGAATTAACCTTACTTCTTTATTTATTAATTACAATTATAAACATTTATTTAAAAAACTTTGATTCATCCCGATCGTTCATAAATCGTTTATGAATGTTTGTGACACTATTCACAAGTTTTGTGACTAACTAGTTATTGCGTAATTAATACGTTAATTAAAAGGTATCCGTTAGCCATCATTAAATTTAAAATTATAGTAATATATGAGTAATATGGAATTTTTTATACTCAACCGATCAGAAATCGTTTGTGAATTCTTAATTTACCAATTTAAACGTTTGTCACAACGTATTTTTCAAGAAAAATATAAAAAACTGCAAGATGATATCCATCGCTGCGACATCTGCTGGCACTATTTAGAACTATTTTCAAATTTGAATTAACCTTACTTCTTTATTTATTAATTACAATTATAAACATTTATTTAAAAAACAGTGACCCATTCGAATCGTTTGTAAATCGTTTATGAATGTTTGTGACACCATTCATAAGTTTTGTGACTAACTAGTTATTGAGTAATTAATAAGTTGCCTTCTCATACAATAATAAATTAGAAAAATTATATCCTAAAAAAAGAATGAATGTTGATTTGAGAGACCAATCAGATGTTGTTTATGGCGTGAATTGCAAATTTTGTAACGCTTTTTATGTGGGTCAGACTACACAAAAACTATCCGCCAGAATGTATCAACATAATTATAACATTAAAAGAGAAAAAAATAGTACTGGTCTTTCGGGTCATGTAATAGAGCACAATCATATGTTTGATTTCGAAAATATATGTATTCTTGGTAAAGAAAGTAATTTTCGTAAACGAATATTCACAACTGTTCTTTATCATTACACAAATGTATTGACTTCAGCCTAAATGTTTTCGCAATAATGAAGTACAAATTCAATTACTTTTGGTTCAAAATTATGAATAAAAAATTATTTTTAAAAGATTTTTTAACTAGTTTAACTACGTTATAATGAATAAATTTTGACTAATGGATTACTGAATATTCCATTTTATTTTTAATGTAAGTAATATGAAATGTGTTTTTGACGTTTAAACTTTCAATGTAAGTAATATGAAATGTGTTTTTGACGTTCAAAACTTTTGATAAAGAATTTTTTGAAAATTGTTGTTATCTCCAAATCTAATTTAAAACTGTAGATGTTGTGTAATTCACTTTTTCCTTTTATATTGATAGTGTATTCTTTGTTTGGTGAATACATTCTAAAATTGAATCTCTTAAATTTTTTGACAGATGTCATTTAGATGACATAAAAATTTTATATAATTTAACAATTTTTTTTTTATACAAAATAAAAATTTTTTATTTGACATAGGGTAAGAGACCCGATGACCGAACACTATTTTTAGCTGTATCATTAAAGTAGCTTAAAAAATTAAAAAATAAACAGACACCCATTTTTTTTTCTTAATAAGCATGAAACCAAGTTTTTTTAATCCAATGAATATGTTTTTAAGAAAATATAACCCAAAAATTTTGATTTATTAATGTTTTTGTTTTATAATTTGTTGACGTCTATGAAAAAACGGATAGAATATATTAGCCTCCTTTAAAAAATCAACACACTGACCCGTAAGAAAGAACACGCATTTAACGTACATGACATAGAATACATATTTTTTTTGTACATCTTTTGCTATCGAATATTTAAACCATTATCTTCCAGCCACTTTGACACTCTATCCACTACAAGATGTCACTTTGTGTCATAGAGTATCACATCTTGTGAAACATAGAACGTCAGAAGGGTTTAAATATTCGATAAAATAAACCACTAAAATACTGTATTTCGTTTCTCCATCTACTGATGTTTTAAAAAAGATTGTGTACATTCGAACTTATCCAAACAGTTAAATTAAGTATATATTTAATGTATTTAATGTACACACGTGCACAGTTTATGTCGTTTCAGATTTAATACATATGTTTGACGTTTTTATTTGATAATATGTAAATAACAGTTTCGAAGTTTTAATTCAATATTAATTATTTTTCAATTGATTTTACGTTCTGAAATAAATAAAATATTAAAGTGAAATTATAAAAACGGTTAGTTAAGTGTTTTAAACCCAAAAATTAATTAAAAATGTTTATAAAATAGGTATGTAATATATAATTCTCAAAATGGGGTACCAACCTTAAAACTCGGATCCCAAGAAGAAACACTTCTACAAATAATATTTAACGCATATAAAATATAATTTAGCTATCCTAATCTCTTAAGTGGACTACTAACAATTATTTGTATACTTTTATTATACTAATAACTTTAAAAATTCGGTGAAAAATGTTACAATTTATAACCCATGTGTTTTGAATAATGATCATCCATCATATTAAAAATTCACGAATTCAACAAAAATTGTTCGATATATATATGTATTTCTTAAATTAAGTGAGGAGACATTAAATGTGAGGTGAATTTAAATTGAAAAATAATCATTCTATTAATAATAATTTTTTTATCAAAGGTTTCTTTTAGAAATAACTTCATTAAGATATAAATGTCAAAACTGTTCGGACTTATAACCCCGTTCGACAATCGGGTCTTTTACCCTATTGATATTCATTGTTTTTATGTGATATGTTTATCACTAAACATGGATATCAATTACAAGTTGACTTTAATTTTATTACTATATGACATAGAATGTTTAGTTTGGCCCCTTGTATTTGGAGGTGACAAACTTGTTATGGTTTTTCTAATTCTATTAAAAGTTTTTTTATTAAACTATGTAAAAAATTTTTTAGATAGATTAATTAACTTGCCGATGAAGCTTTATAACTAAAGCGAAATATTCAAGATATTACACGATGGTTGAATACAATTCAATCTGTTCTTGTTTTCTTCAATGTCCTGCAATTGGCTGTTTTTTCAACGGTTTTAGAAGACTTTTTATTTTTATTGAAATGAAACTGAAGGTAAATTACAATTATAACTGTGTACCTTTGCATATTACGTGCCATAAATTGTTTTTTACGTATTTTTATAGCATTTATAGCTTCAGAAAAAAAAAATTAAAAAGGAAAATACTGACGAATATTGAGTTAGTGGACGTACAGTAGACATATCGTTTCGGACGAACGACAAACGTGCGTAATCGTCTGAATCAAATATCGCACGTTTCCGCATCCAAAGGACGACCGGCCTAATAGGTTCAATATTTGTATATCAGTTTGTTTCAAAATTTAAAAGTACGTACTATGGAGTGTAGAATATAAGGAGGACTATCTTGTACGGAAAACAATAGAAAAATAGTTCAAAAAGTGCCCCGTTTTAAGTACTAAGTAACAGTTCAAAAACTCGCCAGAATAGCGCTAGAGTAGCAAAAGAGTATAGTGATTTTTTTGTGTTGAGTTTTATAAAAATTTTTAAAATAATAAAACTATTATAAGGTAAAAGACCCAGTAATTGACCCTGGCCCAGTTTCTGACCTTTTCAACTTTGTTATAAATTAATAAAAAAACTATATTTTAAATAAGAAAAAAAATAAATTCTTAATTTAAAGTAATCTATTCTGTGTCTAATGAACAGCAATTTAAAAAGTTTAGAATATATTAACTAAATAAAAAAAAAATTTAAAATGTGTGTAAAAACTATTTTTTTGGTAGTTTCCTAAGTACTCATTTTGATCTGTGCAATATTCATCATGTAAGTATGAAAGCTTAATTAAAAATATATGAGCAAGTTAATATTTGTTTAAAATTTATTTTAAAATATTTATAAAATACCTTAGAATGATTTTTATAATTGAAATATGAGGGTCAATTACTAGGCTCACTTCTAAAGTGGTATGGCCCAATTAAATTCTAACCAGTTTTTGTTAGTTATTTTGTTATTTATAGTTATCTTCGATTAGTTTTTGTTATTTTTCATAACGTATATAACATTAAACATTCATTTTTATCAATAAAAAATTATTTATAAATTAACTTTTAAAAAACTGTATTTTTAAATTTAAGGATCAGAAACTAGGCCACTGTCAGGGTCAAAAACTGTCACATGAGAAATTTTGAAGGTCAGAAACTGGGTCCTTTTTGTCAATTTTTAAAACATTAATTTAAATTTTTAATTCAATTCAAATAATTATTTTACTTGTATGACTTTATTTTGAAAGCCATAAACTAGTTGATAAAATTATTAATTGTCTCTTAAGTTGAAACTTATATTTATTACTGTCGTTTAACCTCAGCCGTCACTCTTAAAAGGTCAGAAACTAGGCGCGTTACCTTATGTAACAGTTATAATAAAAAACAATAATTACATAACAACGCGGATGTTTTTCTTTCCTTGTTTACTTCTCTAAATTTACCCTGTTGCTACAATAGCGCCGCCACTATTTACGCCTTTCTATGGACACTTTTTAATACAGAGATGGTGCTCCTGATATCTACCCTTCATAGTACGTACAATACATTAAGGGCCCGTCCACACGCTCAAGCTTTACCACCGACTTACCTGCGCAAACCAGGTTTGTGCAAGTAAGTCGCTACGTTTTTTCCCGTCCATACGTACATGTTTACTTGCACAAACTGGTTTGCGCAAGTAAGTCGGTGGTAAAGCTTGTGTCGTGTGGACGGACCCTTAGCATGTGATAACCACTGTATAATCCGGCAGTATGGATGGTATGGGATTTCGTCTATTTATAATAACTTAATATACATTGTACATAATATGTATGTATAAAAAGTATAATAATTAATAAAATAAAATTTGATAATAAGAGTATTACTAATAAAATAAGAGATTTTAACATACATATATGGAGTTTACAAAATGGAAATATAAAAGAGATCGGTTCAAAAGAAATATTTTTTTACATTTCAGTAACTACTTTGATTATAGATTCTTTCCCATTAACCCATTAACAATATTTTTTTTAGGGAATTTCCGAATTAAAAATTTAACTATTTTAGTATTTTTATACTAATAATTTATTGTTCAGTTATAACATATTTTTGAACTCTGTCAAATTTATTTATTTGACCTTGTCTTCATAAATTAATAATTATATTGATAATAACGAAAATTAATTTAATTAAATTCGAATTTTGAATAAAACTGGTATAATTTTTACTAAAGGTAAGTACCGTACTTCAGTTAATCCCCGATATTGTTACCGAATATTGTCGGGGCAGTTTACATTTTCTTTAAAATATCAAAATTAACTGAAATTAACTGTCAGATTAACCTACATTTTAATTTTTCCATATTTTTTTATTAATTTTACATAATTGCTTACTCATATAAAATAATTCCCTTTTCAGTATTGCTTTTACTTGGTGTGATGCCAAAATTAGTATAGATAGCTTGGTGTTTTTTCGCTTATGATAAACTAATTTTTAAATGAATAATTTAGAAAAAAAGATAAATTTTCAATAAAAGTAGCTCTGCTTTTATTAATAAATTAGCTGTTACCCGCGGCTTCGCAAGCATGAATTTCATAATTTAGTAAAGGTAATTCCTTTTAGGTAGTTTGCTAAAATATTTTGCCCCTATTTTCTTATCATAAGCTGAATTTATTTATTGGTAAGCTCACTCATCAATCCTCTTTATTTTTAATTTCTCCCTTTGGCTAGTTATCTAGGAACAATTGAAAATTTTCAAAGATTCATTGGTCATTTATTTCTTCAAGCATATAACATAGACTAAAAATCTAAAGTAAGCCTATTAAGAAGGTGTCAACGAATTTGGTATAGAAGTAAAAAAAGTATGTTGATTTAAAATACTCAAATTTTATATATTTTTAAAATACCTAATATTTTGTAGACTTGACTCCCTTAAATCCCTACGCCTACATCCCCTATAAGTCTGTTTGCATTATATTTGAACATTTCCTAAAGTAACTGACTCATTGTTGGAGACGCTAGAATAGTAGGCGTTGAAAATGTAAACTTTGACCTCTTCCCTATTTTTTACGTCTATTCCTTAGTTTACTCTTTACAGGATTAATTTTCAAAAAGTGTTGAAACGTGTATTCATTAATTTAATTTTGACTATGCCCTCCAGTTTCATTCGTGTAAAATTATCCTATGTAACTGTGTGTAAAGCTACTTTAAATCAGTTATTTCGAAAGAAATTGGGCAAATTTAATTTCAAATCAATTCTTTAAAGTACTTCGCTTCGCTCGCCAACCAGTTTAAAATTCTATAAAAGGTTAATTCCATGTAATGCTTCGCTCCGCTCGCCAAACGACTCGAAAGTAACCATATTAATATATCTAATTTTTGTATTCCCATCCCATATTGATGGTTTTAAAATTAATTCAATTTTAGATCCTTTTCAGGACCCGAGAACCCTGGGGAACTTTTTAAAATTAGGTTCAGTTCCTCCGTAATTAAACTTTACTACTATCCTTTTCTAAAGTGAAATTTTAGTAAAAAAGTTTTGAAGTTAACATTTAAATTTTTAAATATTATTTCTGTCGTAACCTAGGTAATCTTTTTCTTTCTTTTGTTTCCGTTTATTGTTAAATTAGTATTTTGGATATATCAACTTTTGTCTTGAATATATCAACCCCCATAAAGAATATTATGATAATTTTGACTGAGAATGTTATCGATGCATCTGTGCATCTGTAATAGATACACAGACTTTACATTTTTCTACATAATTATGATAAAAAATACAGATGATTCATTTGAAAAAAAAGATTTGCAAAATAAATAAAAAATATTTAAAAAAATGCTTTATGTGACCACCTTGTATCACGTCAAAAAGCTGAAATGTCACTGTCATATAGAATATTAGTAACAATTTCCAGCAAATTCAAATTTGGTGTCAAAAACACTTCAAATAACAAATTTGGTGTCAACTTCCGGTATAACCGGAAATGGCAGCAAGTTAAAAATATTTTAATTAAAATCTTCATAATTGAAAACTTCTATAACCAAATTTTCAAAAATCTAATTTATTTAGAAGATCATGAACTTTTAATGAAGATTCTATTTGAATCACCTATATATAACCATTTGGGAGATTACATTAAAATTACATTAAAATGTTGCTAAGATTGGTCGGGAGGTTAATATCTATATTCCCTGTAAATTTGAACTCAATAACTATAATAGTTTTTGAGTTAAATCGGTTCGTACAAACAGACAGACAGACAGACAGACAAATATTTTTTTAGTTATATTTGGTATATATGTCGAATTTGCTAACTGAAAAATATACTAATACCAAAAAATTCGAAAATCACAGACAGACCCTTCTATTTTATTTATATAGGTATTGATACAATAATATTTCTCATATTTCTTATCGAAATACTCGTATTATACAGGCTGAGTTTTTTGAGAGTTGCCATTTTTATTACTAGTCTAGTCTAGAAGAGCCATTTTAGTGAAATTCTCATAGAGGGCACCAAAAATTATGATTTTGGTGTCATTCGATTCGTATTGACCTCTAGAAACTTTTTGAAAAAATTGAAAATGCGCTCATAAAAATTGCAATTGTTATAAACAAAAGAGTGAAAGGAAAAAAGAGTGTTTTTGTTTTTTTGAAAAATCTAAAAAACTCTTAAAGATTTTGGAAATTAAAAAAAAGATCTGAAAAGAGCAGGAAATTTCACAAAAATAAGTCCCGACTCCCGAAACTGTATCTCCAATTTTTATAATTTTAACAGAGCCCTAAAGTTATTGCTAAAATGGAGTGTTTGGCGATCTCGCGCGCCGCGTCATTCAAACACGGTAAACAAAAAAAATTATTTAAATATATTAAATATCAATATTAAGGGATGAGAAAATTCACGTACCTTCGGAATAAGTTGATAAACAATAATCCGTGCAAAAAAAATTTTTATATGTATTTTTCCATTAGTTATGCTATTGTTAATTAACAACATTTTTGAAACCGAAAGTTGACATAGAAACCTTAATAATTATTTAACTAAAAAGCTCAAATTTTTTTTGCTTCATAGAATTGTTCTGAAGAGGTAAAAAAATAGATTCCCGTTGAAAAAATCAAAAATTTTTAATTTTCCACTTATTTATAAACAATCAATTACATTGAAAAATGAGAAATGTTGATAAAGCATTTGTTTTTTTTTTTTTTTTTTGTTTTTCTAAATCTTAATTATTTCGTTTTTTTCTCATTGAGCGCCACCTGAAAATAATTTTTTTAATTTTTTTAATGCTATTATTTAAAAAATTGTTATAAACAAATGCATTGTTTTTGAGACAATGAAAAAATTTTCTTTTTGATTCGAAGGACCAAAAAATATTATGATTTTTAAAAGAAAAATCATTTCTTTAAAAAAAATTTTTATTGCTCAAAAATGCATTTTTAATAAACAATTTTTTTGTGTCATTTATTTTCTAAAAAATGGACAAAAATTTTTTTATAAACCAAATGACACATAGTTGCTTTTGTTTATTACGGCAGTTTAAAAAAAAAATTAAACGTAAAAATTTATTTGTTTATAACAAATTGTTTATTAAATAAACTTATTAAATATAAATAAAAAATTGTAATTTCTTCGGAATATGAAAGAGCAATATAAATAATGATTTAAAAAAAAAAAAAATACGGATCTTTAATATTAATAATAAATGACACAAAAAAATTGTTTATTAAAAATGCATTTTTGAGCAATAAAAAAATTTTTTTAAGAAACGATTTTTCTTTTAAAAATCATAATATTTTTTGGTCCTTCGAATCAAAAAGAAAATTTTTTCATTGCCTCAAAAACAATGCATTTGTTTATAACAATTTTTTAAATAATAGCATTAAAAAATTTGAAAAAATTATTTTCAGGTGGCGCTCAATGAGAAAAAAACACAATAATTAAGATTTAAAAAAATAAAAAAAAAAACAAATGCTTTATCAACATTTCTCATTTTTTCAATTCAATTGATTGTTTATAAATAAGTGGAAAATTAAAAATTTTTGATTTTTTCAACGGGAATCTATTTTTTTACCTCTTCAGAACAATTCTACGACGCAAAAAAATTTGAGCTTTTTAGTTAAATAATTATTAAGGTTTCTATGTCAACTTTCGGTTTCAAAAATTTTGTTAATTAACAATAGCATAACTAATGGAAAAGTACATATAAAAATTTTTTTTGCACGGATTATTGTTTATCAACTTATTCTAAAGGTACTTGAATTTTTTCATTCCTTAATATTGATATTTAATATATTTAAATAATTTTTTTTGTTTACCGTGTTTGAATGACGCGGCGCGCGAGAACGCCAAACACCTCATTTTAGCAATAACTTTAGGGCTCTGTTAAAATTATAAATATTGGAGATACAGTTTCGGGAGTCGGGACTTATTTTTGTGAAATTTCCTGCTCTTTTCAGATCTTTTTTTTAATTTCCAAAATCTTTAATAGTTTTTTAGATTTTTCAAAAAAACAAAAACACTCTTTTTTTCTTTCACTCTTTTGTTTATAACAATTGCAATTTTTATGAGCGCATTTTCAATTTTTTCAAAAAGTTTCTAGAGATCAATACGAATCGAATGACACCAAAATCATAATTTTTGGTGCCCTCTATGAGAATTTCACTAAAATGGTTCTTCTAGACTAGACTATACAGTCAAACCGTTGATTTAATTGAAAAATTGTTCAAATAAGAGTTGTAGATATCGATGGGGGCCACCGATTGCTATAATCAGGAACTTTATAGCTCTTACGGTTTTCGAGCTATGCAAACTTATAGTTTTTAAATCGAAACGTATGTTAAAAATTTTTCAAAAATTTGTTTATGGTTCAAAACTACCAGTAACACTTAAATTTTTCATTGTTTTATCTCATATTTTTGAGTAATTACGTTTTAAAAACGACACTTTTAAATTTTGTACTCAAGTGCTTGCAAACGATTCCGATTTTACGTAATTTAAAAAGATAATAGCTCAATATGGCTGCTATTTTAATTAATGAAATAACGAAAAATTAAACGATTATTACGTTTTCCATCGAAAATTAAAATTATTAAATATATTAAATTATCATATAAAAATGATAACTAAGTACAATAGGGAAATAGAATTTCAGTTTTAATTCACTGAAAAGTAAAAATACTCCTGTCGCAGCATCCTGCATAACATAGCGAATTTCCATTTATAAAAATCCGTTTTTCTGTGATTTTTCACCCTTCTAAGTGATTTTTCCTCCTCTTTCTATTGGTGTAAATAAATGTCGCAAAAATTTTTTAACTTGAGACAATTTTGGCAAAAAATTAATTTTTTTCACGAATAATAACCAAAAAAACCATGTTCCATGCATCCGACATGGCTGGCTAACAAACTTGTCCAACGGCGTGGGACTAAATACAAATATAATATTTAAATTTTAGTGAATATTATTTTCGGTTTCTAGGGACCTCAAAACAAATTCCTGCCATAGTCTCGGGCTCAAGTCGCGTCATGACAGTGGCTGTAATAGCTGAATTTCGTTCTGGAAATTCTCTAAAACCACCCATAAAACCTATAAGTTTAGCAAGTACTTAACACATTAATATTTTTTGTATATATCAACATCTAAAAACATTTCAGTCCCTTTTTGATAATCCTGCCAGAACTAAAACACTTTTTTAATTTTTTTTTATTGTTAAAATCGAAACGTTCTTTTGAAGACGGTTAAAATTACTATGTTTTAGGTTAAAATGTCGACACAATCACCCCCTAGTTAATTACCCCTAGACTTGATGCTAGAAAATTGAGAAAAAACAGGTCATATACTTTTTTTATTTAGATTTTATTTATAATGATTGAGTTACAAAATTCAAAAGGATATTTTAAAAAATGTATGTATTCGCTATGAGCTTTTGCCTGAAGGGAATCCAGCTCCTTAAAATCGGCTCCAGCGCTCAAGATGGACATTAATATATCAGTCTATCAGGACGGCATTTGTGCATAATTTTAATATTTTCTTTAATAGTATTTTGTTTTAAATACTTGTTTGATTTTTTCAAGGCGAGTACTTATTACGATTTCAATTTACCAGATTCTACAAAATAAAAAAAAATCATTTGTAACCCTACTATCAAACGTCATTTTATTTTGAAATTTTCAAAAATAATATCATGAAAGTTACCTCTTATATGCTTTTTCTGGGTTAATTATTAAAAAATATTCTATTTTCAGACATTTTTGAGGTAAAATGAGCAGATGTATGGTATTTATTAAACAAATTTCAGGTTTTTAATATATTTTCCATTCATTTATAATAGCAAAATGTTCTGATAAATTGTTAAATAATCATTTGATATATACGTGGCTATACTTTCGGCTCGGAGCGAATTAGACGGCGCGGC
Organism: Brachynemurus nebulosus; assembly: GCA_035578155.1. Classification (NCBI taxonomy): domain Eukaryota; kingdom Metazoa; phylum Arthropoda; class Insecta; order Neuroptera; family Myrmeleontidae; genus Brachynemurus; species Brachynemurus nebulosus. The sequence goes on along the minus strand of JAPWDM010000001.1, from coordinate 49,321,621 downwards.
GAAGATTTTCTCCGTGAAGAATAAAATTCTAAAAGAAAATAATAAATTAGTGAAAAAAATTAAAAAAATTTACCGGCGATTACCCTTCTAATATAATTGTTGTAAATACTTAGGTAAAAATTTCATTACATTATTTCAAAAAACTGTAAAATTTTCAGTAGTTATGTATTAGAATATATAAATGTTATTAATTTAACTCTTTTTAAATGATTCGCCTTAAAATATTTAATATTTTCAAAAATGTATGATAGAAAATGTCAAAATTTAAAATTATTTCTTTTCTTGACAAAAAAAAAAAATTGAATGTGTAAAATTATTTACAAGTAGAATACTCTGTTTATACGTTATAACAGTATTGTCATTTGGCTAGAAAATTACGTAAAAATATTATTGTTTCAATATGGTTTAACGTAATTTTTATGCGATTTTTTAAAAGTTCAAATATGTGATGTATTATGACGTAGATGGCGAACTGCGCAAAAAAGCTTATTTTGGACTCAAATGTAGTTAGTTAACCTTTCGTGATTTTAAATCTAAATGAAAAGAAATGGTCCTATAGTAAAATAGCGGACCACCTGGGATGCTCTAAAATGATGGTTTGTAATGCTGTTAAACATTTTCAGAAGTATGAAATTCTAAGAAGCATACCATGTAAGAAAAGACCGTGAAAAACTACACTATACACCAAAAATTGTTAGTGGATTCGATGCCGAAGCGTTGTAAGAATGTATATGCGTTGTATGAATATATATAGAGTTTAACACCATTGGAATGAGGTGGAAAAATCACATAAAGAAGGTTTTTTCTATTTGCAATTATTCTATGTATATCAACTAGTTTCCGAGAAAAACGTAATTTTGTAAACGGAAATTCGCTATGTTATGCAGGATGCTGAGACAGGGGTATTTTAGTTCTCTTTGTGAAACATTGCGCTAAAAAACAGGATTGCTATTAATATGTTAAGTGGAGAAAAAACCTTGGCATACATGCGATGCTCGGAGCATAGTTTTTTGGGCATTTTTCGTAAAAAAGTTAGTTTTTCGCAAAAATTTCCTCAAATTCAAAAATTTTTGCGACATTTTTTTACACCATTGAAAAGAGGCGGATTTTTTTACACCAAGTGCAACTTGCACTTGGGGATTTTTTATTTCATAATTTATTATGTACTTTATTATGTATTTATTAAGTAATATCTAATAATGAAACGTAGTAGAACGGAAATTTTGGGTAGTTGGTCTAGTTGCTACACACCGATGTTAAAATGGAATATTTTTACCATTTGTAAAAATATTTTTGTATAGGTGAAATTATCTAAATTGGACTGACGTCATTAAACAAATGCAACGAATTCATCAAAATTAAACGTACCAAAATTTTCTGTCTCTTTTCCTTTTTGTTATTATCTAACAAGGGGAGTATCAAACATGGGAATCACGGATTGGGAAGAAATTAATGTATGTTGTAGAATATATTGCTTTGAGTATTGTAGTAGTAATAATTTAGGCCAATGCGCCTTTGTTTGGAAATTAAACGCACGAAAAGTCTCCAATAACATATCGTGTTTGATATGTATCAGTTAGTTGGTACTCTGCAACTTGGTGGTGTGGATAGAGTATGCTCACATGTATGTAACTTTTTTTTTAATATACAGACGGAAAGGTTCTCTGTTCGAATCTATACCTTTCCAACATAATTCTCTTTTCAATTTTTTTTTAAACTTTTGCAATAATTGTACGATGCTATAATTATTTTCTAAAAAAGGAGATATAATATTTTTTGTACATCTTGTACATTATATTTACATAAAATATATGTTTACATACATTTTTACATAAAATTAAAGCGATGTTTATTATAAATTAATTATACTATTATTTTTTAGACATTCTTCATTTTATCCTTATTTAAAGTATGGCAATTGTAAATTGTTTTATAATAATACAATACATAACAATACATAAAAAAGAATACCATATCTCCGTTTAAATAATAATTATAGCATCGTCAATGTAATTGAGCATTGTACAATATTGACAAAGTTAAAAAAAAATTGAAAAGAGAAGAATTTTGTTGGAAAAGCATAGATTCGAGTATAGGACCTTTCCATCTGTATATTAAAAAAAGTTACATACATGAGAGCAGACTCTAACCACACCATCAGCGGCCGCTGTCGCAGGCAGTACCAACTAACTGATACATATCAAACACGATATGTTATTGGAAACTTTTCGTGTGTTTAATTTCTAAACGAAGGCGCATTGGCCTAAATTATTATTAGTACAATACTCAGAGAAATAATTCTACAACGTATATTAATTTCTCCCAAATCCGTAATTCCCATGTTTGATACTCCCCTTGTAAGTGAATTTCCTTTTCGGAGCCATGGAAAGACCTGATTCCGGGACTATGGCAGAAATTTGTTTTGAGGCCTCGAGAAATCGGAAATGACCTCTATATATATATATATATATATATATATATATATATATATATATATATATATATATATATATATATATATATATATAAATATAACTCTCGAACGAAGCCTCCAATTGTTACGAAATTTGGTGTGTGGGTCAAAAGTTCCAAAATCTTAGATGAGTTCGTCAGCCAGATACATCTGATTTTGGAAGCTAAAATTTTGGCCAATTTTCGTCAATTTTAGTAGTTTTTTGTAAAACTTGACCAGATTTCAATAATTTTTGGGATTTTTTACACCACCGAAAATACCGTAAAAGCTTTTAAAACGTTGTTCTGAGTAAACTAGCTTTTGAGAAAAATTAAGAAATTTGCTGAATTTTTTTACAATAAATTTTGAATGGATAAAGTTATGTTATATGAGGTCTGCTATACTATATGAGATCCGCCAGTGTCCAATCTTTGGAAATTCACTATGTTATGCAGATGCTGCGACAGTGGTATTTTTGTATTAGAGTAACTATAGTCATATAAAATTATACGTCTAATTTTATTTCATTTGTTAATGACGTCAGTTGCAGTTTAGATAATTTCAGCTATACACGAACAGTATTACCATTTGTTGAAATCTGTAACTTTACCTAACCGACAGTAACCATTACTTAAACGAATTATTCGATAATACGCGAACAAATAAATATGAAAATAATTTTATATGAAAAAACTACCTGAGTCTTATATAGTTTCTAAAATACCAGCTAAAGTTTGCAGAGTCGTTGAAAACACTAATTTATCACATGAACTGAAAAATTTAATTATTTAAAGAAATCGGGACTCAAAATGCTAGAAAAATTTATATAACATTAGCAGTTACTAGAAATATTTCTGTCATGAAAAAAATTCTACGTACATTATGAGCCATTACATTTTAATTTTTTAACATAAAAAGGAGGTATGGCAAAGGAGGGGTATCGATAAGGCCTTATTTTCGCCTCATCCTCTCCATGAATTCTTATATGTGCATTAGGTTTACACAGTGGCGACGCGTGGGAGTAGACAACGGAGACAATGTCTCCCCAAAAAAATTAAATTTCATAAAATTTAAAATATTTTATAAAATTTAAAATTACTATCTAATTTTTATAATATTGGCCATTTCTAATTCACATTTTCAAATAAAACGTATGTACATGAATATATGTACAATATATTACATATATTATATGCGTTTGCAAAAACATTATACAATAATATAATATACATATAACCTGATACATAAATGTGAACCTCTGTCTATGGTTACATCTGGTTACATCCATACAGCTCATACAAGTCTATTTAAACGCAAAAACACAACTTTATTAATGTTTCTCCTTGCTCTGTGTGTATGTGTTACACACACTGCCTATTTCAAACATTTACACACACAATCTGCACAGTGCACGTATGTAATATTCTCCAATTTATTTACATCATTATTACTCAAAAACTAGGAAAAATTTTGACTAATTTTTTCTTATCTATATGTAAAATGTAGTAATCTTTCTAATAGTATCAAATTATCAAATTATATTCAGTATTTTTTGAATAATAATAAAAAAACTGAAACAATAATGTAATATCATATCAATTCACCGGCAAGGAAGACAATCTTAATAATGTTTCTCTTTGCTCTGTGCGTATGTGTTAACAGACACTGCCTATTTCAAACATTTACACACACAATCTGCATGACATGTACATAATTATATAATATTCTCCAATTTATTTACATCATTATTAGTTTATTACTCAAAAACTAAGAAAGATTTTAGAAAAATTTTTTCTTATCTATATGTAAAATGTAGCAATCTTTCTAATGGTATAAAAATTATCAAATTATATTCACTATTTTTTGAATAATAATAAAAAAACTGAAACAATAACGCAATATCATATCTATTCACCCCTAAGGAAGACACAGATTAATTTATCTAAACGTATGCATTTGCTATTCTTTATACGTACGATCAACGATATACGTACACATAACAACAGTTTATTTTATGTATTTTATTGTTACACAAAATTCAAATATTTTTGTTGTTAGTTAATTAACTGCTTGTTTGCTTTTGGTTCAGTTCAATTTTTTAAATATTTCTTAATGAATTTTAGATTTTGTTATTTATTATTTAAACATTGGAACCTATTAATAAAATTTGTAGGTATTTATTTTCAATTTGTTTTTCTCTACTATCTGTTTAAGTTTTTTACATCAGAAGTTTTAAATTTTTTCCTTTTTTCTTTAGAAATATAATAATAATATACGAATCTAATTTAAAACTACAATGTATCTAAAGGACTAATTTCAGAACTAATTATTTTAAAATTCTAAATTTTTTTAAGACCTTTAATTCAGACTAACCGCAAAAGAAAACAAAAATTTCAATATCTTTTACCCTTGGTAGAGTAGGTGCAAATGGCTGCTTAAAAATTTCAACATTTTTATTTTAGTCAAAGTACTGAGTCAGAAGAACTGTTATAGAAAAAAACTTTAATAGGGCTTAGAAATACTACAGATTTCGAAATAAAAATAGACACAAAATAAGTCTACTTAAAAATATGGTAAAAAAGACTGTCTCCCCAGCTAATAATTTCACGCGTCGCCACTGGGTTTACATGAAGGAAAATAGTAGGATGGAATATTATGCCGTAAGGGGATATTTACCAATGAAAAAAAACATCAAAAATAGGCGATTTTACTTTTCTATTTTCTCAGCGTAGAATTAACGTATGAACTTCAAATTTTCAGTGAGTAAAGACAAAGGTAGTAAAAAATGTTATTAGGAATTAGAATTTCAAATTTCCATTTTTAAGTGGGTAAAAAACGAGTTTGAAAAGCATCAAATATAGCCTTAGTTTCAGTGCAATTTACCAACGATTGGAAAATTTAAAAAAAAAATCTGATTCCTAATTACATATTTTATATGTTTTAAGAATGTAATTTTGAAATAAAAATTACTCTCGAGCTACCCATTACCGCGTAAATAGAAAAGTAAACGTAACATTTGTGGACATTTTTCTGATCTATTTATATTTAAAAATATGTTTTCTCTTTATTTTCGTTATACCAAATATAATTGAAATCGGAACAGATATATTTAAACTTTCTTTAAATGGGGTAGTCATCTTTTTATTTTCTGTCTAAACTTCAAACATATGTGACAATAGTAAAAATATAATAAAGGACCTTGAAGGCCTTGCTAAGAAAAACGTTATAAAAATACATGCACTACGTTTTATGAATAAGTAGACAATGTTATATAAATGTAGGGACCCCTAAATTGTAATATTTTAATTTTAAAAATTTACACCATAGCACAACAATTTCCTTGGATTTTTTGATGTTTCGGTACCTTGTCTATAAAAATTGAAACTCTATGAAATTTGTGAAGAAAACTATAATAGAAAGTCTCGGAAATTTAAAGGGTAAAATTAGTGACGGATTTACCAGCAGGCTGAGTAGGCTGGAGCCTAGGGCGGCAGATTTTAATGGCGGCAAATTTGGGGGCCAAAAAGGGCGGCAAAATGTAGAATTTGTTTTTTGTTTTTTTCTTTGCTCGTCACTTACGTTTTTTAAGAAAGGTGGCAGATTTTCGGGGCGGCAAAATGTAGAATTTCAAGTTTTTTTTTTGCTCATCACTTACGGTTTTTAAGAAGGGCGGCCGATTTTAGGGGCGGTAAATTTGGCAAAAAGGGCGGCAAAATTTTTTTTTAGCTTTTCAGGGGCGGCATTTTTTACTGAGCCTAGAGCGGCACTTAGAGTAAATCCGCCACTGGGGAAAATTTTTTTCGCAAGTCACGTTATTTAGAACAATTTTAATTTTTTTTCTATTATTTTCTATTAAAAGATCCTAAGTTTCTTATTAGAAATGAAAAATTTTTGAAATTTTCTAGCAAGGTGGGAGTCGTAGGATACATCTAGTCGGCAGTCGATTTTCCTTAGATGGGCATCACAGTGGCTGGAGGTGACTTGAAATAGAAACTTTTTGCCCTGGGAGGAACCAGGGGCAAAATTTCGAAAAATTTTATTAAATATAATTTGTAGAAATTTTAATTTGAAACAATTTTGTTTCAAACTTTCTTAGAAATGGCTTTTTTCACTGGCTTTTTTTGCTAAAAAAAATTAAATTCGACTTTTATTTGGTGCATATTCAAGCTACAGAATAATAAAAATTGCATACACAATATTAAACTTCTTTTTACTGGACAAGTGGGTTTTTTTCTGTTATATCTTTTGTCATTTCTATCTTTGACATTGATTATAACCGATTTATTTTCAGTCAAGTAAAGCTTCGCCCGACCTGCGGGCAAACGTATCATGCCTCATAATGACTGTAAAATTTCATTGCACTACTTAACTCAAATTCAAACTTAAGTGGTTGATAATTTCTGACCAGTAATAGTTAAGTAGATATTGGGTTTCTACAAAAATAATTTCATATGAGTTTAGGATAATATCACCTTTTCTTTTTATATCAAATACCATAATATAATTATTTTATAATTCCACAAGTATTGCGAGCAATGATACGAGAGGCCGTACCGGTCGAGCTAACACTTAAGGTTACAAAAATCAAAAATATCCAATCTTGAACTAAAATTTATATCATGCTGTGAGGGACTATTGCAGGGCTGGCCAACCCAAATGATCTTGCGGGCCACTTTGGAAGCGCATCATAACTCCGCGGGCCGCATTAAAAATTTTGCGTTCCCATATATTATGTATTTTTTTTAACTCGGGAATTCCCAGTGTCACCTCTAGGTGACAGTGATTTGTGATTTTTTTTTACAGACAATATAACAAATTTTAAAAATAAATGTGTTATGACTATAATGTTAATACTTAGTAGTATTCATGGTTTTAATTTGGCAACATTTAAGTTATGTTAACGGTCAAATTAATTCTGTTATTTCAAACGATTTGCTGTTTTATTGCACGTGAGTGTATCTTGTGGTATTTTCGCTGTTATAAAAATGTCTAAAAGTAGGTACGGTTAATATTGTTACAACAAATTATTATTTAAGAATCAAGCTTATAATGAAAGTGATTTTTTGCCGGTAATTTAATACCGTTTTATCAGTTCATATTACAAATAACGGCCCGTATGACCTATAATTGACACGCCATTGAAAAAAGAACTGAAGGGTACTTTTTTTCAATTATCTATTTTTTATATGTTGAGTACTAGGGATTGTAATACCGGTAAACCGGTTTACAGTTTTATTGCTTTTCCGCCCCCACCACCCCCTTAAAAGTCGGATCAAAAATTTTCCCAAAATTTGACCCCACCTTGATAGTATGAGGTGCCTCGAAAATGAACCCCATTTACCAAATTTCATCTCTTAACTTCCATAGGGGGGCCCTACACAAATTAAAAGGTGGCGGGAATATATATATATATATATATATATATATATATATATATATATATATATATATATATATATATATATATGTATATATATATATATATATATATATATATATATATATATATATATATATATATATATATATATATGTCAGACATTTTTTTTCTACATATTCGTGTTCTACGGGTCCGAAAACGGATAGCGCCCCTACTCTCGCCTCTCACCGTTCTTGTCGTATAGACTGTATAAGTAATTTTTTCAAGGAAAAATTCGACTAACTAGCACAAAATAAGAATATTTTGTTGATAGATCGCGGCTTGGGAATTGTCGAGTTAATACATTGGTTTTCACTACCTTGCTCTGTAACGAAGTGCCCTCCGACGACCACCATACAACTATACAGAAGCTGAATGTTCTCCATGTCAGTCAAAAAAAAAAAAAAAAAAAAAAAAAATATTTATGTACACAGAAACAAAAAAGGAAATAATTAATTCATACTAAAAATTAACTTACTACTGTAATCATTTATTTAAAATTGTTAACAAACAAATTTCATACAGTACTGTATTAACTGTCAACTTGACGTTTATAAAGGCGCCAAAATATAAAATTCACCATGAAATACATGAAATATGAATTGTTAAAATTAAATTCACTAGACGATGCGCGAATGACAATGGCACATAAAAATTAGAAAAGGATAGAACTTTAATGCCTTTTCTGCTCACGAGTCAAAAAAAATGCTCTCAGAAAAATCTTGTCACTTTAATTTGGCTTTGCCGTGAATAACTTCGAGGAGTGTTCTCTTTAAAAATAAGTTCTTTAAATACAATCAACTCAATTGTTCTAGAAAATTACCTTACGTAATTAACAATAGTAAATTTTGTGATAATTTAATTGTTTTCTTTTAATTAAACGCCACCTTTATGGAATAATTTTGAAAATTAAAAAAAAAAAGGGGTTCATCAATTTAAATAAGGTACGATATTTTATTATTTTATTATATTCGTTAATTATTTGTGGGAGATAATCGGCTATCCCGAACTATCGATTATTAGTGGTCGATAATTAACAACACGAATGTTCAATTAAAATCTTCAAATACCAAAAAGAACACAGAATCATTTCATGGTAATTCCATTCTTTTTTAACCAAAAAGGAGACAAGTTAGTATTATCTGAACAGCAAAAAAAAAAAACACAATAGATCACCGTTTTGACAGAATATCAGACACACCCCTAAATCTCGCGCCATAGTCATTCGTAAACGTCAAATAGTTTTGAGCTTAATCACGATAGAATTCACTGGTGTTCTATTCACCCCGTATCAAGGTCACGTGAACACTAGGAACGTCGCCATTTTGAGCCACGTTTCTTATTTTATCAAGAACATTATATTTTGGCTAGTACTCAATAATTTTACAATTTTTTTTTTTTCACAATCTAGCAGAAATTTAACTGATCTGCCTGTACGCTAAACCATATAATAGAGTATATTACCCAGCAAATTGTCCGATTTGCCAATTTGGTCCAAACCCGGCGCCACCACGGCCGTCCTTAAGAATTTTAGGGAGTCGCCAAAGAGTGGTGAAGAATTTCACGGCCCCTTTCCAATCGCTAAAAAGGGAAAGAATTAAACTTAATTAATATATATATATATATATATTTTTATTTTGGTTGTAATGCGAACGTAGCAAATTAAGCTAGTTATAAGCAATTGTTATAGTTAGTAATTAATTAAAATAAATTGTTATATAGGTCCGAATTCAAATATTTAATTATTTAATATCACCTACCTTATATTCATCATTATAATTTCAGCCGTCATACCAGTCGCAGGAAATAATTTTTCCAGAAAAAGGTTAATTTTCAGAACAACATACATTACTCGATTATACGAGGACGCCATAATACCAAATGAACGCTTAGAAATGATAATACCGCTTCGACAGTAGATAGCGCCAAATTCAAAAAAATAGTATTACTTAAGGATTTGATAAAGGCTATATACCCGTAAAAGGAAAAGGGGGCACTTAATGCAATTCTACCCAGTCACCACCACCAGTAATTGACGAAATTAATTATACTCGCGTACAGGTTAATTTTGGGCCCATGAAACATTTTCCAATTTAATTAAAAAACTTTAACCTGGCCAGTTCAAAAGTCTCGTATATAGGCAATTACTGAACACCTAAACATTGTCGCCTATATAAATTTATTTAAAGGGACAACTCGTCAATGAGTAGATAAAAATTTAAAATAACCGACAATTTATAGTTAGTGTGCCCCAAAAAGGGGTACAAAAAGAAATGGTAGCAGACTAGCGTGGTTATCGTTATTTTAAAAACAAGTAGTCCCCGTTTAGCCAATCAATTTAGCAAACAAAACAACATACAGATCAGTAACTTTTATTTTTCTTTTACACAATACAGTTCAGATAAACTAATTATTCGTAGTTATCTTACACTTAGCTTAATTTAGGATAGTTAGGTTAAATAATTAGGTTAATTAAATAGATTTGGTTTAGGATTAGGGAAAGATAACTACGATCAAAGGGATCACATGAAATGATTATACAAAATTCATAAAAATTTAAAAAAAAAAATTCAAAATTCGAAATATATATTAAAATAAAAAAGAAAACAATTAAACACACTAGAACAAAAAGAACACTCCTCGAAGAAGAAAAAAAAAAGGACCAACTCTTAAATTAAAAATAGATAAAATCAATATATACAAAATATTCTTACAAGCTAACCTAACACTAATAATAATAATAATAATAATAAAAAGTAACAATAATAATAATAAAAACATACAACTACAAACTACAAAAAAATACAAAATACAATTACTATATACAATAATTAAAGAATACAGGTAACACACACACACACAAGATTCTTCGTTCAGGCAATAGGTACAGGGAAGCTTCCACGATGAACATGACGGATGATACACCATCACCGACATCACCTAACGCCGAATTCGACACCATGACACACGGACAAAGTACGCCACAACATAGCGATCGAAAAAACGTTATCGACGCGATGCAACATCAGATCGAGCTGCAAGCTGAAACAAATACGCGTATCATTGCACAGTTACAGGAGGTCGCCAATTCTATGACTTACCTGCGTAAAGAATTAGACGCGATGAAAAAACATCCATCGACGTCAACGGTTAAACCTCCGGTTACGGAACCATCGGATGTCCATCAACAAATAGCACGTATCACTAATTCCTTAACTGACCTCCACCTCCAAGTTCAAAGACTTCATAGTGCACCACGTACCGATCCGGTTATACCACCAGGTGGAGAACGATTACCTAAAACGAACCACAGTGACATTAGTGCAAATCAGTCCAACGTATCACAAGTTAAGGTATCTTATAAAATTAATGCCGCTTCGTTTTTAGAAGACATACCAGTGTGCGATGCCTCTTGTGCGCGACGATTAGTGGACTTCTTACTAGCTGTGAATTCGGTCATTATGCAACAACTAGTGGACGAACTTTCATTTTTGAGAATAGTCACACAAAGATGCCGAGATTTACTTGCAGAATGGTGGTCTGTGAACTTAACCCAATTTACTAACTGGAAACAATTTAAAAGAAAACTTATTAGTGATTTAATAGACCCAGTGCAATTTTCTAATCTACTTACTACTGTTATTTTTAGGCAGCAATCGCCATCGGAACAGTTTAGAGATTATGTGTCAGACATCCGACAGAAAGCTTCCATACTCGAGGTTCCGTTTACCGAAAGAGAAATCGTCTCGTCTATCTGGCTACGTCGTAACTTGGCTACTTTAGAAGTGTGTCGTGTGCAGCAACCGCCGGTGACGTACAAGGACCTGACGGCGACCATCGCGAACATAGAGCTGTATCAACAACAGCGCGCCGCTCTCCTGTCCACTGAAACTTCCCCGACCACGACCACACGCCGGACGAACCAAAAAAACTAGTGTTGACGGACAATTTACTGGATGCACGCCAACCTACACCTACTTTGACAGATGACAAAACACCTACGCTCTACACACGTAAGTCACTTAAACATTGTCTGTTAAATTTTCTCAAACCTGACACGCCCACACAAGTACTCCCGGTCGTTAACGTACAAATCGGCCAAATTAAGCTCTCAGCACTCATAGATTCAGGCGCTTCTTGTTCTTTTATATCTCGCAAGACATTTAAAGTACTCTCGTCAGCAAAAATAGGTACCGTTAAACCGACAAAAATGATCGCGCGACTGGCTGACGGATCTCAAAAACAATTGAACCAATCATTTGCATGTAATGTAAAAATTGGGAAGTATACCTGGAAACTAGAGCTCTTAATACTAAACAATTTGACATACGATTTGGTAATAGGCGTTAACGACCTGAAGCGCATGTCGGCGGTGATATCGTTTTCTCCCCAGGGAATCTACTTCGCCTTCGATAAGACGCACATCCCGGTCAATCGCGCCTTCACGTCGTTGATAGGCACCATGCAGGTAAATCCGCAGTTAACACCTGCACAATTCAACCGTCTCAAGGACCTGCTAGATCAATATCCGGACGTCTTGACACAGCGGGTTGGACGATTAAAGGACTACGAGTATGAAATCCACTTGAGGGACGCTACGCCGGTACGTCGACCGCCATACCCGTTAAATCCGACACAACTGAAGATAATGGAAGAACATATACATGAACTTTTAAAGAATGACCTAATCGAGCCAAGTCACTCCAGCTACGGCTCCCCGGCGTTCTTGATCCCCAAGAAAACCGGAGAATCTCGCTTGGTGGTCGATTACAGGGCGCTCAACTTTAAGGTCTATTTTGACAGTTGGCCTACGCCATCTTTAGAGTCATTCTTCCATTATCTTCACGGAGCTACTATTTTCTCCACGTTGGATTTAACGAAAGCGTTCCATCAGATACCGTTGTCCCGGTCGTCCAAGCCGCTAACCACATTCCTGACGCCCACAGCGGCCTGGCAGTACAAAGTGGTACCCTTCGGTCTCTCAGTGAGTCCTAGTGCACTGAATCGCATTATGCACGACCTCTTTGGCGATTTACTGGACAAGTACGTAATAACGTATTTTGATGACCTGCTAATTTTCTCGAGGTCTTATGATGAGCACTTAGAACACCTCCGAGAAGTGCTCGACCGACTTAGGAAGGCTGGCCCATTCACGGTGAACCCGGACAAGTCGATTTTTGCGGTCACTCGTGTCAAGTTCCTCGGATACGAGATCTGCCCCGAAGGAGCGTTTGTTGATCAACAAAAGCTCCAGGCTATCCAGGGGATACGAGTGCCGCGGAATTTGAAAGAGGTCCGGAAGTTCCTCGGAATGTGCTCCTTCTTCGGACGGTTCATCAAGGACTTCGCGAGGTTAGCCGGTCCGCTAAACGACTTGAAAAGGAAACACGTGAGATTCCACATGGGACCAGAACAAATAAAAGCCTTTAACGACCTGAAGGATGCGTTGACCACTAGCCCTGTATTAGCCTTTCCGGATTATAACCGACAGTTTGTTTTGCAGACTGACGCGTCACTAAACATGCTCGGTGCGGCGCTTATGCAACCATATGACGACGGACTGAGACCTGTGCATTATGCTTCTCGACGTCTGTCAGCAACTGAATCGCGTTACCCGATCTATGAGTTAGAAGCCCTTTGTGTAGTATGGGCATGCGAAAAATTCAAAACTTACTTGCTCGGTAACCGATTCATCTTGCAGACAGACTCGGCAGCCTTTAAATTCTTAAGAACGTCACAAAGAACTAATCCGAAGGTGACGAGATGGGTATTATCGTTGGCCAAGTTTGATTTTCAGGTAGAAACGATAAGGGGCGAGAAAAATTTCATAGCAGACGGACTTAGCAGACTGTACAATGACTTCCACGAAGACGAACCGGACGAACAAGCGGACGAATATTCCATCATGCAAGACATCAACTTGCTGTCCGACATACCACCTGCTTTCCAAAAACTCGAAGAATATCAGAAAAGTGATGACGAGTGTAAGCTCATTCTACAGCGATTAAACCGCGGTGAGAATGTGAAAGGCTTTGCACTACGTCAGAACTTGCTGGTAAAGAGTGTTGGAAAGCGTAACCGAACGCGAGTGGTATGTCCCCCGTCTGTCCGTCCGTTGGCTTTGTATTATTTTCATAATACTTTGACTAGTAATCATGGTGGAATTACAGTGACTTACAGATCTTTAGCTAGAAGATTTTGGTGGCCAGGAATGTTCAAAGATGTCGCCAATTACGTACGAACGTGTGACCTGTGTCAGGAGTGTAAACCTGTCAACCTGCGCCGAGGTGCTCCAATGGCCTCAAAGGTACCCGAATCTCCGTGGAAGACGATCCACATAGATTACATAGGCCCGTTCACTACCGCTTCGACAGGACAGCGCTTTTGTTTGGTGGTCGTAGACACTCATACTAAGTACATCGAACTCTATCCGACAAAGAGGATGACCGCCAAGGTGACCGCAGAGCGCATGACGGATCTCTTCACCCGTTACGGACCGCCAAAAACCTGCGTAATGGACAATGGAAGTGCGTTTCAATCGGGGATAATGAAGAATCTGCTCATTCAGTGGGGGGTTCGACCGGCGTACACCAGTCCTTACCGCCCGTCCGGTAATATGAGTGAGAGAGTCAATCGGGACATTCGGACAAAGATGACCACTTTATTGCGTGCTTACGCCACATCACATAAGGAGTGGCCAAAGTTTATTCCCTTTGTGAGGCTCTCTCACAATTCACAACACCATGAGGCAATAAATGCTACGCCGGCCGAACTATTTCTAGGACGAGAAATTCATAAACCCCTCGATCTCCAGTGGAACCTCGATCGGGTTTTGGATAATGAGACACCTACCGCGCAAGAAGTTACTGACGCCCTCCAGAAGGCGCATCTAAAGGCAAAAAAATACTATGATTTTAAGAAGCCGGACAAACATCCGTTCCGTGTTGGACAGATCGTGTTACATAAGATCAGGTATGATAACACTAATCCAGATTTGATTAATAAATTTTTGCCTAGGTGGGTTAAGCGAAAAATCATAGCATTTACAACACCAGTCTCAGTAGTCCTTGAAGATCCCGACACCGGTGCCCGATCGAGAGCCCACATAGAAGATTTGAAAACTTACCACCAGCGCTCCGCTCCGGACAACAACAACGAAGCGGTCACGGCAGTCAACCCGTCCGCCAGTGCCACGATCACCAAACGCCAGAAGGAGTACACCGTTCAACATTCCCGGCCAACCCACACGTCGACTAATCCGTCTACTACACCTACGACATCTACGCTTGAGTGTGCGTGCCATACCTGTAGTCACAGAAAAAGTTTTAGTAAGAATATTTTGAAGGTACATACCAATACTTAAGTATTTAAATAGTTTAACAAACAGATCAGTTCACACATATCAAATTACAAAAAATAATAGATTATCATAATTTACACATATTCAATACTTCATAATCTAATTCAATAATAAACGAAAAAATAATAATAGTAATCCGTAATGTAATCATGACAGGGCGTACATTCAGCTTCCAAAAGGCGGGGGAGCGTGTAACGAAGTGCCCTCCGACGACCACCATACAACTATACAGAAGCTGAATGTTCTCCATGTCAGTCAAAAAAAAAAAAAAAAAAAAAAAAAAATATTTATGTACACAGAAACAAAAAAGGAAATAATTAATTCATACTAAAAATTAACTTACTACTGTAATCATTTATTTAAAATTGTTAACAAACAAATTTCATACAGTACTGTATTAACTGTCAACTTGACGTTTATAAAGGCGCCAAAATATAAAATTCACCATGAAATACATGAAATATGAATTGTTAAAATTAAATTCACTAGACGATGCGCGAATGACAATGGCACATAAAAATTAGAAAAGGATAGAACTTTAATGCCTTTTCTGCTCACGAGTCAAAAAAAATGCTCTCAGAAAAATCTTGTCACTTTAATTTGGCTTTGCCGTGAATAACTTCGAGGAGTGTTCTCTTTAAAAATAAGTTCTTTAAATACAATCAACTCAATTGTTCTAGAAAATTACCTTACGTAATTAACAATAGTAAATTTTGTGATAATTTAATTGTTTTCTTTTAATTAAACGCCACCTTTATGGAATAATTTTGAAAATTAAAAAAAAAAAGGGGTTCATCAATTTAAATAAGGTACGATATTTTATTATTTTATTATATTCGTTAATTATTTGTGGGAGATAATCGGCTATCCCGAACTATCGATTATTAGTGGTCGATAATTAACAACACGAATGTTCAATTAAAATCTTCAAATACCAAAAAGAACACAGAATCATTTCATGGTAATTCCATTCTTTTTTAACCAAAAAGGAGACAAGTTAGTATTATCTGAACAGCAAAAAAAAAAAACACAATAGATCACCGTTTTGACAGAATATCAGACACACCCCTAAATCTCGCGCCATAGTCATTCGTAAACGTCAAATAGTTTTGAGCTTAATCACGATAGAATTCACTGGTGTTCTATTCACCCCGTATCAAGGTCACGTGAACACTAGGAACGTCGCCATTTTGAGCCACGTTTCTTATTTTATCAAGAACATTATATTTTGGCTAGTACTCAATAATTTTACAATTTTTTTTTTCACAATCTAGCAGAAATTTAACTGATCTGCCTGTACACTAAACCATATAATAGAGTATATTACCCAGCAAATTGTCCGATTTGCCAATTTGGTCCAAACCCGGCGCCACCACGGCCGTCCTTAAGAATTTTAGGGAGTCGCCAAAGAGTGGTGAAGAATTTCACGGCCCCTTTCCAATCGCTAAAAAGGGAAAGAATTAAACTTAATTAATATATATATATATATATATTTTTATTTTGGTTGTAATGCGAACGTAGCAAATTAAGCTAGTTATAAGCAATTGTTATAGTTAGTAATTAATTAAAATAAATTGTTATATAGGTCCGAATTCAAATATTTAATTATTTAATATCACCTACCTTATATTCATCATTATAATTTCAGCCGTCATACCAGTCGCAGGAAATAATTTTTCCAGAAAAAGGTTAATTTTCAGAACAACATACATTACTCGATTATACGAGGACGCCATAATACCAAATGAACGCTTAGAAATGATAATACCGCTTCGACAGTAGATAGCGCCAAATTCAAAAAAATAGTATTACTTAAGGATTTGATAAAGGCTATATACCCGTAAAAGGAAAAGGGGGCACTTAATGCAATTCTACCCAGTCACCACCACCAGTAATTGACGAAATTAATTATACTCGCGTACAGGTTAATTTTGGGCCCATGAAACATTTTCCAATTTAATTAAAAAACTTTAACCTGGCCAGTTCAAAAGTCTCGTATATAGGCAATTACTGAACACCTAAACATTGTCGCCTATATAAATTTATTTAAAGGGACAACTCGTCAATGAGTAGATAAAAATTTAAAATAACCGACAATTTATAGTTAGTGTGCCCCAAAAAGGGGTACAGCTCATTATAAAATAAATATATTTTGCATAAGTGTTATGAATCTCGCGGGCCAAAAAAAGTTCTAGGCGGGCCACATGCGGCCCGCGGGCCGCGGGTTAGCCACCTCTGGACTATTGTGTAGGAGAATAGGTACAACCAGAGAACAAGGTACAACATAAAAATGTATATGTATTAAATTTCACATCCTTCTAAGATTCATTGTACATGCACATGTTAAAAAGAATAAGAGATACTGTCACCTTAAACTTTTATATTTACATCTTTTTTCCTTAAATATTTTCAGTATCATTAGAATATTGTTATTGGCGGAAATAAAATTTTAAATAAGACAAGCAATACTATACTTACGGAAGTTTTAATGAGTCTGTTCTTTTTTAAAGTGGATGTAAGAATTTAAAAATAATTTTCGTGAATTCTGTGTGCGGTAGAGATAGCATCAAAATGTTAAAATCTTCAATTTGCTGTTTTATTTTTTGAGAATATACCCTTAATTTTTCAGTTGATCTTATTATTATAGGAAGATTTTATGAAAAGGCAAAATTATGAAATTAATCAACTTTATTTGGATAATTTTAAAAGTTTCAACATTTTTAAACTTTACACTCTTTATCTAGTCTTCATTCTCGTCACTCCAATATCCTTCAACATCTGCATCCATTAAAATTTTTTTGAAATCGCACGGGACTCGAGTAGTATGATCCTAATATCTCTTGTAACTTAAGTACCAGATTACGGAGGCAATATAGGCACAACAACCAACAAGTCTTGCTCCTACTTTTCACTAACAGTACCAGGTTAGTACAGTGGTGGGATTGTACTCTATTCAAGGGGAGTATATTTTGGAAGCTGTGTGCTTAGACTGAATTTTTATTCTTAAAATATCACTCGATTTTTTATGTAAAAATATTTTATCAAGACCTTGGTCATCTTGTAAAAGTGGGAAATTTCCATTTTTGTCACTCCTATACGCCGTCAAAACGACGAAGTGACATGTTCCAACAAGTTTGTGCTGTTGGGGCACTTAAATAAATTTCTTTTATGCATTTATATGATGATCAATTTATTAATTGTAAAATCATTTTATTTGTGTTTACCTATGAGCGCAAAGTGGAAGCAACATAATTTTTAAATAAATTGTACAGTAACATGAGAGCATTAAAATAACATAAAAAAGAAACTGCTTCCTCCATGCGCTCTATATATATATAAAAAAAAAAAAAAAAAAATTGAAATGTTATTGAAAATGTGTTATTTTGAACGAAAATCACAGACGAAAGTTTGGCGTTCCACAGGTAATACCACTTGTAGTTTGTTTTGTTTTTTTTTTTGTTTTTTTTTTTTTTTTTTTTTTTATATAGGTACCTACATATTTTCTTGTCAGGCATATAGTCTACCTTCAAAATATATAAAGAAAATATTAAATCATTGACATTTTTTTTCGTCATTTTGGGGCGGAAATAAGGCCTTATCGATACTTTGTCTTCAATAGGCAAAGTTGACTGACTTACGGTATTAGGCGAAAACTCTTTTGTTCGAAACTACATAAATATAAAAAATATGTTTTATCTTCTTCCTGTTAATACGATTTATGCCCGTATTCACCATTGTCAGTTAAACATTTATTCTACAGAATTTATCTTAACCATAGAATATTTAAACAAACTGGTATTCACCATTGTCAGATACTTTTATCAATAGAATAAAACAAGAGAATAACTATTCGCTCGATTTTGGACAGATAAATTTTAACAGTAGAATACTTTGACAGATTATACCTAAATATTATTTTACATTTTAAGAAAAAATATTATTATTGTTATTTTGATGTGATTTTAGTTCTTTTTTTAAAAATTAGCTTAAATAAAATGTTGAATAACTGATGGTACCTAATGTTTTATGTCGATTTTTTATGATGCTACAAAAATACCTTCTATTTATTTAGAATTCTCCCCTCATCATCAGAATCGACTTCAGTGATGAGTGAGGCTCGCGACCTCCTGGAGACAGTGGCGTATCTAGGGTGGGGCAAGTAGGGCACGTGCCCCGGGCGCCTTTCAAGGGGGGCGCGCAAAATCGCCAATTATTAAATTTAAAAATGAAAATATAGCACAATAAAATAGTTCATATCAAACAATCCCGTTCAGAATTCCCACACTTCGCAAATGAGCGAGAGGGAGTGGAATGGTGTGCTCAATTCAGGTGCGCTGAAGAACTACTTGAATTTATTGTGCAGTATGGTGATGAAAGCGTATTTCAGAATTTGTGCATTTTCATTCAAATTCTGCTCACAATTGCAGTTATTCATCGCAAGTTGTGAGCGATCTTCAAGTAAGTTAAATTTAATACTTTCGTATTTGAGGGCTACAAGGGATTAAGAAAGGTTATAGGACCTATCTTTGCTCAGTGTAGAGCGAGAAAAAACGAAACATCGGAAACATCATCGATATGCTTTTAATTTCAAATGTTATCGAGTGCCTGTGAAACATTATTAGTGTATGGCGGATTTTTATCCGTATTTAAACACACCAATATTCATATGTTCACTCAATGTTCAGCTTTGGCTGATACTTGAACACTCGATGTACTTTGGCAAATGGCCAATTCATTATGTTAATTAAAAATTGACATAGTGTTTGAAAAATTACCAAACTGGATCGGCTAGGATTCGAACCCGGATCTCTTCGTTACCAGCCAAGCGCCTTACCAACTAGGCCACCGATCACTTGTTCGAGTGCCACTCCAATTCAGTAATCAATCAAACACAACCTCTCTCTAATGCGAGACGCAGTTTTATACTTTTAATTTCAAATGTTATCGAGTGCCTGAGTGAGTGCGTCTCGCATTAGAGAGAGGTTGTGTTTGATTGATTACTGAATTGGAGTGGCACTCGAACAAGTGATCGGTGGCCTAGTTGGTAAGGCGCTTGGCTGGTAACCAAGAGATCCGGGTTCGAGTCCCAGCCGATCCAGTTTGGTAATTTTTCAAACACTATGTCAATTTTAATTAACATAATGAATTGGCCATTTGCCAAAGTACATCGAGTGTTCAAGTATCAGCCAAAGCTGAACATTGAGTGAACATATGAATATTGGTGTATGTTTAAATACGGATAAAAATCCGCCATACACTAATAATGTTTCACAGGCACTCGATAACATTTGAAATTAAAAGTATAAAACTGCGTCTCGCATTAGAGAGAGGTTGTGTTTGATTGATTACTGAATTGGAGTGGCACTCGAACAAGTGATCGGTGGCCTAGTTGGTAAGGCGCTTGGCTGGTAACCAAGAGATCCGGGTTCGAGTCCCAGCCGATCCAGTTTGGTAATTTTTCAAACACTATGTCAATTTTAATTATCATCGATATGTTTGCGTCGCAGAAGGCCAGGAAGGTGCAACTGTAACTTTGTAAGTGTAATGGTTTTACGGTCTTTCTTTCGTTGTAAATTAGAAAATAAATGCAGTAGCGTAGGTAGGAGGGGGTAGGGCAAGGGGGTCTATCATACCCCGGACGCCACTTGTAAAGAGGCGCCAAATGTGTACTAATATCGTAATATATATTACTATATGTGTTTGTGGAAGGGGGAGGGGCGCCAATAAAGGGTCGTGCCCCGGGCGCTAGTTATGTTCGCTACGCCACTGCCTGGAGATCATAAAAAAATGTAAGAGGGTCACAGAAACAATTGATTGCAGATTACATACCCATTTTCTATACATTTCCTACCTATTTCTATATATTTCCGAGGTCTTTTGAAATTTTTGAGTACAAAGGGGGGTCGCGGATCAAGAAGTTTGAGAACCACAGATCTACTTCATCATCTTCATCTGATGAAGAAAATCAAGGCAACGCCTAAAAATTTATTTCGAAAATATTCATCCATTCGAAAGAAATATACGATGAAATCAGCTGTTTTCTTATTTCCCACAGTGTTTTATGCTCTTCAACTAATTTTGTTAGCTCCTGTTTTTCTTCTTCGTTCAACATTTTTTTAATTTATTTATTTCTTTGTTATTTTATTTACCGGATTTACCTCTGTGGATGCCCCGGGGCACTTCCCAAAGTTCCCGAAAAATAGGGTTGGCGAGCAAAAATTAAAAAAAAAAAAAACGTAAATGAAAAAGCCGTTATCCTTTCTATTCTATTCCTTAATTTTGAGATTTTAATCGATTTTGTGGAGGCGCTGGGACACATGCCTCAAGTGCCGTTATGTAAATCCGGCTCTGTATCCACATTTATATTATATTTATTTATTATTATTATGTACCGGGTTTCTTCGGACAGGTCAGGACCGTACTTATTTCAATAAAATTTTGCAACTAAATTACATTAAATTATGCACATTTGAATGAATATAATTGGTCAAAAATTACATTTTTCACCATTTAGAATGCTAACAGCATTTTTTATTTGACGAAAGTAAGAAAATTCAAAAAAACGGAAAAATTTTTTGTAAAATATATTGAAAAGTTGTTGAATATTTAGACGGTCCACTACAATAGCTAAGAAGTACGTATTTACTAAGATTTTTTATTATTGAAAAACAAATTTTTAACAAGCAACTATACTTCTATCTCTCAAAATTGAAAACAATAAAAAAAATGAATTTATTTAATTTAAATGACATGTCACATAAATCACATACATAATATAAACAAAAATACTTTTGATAGTCAATTAAAATTACAGTGGCACTTTTCAATTGTGCAGATAATAAATAAAAGAAAAAAAATGGATGTTTACATAAAATACGTATAAATAATATTTTGATACACATATGGATGTGTGTGTATGTAACTTGTGTACGTTGTTTTTATGAAAATATTTTGAACTTTTAGTCACATTGAGTGCAATATCTATACCTGCGTATGCTAAAGACGAAACTGTCTGATCCGAAAGAAATCCGATACCTGATTATTATATTATATTATATTAGGTATTTATTTTTCAACAAAAATGAAACGTATGGTTAGCACAATGATAAATTTTGAACTAATTTGTCAAGAAAAAGATTTTTTTTTATCTATATATAGTTGAAAAAATATTTCCAGACACTTTTAATAGTTTCTTTGTCAACGGATAATTGTCTTTTTCTAATTCCAGTCAAACAAATAAATACTGCATAGGGTAATAATTGAACATTAGGTTACGAAATAATAATAAATAATAAGTTAATAACACTATTTTATATTTTTATGTAAATTCTGTTTATTCAATAATAATTTGATTATAGAAGAATATTTCTTAAAGAAACCGAAAACAAATGACATTAATGATATATTATAACTTAACTGTAAACGTATACATAAAATAACTGAATGACTGGATTCATTGCAAAATATTTAATACTATACGCGATTCAACGAGACTTTTGCCATGCGAGTTCAATAAATCGTCTGCTCATTATACCTTCATATAACGTATGTTAAGAGATAATTTCATAATTTTATTAATTAATCAGCCAATTATATTATATTTGTTCATCAATTAGAAGCAGTTTTAAAAGGCGCCGAAAGAAGAAATTGTTATCTCTCTTTACTTTAAATGATTACATATTCACTTTATCTTTATTCAATAAGAATGTAATTTTGAAATTTTTTTTCTTTTCTTACTTATTATATGCACGATACACTTGCTCTCTCCAATACCTTGAATAAAATCTAAAATGGCTGTTCATTTTTTAAAATGGAAATTTTTTTGAATTTATTTATTTATAAAATTTGGTGTTAGATTATGAAACATTGAAATGTCTATTTCTTTAAATTATTATTTGAATTATAAATTAACTCGGGAATTCCCAGTGTCACCTCTAGGTGACAGTGATTTGTGATTGTTTTTTACAGACAATATAACAAATTTTAAAAATAAATGTGTTACGACTATAATGTTAATACTTAGTAGTATTCATGGTTTTAATTTGGCAACACTGAAGTTATGTTAACGGTCAAATTAATTCTGTTGTTTCAAACGATTTGCTGTTTTATTGCACGTGAGTGTATCTTGTGGTATTTTCGCTGATATAAAAATGTCTAAAAAGTAGGTACTGTTAATATTGTTATAACAAATTATTATTTAAGAATCAAGCTTATAATGAAAGTGATTTTTTGCCGGTAATTTCATACCATTTTATCAGTTCATATTACAAATAACGGCCCGTATGACCTATAATTAACATGCCATTTAAAAAAAAACTGAAGGGTATTTTTTTTTTCAATTATTTATTTCTTATATGTTGAGTACCTAAAGATAAAAACTAGCACAAAATAAGAATATTTTGTCGATAGATCGCGGCTTGGGAATTGTCGAGTTAAGTCTAAATTAAATCTAAATTATTTAAATAATTTCGGATAAATAAAAATCTATAACCTACTGTTTTTGAGAATACAAAAAATCTTTTTAGTCCATTGAACGAACATAGGCATGAAATTTTTATAATTTACGTTATTCCAATCTTCAAAACCTCACAGAAAGTCATTTGAATAAAAGTCACAAAAAGTCAAAGGAAAATATTTACTTTAATTAAGAAAATAATATATTACCTCACTTTGTACATTTTTTACATGGAATGCATTTATCACCAATAATTTCAACGGCAGCAGCGAAGAAAAAGACAAATTAATTTTTGTGTTTCACTTTTTTACATAATTCAATTCAGAATTCGGCACACCCAGAATTCTTTATTTTAATGCAGGATACTTATTTTTCATTAAAAAATGTATTTTTCAATAGTGCTGTCTCGTATATATAAAGACAATTACACAAAGTAATGGAGTACACACGAATAAATTTTAAGTTTCAAAACAAAAAACTTTGCAGATAGCCGTATATTCGTTACTGCCGTCGATTTATTCATAAATATTTTATTAACACTTTTTCACACACAAATATCAAGTATTTCCCCAAATGTCTTTCGAAAATTTTCCATTTGTCTTGCGAAGATAACCAAACTTTTTGCACATTTTTTCAGATTTTCAATTTAAAAAGTAAATACGAACAAAGCTTTCCTATGAGTGTTACTGTTTACAAAATTCGATGTCTTGAAATATCTCGAAAACGATTAATAAAACACAAACCAGAGGTATAGATGAGCAAAAATATGTTGACACAATTCAATTTTCCAAAACCTTTCCAATAAATCCATTGCTCTTGAGATAAAACAGCAATTTTTGAAACCAAATTTTATAACCTACAAGAGAAACACCTATTAGTATTTTTTACATAGTTTTAAATATTATATTATCTCGTTTACCTTTCTCAACAAATTACAGAATATGAGTAACTCGATGCCCAAACATGTCAAATATTAAATCAATATTTTAATATCATTTCTATTGGCTTTTAATTTAGTATATTTTGAGTTCAGTAAGGAATTACACAAAGATATAAATAATATAAATATTAACATATAAAATGAAATAAAAATTGTACACACTTCTTTTAATTGAAAAATCACTGCAAAATACATACAAAAATTCGTCAAATGCGTGTTTTTGACACGCACTAAGTAATGTCATCTCAGTGAAATGTTAATTTATGATTTTTTGTTAACTCTATAGTAGTTCAGAGCTCTACAGCCCTCTTGCGTTTATTCAATATGGATGTACAACTCAATAATTATTCAGTCACAAAACGACATTAATATGTCATCTTCGATGACATAAAAACGTTAAAGGTTAACAATGAATTATCTAATGAATTCAAATACATGAAAACAAAGAACTGCTCCAAAATGTGTACAGTGTTGCCAGATTTGAAAACAAGATTTAAAATGTAATTTTAAAATAAAAGCATTTTAAATAGATAAATCTTACAATTATAATTTCTAAAAATGTTTGTTTTGTAAAATTAAATAATTTTTCATAAAATATAAAAATAAAACGTATTTTTAAATAAATTTATATTCAAAAGAAATTTTAAACTTGACAACGCTATATTTTGGCTTTTTAGTTAAAATTAATAAAAAACATGTCAAAGACGTACGTTTGGTCTCCTGTATATCTCAAAGCATTGGAAAATACCCTATGTTTTTCATCTTTTTCTTTATTAAAATTACATTTATTTTATACATAATATTTTTTTAGGAAAAGGATAGAAAATGATGTTATTTCGTTGATAGTAATGGTCGATGCAAAGACTTAAAGCAAACCGCCTATATTAAAAATATAATTTTGAAAAACAAAAATCAGTGGATGTCAATATGTACTGTTTAGAATTTTCAAATCAGTTAAAATCAAAGAAAATAGTTTATTCTAATTGAAAATAACATATTTCACTTTTCTTTACAGTATTGCATCATTTTTTTAACTTTGTGAAGATGAAATATTATTATGTTAAAGATTTAAAAAACTAAATAAAAACCATTGATTAAGGACACTGGTGTAGTGTTGAAAAGTGTACGACAAGGACAAAAAAGAAGGAAACCTACAAAAGTGTCTGGGAATATTTTTTCAACTATAACCATAGTAATCATTATAGAAATTAAAAAATTGTAGATCTACCATTTCAATTACATTTAAAAATACCCCTGTCGCAGCACCTGCATAACATAGCGAATTTCCGTTTATAAAAATCCGTTTTTCTGTGATTTTTCACCCTTCCAAGTGATTTTTCCTCCTCTTTCTAATGGTGTAAATAAATGTCACAAAAATTTTTTATCTTGAGACAATTTTTGCAAAAAACTAATTTTTTTCACGAAAAATGACTAAAAAAACCATGTTCCAGGCATCCGACATGGCTGGCTAACGAACTTGTCCAACGGTGTGGGACTAAATACAAATATAATATATAAATTTTTGTGAATATTATTTTCGGTTTCTAGGGACCTCAAAACAAATTTCTGCCACAGTCTCGGGCTCAAGTCGCGTCATGACAGTGGCTGTAATAGCTAAATTCCATTCTGGAAATTCGCTAAAACCACCCATAAAACCTATTACCGCTATTCATAAAGACAAGTTAAGATAACTCTACGTTTGAACTTAGAGATATCTTAGCAAAGTTAACGCTAAGACTTAAATTAACATTACAATTCATAGACAGATTTTAAAATTGTCCTACTAAAACAAGCTTGAAGCTAGTCATAATGATACATTGTGAGGTGTACACAAGCTTTACAATTAATTCACCAATTGAAGGCAATCAGAAAAGCAAAAAATATTTGAACAGTAGTAGCGCGAAATATTTAAATTAATGAAAATTCTATCACTAAATAATTAAAATTTTTTTGATATTTTTGCCGTAATTAATAAAATAATATAAAAGTATACATAATTATACATTTTAATTTAATTTATAATAAATAACAAATAACTAATATTAACGGAAAAATCTATTTATTGAAAATTTAAATTTCTTTGTTGTAAAATATTTAAACTGTTAGAATGTCAGTACGTAAATATGGACTCTTTGTTTAAAATCACAACACGACGCTCTAGCAAATATATTTAAAATTTTATGAAATAAGTGATATTATGTGACAATTTTAATATTTTTTGTTTTTATGTGAATTGTCTTTAAAACATGTGTTTTAAATATACATATATAATATAACTGTGTTGTGTTTTTTATTATATTTATATATAAGATATAATGTACCTACTTTGATGGAATTTGATTGACTTATGTATAAAGCCATAATAAAATACCTATAAATTATAACATAATATACTAAAATATTTGTTTATTTATTAAAAATTTTTACAAAAAAAAGTGTAAAATAAATATAAATTTTGTTAATGATTTAGATTTTTATAATTTTAAACATAAACTGTGGTGCTTAAGAGCTTAAGGCCTTAAACATTAAATAAATGTGGTGGTTCCGATAATTTTCAACATTTCAGTTGGAAAAACAGCTAAAAGAAAATGTAATAATAAATTAAGATTAACTAAAATATAGTAAAATAGTATGTTAAACTACCGTTTTGTTTATAAATATTTACATTAAAAAAAAAAATACGTAAGTACGTACACAAAAAATGTAAGTAGAAAGTGAAAATATTCTGTCACAGAACTGCAGTGTTGGCATTTGTAACATAATTATAGTACGCTTGACATAATTATTAATGAAAAATTTGAAAGAATTTTTTCTTTTTCTTGCTCCTTCAACTGTATTTTTGGGTTGTTTCATAATTTTTCAAGAAATATTACGAAATACTCCAATTTGACAAGCCTGATCACATAACATAAACATTTTTTCCAAAAAATTGTAAAATTTTCACCACCATATGCTGAAATGTAGGAAATTTTAGCAACTAACTTACTAAATTTGCTTTTTGTATTTCATTATTTTTATAATTTGTAAACTTTTTAATAATTTCAAAAGAAATATATTACGAAAAAAAATGTGTTAAAATTTTTATGTATGGATCCATTTTATTAATTTTATCTGTCAAATAAAAAAAAAATTGAAAGTGCAATAAATAGTATTGAAATTAAATATATGGAATACATTGTGCATACATTTGTACACAATTATTAAGGCAATATCCAAACGCGGATAAATTTACGTAAAAGTGTTACAAAAACGTAAAAACGTAATTTTCATACAATTGTACCAAAATGTTAATAGTTTTAATTCCGTGGTAACATAATCTATCGCCTCCGACATAAAGCAAATTGTCGTGACTTTTTCTCTCAAAAAAAAAATGGAATAGATACATTATAAAAATATATTTAACTGAGAGTGAAATAGAATATAGCCGAATCGTTAAATTGGATTAAAAAAATCATGACACGCTACTTATAAAGCGTTTTTTATTTCGAATGTAGCTCTCAAAAAATGAAACAGAAAAAAAAGAATGTGAGTGCGAGTGAAATGGAGAACGAAATATTTCCTAGTTTTTCTCGAAAAGTAAGTAACTTAGAGCAACGGTGTAAAAGCATTTTTTACGCATATTGCCTTTTACTTTGGCTTGGTGTAAAAAAAAAATTTGAAAAATTGCTTAATTCTGGCAAAAAACTCATTTTGTTGACAAAAAATGCTCGAAAAACCTACTTCTGGGCATCCGATGTGTCTGGCTAATGAACTTAGCCAAGCCAATCTAGTCTTCAGTACGCACACAAAATTTCATGGTCATTAAACGTTTCGTTCGAGAGTTATCGTGGGAACACATAAATATATATATATATATATATATATATATATATATATATATATATATATATATATATATATATATATATATATATATATATATATATATATATATATATATATATGTATAATATATATTTATGTGTTCCCACGATAACTCTCGAACGAGGATATAGGATATACATCTCTAATATATATTAGGGATGTTACGGATATGAAATTTCGGATACGGATACGGATACGGATATTTAAAAACATTTTTTTCGGTTTCGGTTACGGATATGTAATAATATCGGATAATGTTTCGGATACGGTTACGGATAATTGCTTTCAGTGAACATTATTTTTTTTTAGAAAAAAGGGGAGAATTTTACCCCAAAAAGTGAACGCCAAACACAAATCAACGGAAATCTATCAAGGGAAATATATGTAGCAAAAATTTGCTTCGATTTAACCTCAGTTTTCTAATGGCAGTTGTCTGTTATTATCCAAAACAAATCCGAAACTTTTATATTCGGATACGGTTTCGGTTTCGGATATGTAATTACTTCGGATATCCGGTAGTTTCGGTTACGGTTACGGATATCCATAACATCCCTAATATATATATATATATAATATATATATATATATATATATATATATATATATATATATATATATATATATATTAGTGAATATCATTTTCGTATTCTAGGGACCTCAAAACATATTTCTATTATAGTCTCGGCCTCAGATTGCGTCATGAGAGCGGCCGTAAAAGCTGAATTTCGAGTTTTCGAAATTTGCTAATAGGCTAATCAATGGTTAGTAACCTATGGAGTTTAAAACGTTGGTGAATAATGAAAAATTTATTCATAAGAATAAAATTTAACCTTTGGTTTACTATCTAAGAGATAAGTCAATCTTGGTGAATACCAGCATTAACAGAATAAAAAAAAATCATACGTCATGTCATATAAAAATAGTACACCTCTGTTTTCATTAAAAAAATTACGTACATAAATGTATGTGTCTGTTTAGCGTACTTTATTGTTGTGAATCAAACAAGGTTAAAGTTTGTTTTAAAAAATATCAACAAGCATTCCACATTATTTGTCATTGTTTATAATCAACATTCAGTTGAAACTGTTGAAATT
Source organism: Brachynemurus nebulosus (assembly GCA_035578155.1). Taxonomy (NCBI): domain Eukaryota; kingdom Metazoa; phylum Arthropoda; class Insecta; order Neuroptera; family Myrmeleontidae; genus Brachynemurus; species Brachynemurus nebulosus. The sequence goes on along the minus strand of JAPWDM010000001.1, from coordinate 49,292,037 downwards.
TAATTGTTATAGGAGTTACACGATTTAAAATATCAAATCTAGTTAACATGACGAATAAAATTTTCTTCATTGTTCTTATATCTTTCATTTGCTTAATAAACGCTGAAGGTATATTTAAAGACTGTGGTAAGTTAAATTTATAATTTTTTTTTTTAAATTATTTTGACAATTACTTATATTAAAAATTTTTATTTCACTGAGTACTCGAACATATTTAAGGTTACATATTCTTTAAGTTATTTAAAGTAATATTTTATTAATTAAATAAAATATTATTTATATTATTTCTATCATTTATTTTATTCATTTAATTATTAAACGATTTGTTAATTGCAAAAATTATAATTAAAAAAAATATGGAATTATGGTTATAAGTATTGCAATTGTTAAGAATGAAAAATAATAAAATAAAATATCTATCATATTTTTTCAAACTAAATTTATATATTTATTTAAAATAATGATTATAAGTTGATAATTGTATAATTTGTACAACAATTGTACATATTAATTTAGAGACAAATAAAACAATAGAAATCATAATTTTAAATATGTTTTAAGGATGTACCTATACAAAAAAAGAAAATTCCAACTTTTTCCATTGAGTTTGAAATATGTTAAACAATAGACAATTCTGCATCGATTAGCAAAAAGAAAATTGTATGTCATGGACAAATTAAACGAAATAATTAATGTTAATATTTTCATTTATTGTGTGTTGTTTGAGCCGGAACTAAGGACTGTCCCGAAAAGTTTTGCACAGTATTGTCTCCTGTCCGAAATAAAAACAATGTAATCATTTTTTTTTTTAAATTTTTTTTATTTAAACGTTATAACTTAAACTTATAAATTTTGTACTTAATCTGTTTTAATTAACTTTTTTCTACTGAATAATCGTACTTTACTTTTCATGGGTCTCATTAAATTTTGCACTGTCTCATCCGTAAATTTATTGCTTGCTGCAGTCCATAATTTTTTTGAATTCTTCTAATGTATTTGCTGTTTGTCCACCTTGTTGTAATATGCATTTCACTATAGCCCAGTATCTTTCTATAGGTTGCAGTTCTTGGACATTTGATCGGCTCATGTCTTTTTGCACGAACTATACATTATTGTCTTTATACCACTTCAAAGTCACTTTTGCGTATAAAGAAGTGACTAAGTATATCAAAGAATGTTTGAAAAACCGTTTACTGCTATTTATAATACGATCTCATGTAGGAGAAACATTGTTTTGGCTAGATCTAGCCACTTTTCATTACACAACAGCGACTTTATAAAGCCAATAATGTACAATTCCTACAAAAAAACATGAGCCGACTAAACGTTACAGAACTGCGCCTTATAGAAAAATACTGGGCTATAGTGAAACGCATATTACGGCAAGATGGACAAACAGCAGAAACATTAAAATAATTCAGAAAATTATGGACTGCAGTAAAATAGTGCAAAATTTAATGAGACATGTGAAAAATAAAGAACGGTTATTCAGTAGAAAAAAGTTAATTAAAATAGATTAAGTACAAAACTTGTAAGTTTAAGGTATAACGTTTTAATAAAAAGATCACATTGTTTTTATATCGGACAGGAAACAAAACTGTGCAAAAATTTTCGGGACAGTCCTTAGCTTAGCTACGAATAAATTTGTAAACTTTATCATGTTTTATCCAACTTTCGTGAGAAAAAAAAAATAGTTTTATGAACCTTATATTTTGTATTGTTTTAATGAAAAAAAAAACCGAACCCACCGGCCTATCTTTTTCATAAAAATTAAAATAAAAATTAGAAGCCGGAACCATGCGGTTTTAACATTATTTCAAAAAACTGTGCCCGCTATTTTCGACGACAAATGTGGTAAAACATATAATAAATGTTTTCCATTTAGGAAACACAGACGACACAGTGCATTTTTTTTTTTTTGCACAAAAAACTAACTTTTTTAAATTTTAACCTTTTAATTGCTTTTAGATGCAATTAAAATATTAGTAGTTTTGGAATAAAATTTAAAAAAAATTAGTTTCTTTTATGAAAAAAAAGAAAATGCATTGTGTCACACAATCCGTACGTTCGACTTGACGATCGCAACTATGGAGATTAGACAAGGAGACGAAACTCAGTGTATTCAAAAAAGTGTCTAAATCAAAGATCGCACTCGTGTTCATAGGATACGGAAGTGGTACAGTTCTTATTCTCAAATGGAACACTCTCAAATGGAAACGCGAGCTTCGAAATTATCTTTGTTAGCTTTTGAATAGAATCTTCTGGAATCTTTTTCAATGTTCAACTCAGTTATAAAGTGGGTTTTTCGATCGTTTTTAAAATAAACTTACCAATTTTTATTTTGCGTCGCATAATTTATATTGTATATTATATAATTCGCTGACGTCACTATGTAAAATCGGAGTCAGTACCATTGGGTATCCGCCGTATAAAGTAATTAAACTATAAGAGTTTATTTCATACATATGTAATTTCTATATGTATTTTCTTATTATTAAATATCATCAACCGACATTGGTGATTCTCAAATGGAAACACTCACTTCCCCAGTCCCGACGTGTTTCCATTTGAAAATAAGTACTGTAGTTACATTCTGTTTTATCCGTTTTATGTTACTATATTCACTATATTCACATCAGTATCGTGGATTAATTATTAACGCCACGAGTGGTAAAAAAAGAATGCTTTATATGTACCATTTTCGTGACCAATTTTGTCAATTCCTCTCATATAAGTAAGATCCCCATCTTATAATACTCCATTATCGCAACATTCACACTTCGTTCCATTAGAGTTTGTAAACGTTGTGAGCGATATGGTTACAAGTTCAAGTGGAACGAGTTTTGGCGTTTTGAGAATTTTGCAAGTACATATCAAGTACCTTTGAAGTAAATAAACATTATATAAAGTAATTTTCTCCATTTTGACAAAACGATTATTACAAAACTAACAAAACAAGTAATGACAACGATGACAACTGAGAAATGACATATTTAAGATGAATGACAACCACAGAAGAATGACAGCGACCGCCTCGACTCACATAAAAAACACAGTCGTTGTGGGCTTGGAGTGGTCGTCAGTAGTGACGTAGTTGATGACGTATTAATGACGTTTGTAACTCGATCAGAGCGATCGCGTTCGCTTAATGGAACGATTTGAGACATGTTGTGATCGTTTTCGTCGTCAAGTGGAACGCACGGAATGTTTTCTAAATGGAACATTCTCTATACGTCAACTGTCAAAATAATTCCGATAGGTGCTAAATTCAACGTCAATCATAGTCAAATTAAATCTTTGTTTTATAGAAAAAATTTATTAATTGATATAATTTTTTTATACAGTACACATCTTAATTCATAAAATAAGTGTTTCTAGTAATAATTTAACATTATGATTAATTTTCAAAAAATTTTAGATGTAGTACTCGATTTGACTATATATCATCCACATGTCATCCTTAAGCGTTATCTCTAAATCCAGTGTACAATGAAGCTAGCAACTTTATACAAGAAGCTATTCAGCCATTTCTTAACAAATTTTATAAGCTACAAACTTTTTTTCAAAACATTAATCCTATTTCTCGAATTGTCTGCAATTTTCAAATTGGTTTTCAAACTGATCTTAGGTTTTATGTATTATGAAGATAGGTTGATTGATTCTACTTCTTTCATACTTTAAGGTGTTCAAAAAATTTAAAAAATAACGACTTTGTAACCTTGTCAAATTATCTATAATTGAATTAACTATTCAATTAATTACAATTTCGATAAATTAATGATGTCACCACAGATCAGACAACAATTAAATCCTTTACATTAAAAATATGCATAATGTTAGAATTTGTTAATGAAATAGTCGTAGACCGCATGACAATTTTCTATGTATGGATTTCATTGTCAATGGCATATTCTGTAAAAGTAAACATGTATCATTAATACATATACGTACAAGTTCGGATCAAAACAACTTTTAGTATAATTTATTTTTGGTTTTAGCGAATTTCCAGAATGGAATTCAGCTATTACAGCCACTGTCATGACGCGACTTAAACCCGGGACCATGGCAGAAATTTGTTTTGAGGTCCCTAGGAACCGAAAATAATATATATGCCAGGAACATGGTTTTGTTCTTGCAAAAAATTAGTTTTTGCCAAAATTTCCACTTATTCAAAAATTTTTGTGAAATTTTTTTACACCATTTAAAAGAGGAGAAAAAATTACATAAAAAAGGTCTTTAAACTATTCTTCTATGTCAGCTAGTTTCCGAGAAAAATTAATTTTTATAAACGGGCATTCGCTATGTTATGCAGGATGCTGCGACAGGGGTATATATTGTACATAATATTATAATTACGTATATGTACTACCACATATTATGGATAATACTACGTAAAGGAATATAATGTATGCGGCTGTACATAACAGGATGGCTTGTATAGTCACATACATATGTATATGTTTGTATGTTATAATATGCCTTTTATTTTAGGGTTCCGAAGAAAGTCCTATTTTTTAGAGCTCCGAAAGAAATCTTCCGGGACTATAATAGAAATTTATTTTGAGGTCCCTAGAAACCGAAAATAATATTCACTAAAATTTATATATTTATATTTAGTCCCACACCGTTGGACAAGTTCATTAGCTAGCCATGTCGGATGCCTGGAACATGGTCTTTTGTGGTCATTTTTCGTGAAAAAAATTAATTTTTTGCCAAAATTTTCTCAAGACAAAAAATTTTTGCGACATTTATTTACACCATTGAGGAAAAATCACTTAAAAGGATGAAAAATCACAGAAAAACGGATTTTTATAAACGGAAATTCCCTATGTTATGCAGGATGCTGCGACAGGGGTATTTAACTAATACTGCTAATACCTATTATTATTATAGGTAATGCATCTTTTTTTTTACTTTTATGAAACACTTACAGTTAATTGTCAGTTTTATTCTTTAAAAAAAAATTAAGATAAATTCGAGGAAATCGAGCGCTTACACTGCCTACACAGTTAAGGAAGTTGAGGGGGTTTTACTTAAATTTGATTTATCTAAGTTTATTCACGAATATTACAGTAACATTCTCAGAAGTATCCTTGTCACTTTTAAATAGAATTCGAAAACTCTTAAATATAATAAAATTTATATTTGAAAGGTGATAGAAATAACCGAGTAATCAAATCTGGGAAGTTGTTTTTAGTATACTTCTGATTTTTTAATTTATAAGCTCTACGTATATTGCCATTGGGCCTATTCGTACCGCACGAAGTCAAAGTGTCTTGCTCTTACTTTTAAGAACATTATACTTGTTTTGAAGAACTTTTGTCTTACTTTGGAGATATTTGTATGTTCCTGTCTCACTTTCCGTGTTCTTGAGAGAAGGGTGAAGTATATGTACGATGTATACCGAACGCTATTACTGACTATAAACTATGTATGCTACAATCATCGTATCATAGAGATGTACACGATATGATTTTACTCACAGAGTACTAATTTAAATACAAGAGTAATATTGTACTAGATTTTAGATAAAATTTCTTGTTAATACAATAATACGTGAAAGTTTTTAAAAAATGTGTTGTTAATTATTTAGAATTTAGCTAATTCACTTGAATGAATTTTTTTAATGAAAATAAGTTGCGTTTTTAATGACAATAGGAATATTCTTATTGGAACGAGAAAAAATTAAAAAATAAAATAACAGAAAATTCTCATATAATTTTTAAGCAGCTTCCACATTCTCGCCGAGGTTGGACGAGTCGAGAATGTAGAGGGTCATTTCGTTGTGCTTCGCGGTTGGTGTTTCAATGCTATTCTTATGCCTCGGCCAACCTCGCGAGGAACTACTTCGTCCAACTTCGGCGAGAATGTGGAAGCTGCTTTATTTGTATAAATTGAATTATATAATTCATTTTATTTATTTATACTATTATTATTATTATTATTATTATTATTATTATTATTATTAATTTTTTTTATTATAATAAGAATTGTACAGAATTTTGATAAGAATTGAATGTAAAATGTTGAACTGGCAAAAATTTTAATAGGTATAAAGAAATTAGCATTATGAATAATACAATTTTGTTCGTCATTGGCCTGGCCTTTATATAAGGTTAAAACTATTCATTAAGAATTTTTTAGTACATCAAACATGTATACGAAGTATCCCATGATTTAAATACCTAATTAAAGCCGGTTACACACGGCCTGATCTCATCGGCCAATAAAATAGACATTATTGACGACGTAAAGATTCTCTCTCGTGTCTCTGGTGGTAAAATTAGGACTAGTATCAAGTTAAAATATACGCATAAATGTTTAATTGGGGATATAAAATCTAGTAATCCGCCCATAATTTGTATAATAGGTATTCTAATGACAATTACACGTATACAAAAATTTTTACTTGATACAGATTCTAATTTAAAAAAAAAAACCTGAGATGCTTGCGTAATCTTTACGTCGCCAAGAATCAGCTACCCACGCGATGATAATATGATAATTTAGTATTTTTTGTATTTAGTATTTATTAATACAAAAACGTAAAAAAAAGAAAAACAAAAAAAAAAAAACAAAAACAAAAAAAAGATTGTTTACGATTAACCATAAAGCAAGCGTCAATTTTTGTTTTTATTTAATAGAATTTAAAATTAAGATTGGTGATTGTATAAACGACTATTTTGGTACAATTTTAAATTAACACGATCAAGATCATAACCTATAATGACGAAACGACCAGCTGGTACACTATTTTGACAACTAGTATACGTTATATGGACGATTATTCAATTCTTATCAAAATTCTGTACAATTCTTATTATAATAAAAAAAATTAATAATAATAATAATAATAGTATAAATAAATAAAATGAATTATATAATTCAATTTATACAAATAAAAATTATATGAGAATTTTCTGTTATTTTATTTTTTAATTTTTTCTCGTTCCAATAAGAATATTCCTATTGTCATTAAAAACGCAACTTATTTTCATTAAAAAAATTCATTCAAGTGAATTAGCTAAATTCTAAATAATTAACAACACATTTTTTAAAAACTTTCACGTATTATTGTATTAACAAGAAATTTTATCTAAAATCTAGTACAATATTACTCTTGTATTTAAATTAGTACTCTGTGAGTAAAATCATATCGTGTACATCTCTATGATACGATGATTGTAGCATACATAGTTTATAGTCAGTAATAGCGTTCGGTATACATCGTACATATACTTCACCCTTCTCTCAAGAACACGGAAAGTGAGACAGGAACATACAAATATCTCCAAAGTAAGACAAAAGTTCTTCAAAACAAGTATAATGTTCTTAAAAGTAAGAGCAAGACACTTTGACTTCGTGCGGTACGAATAGGCCCATTGATCTTATAAATGGTATTGCATGACTTAGATGCATTTTCTTTAACTAGTTGAAATGTATGCATGCGTGTTAATTGTAAACTTGTGATGATCAAGTTCAAGGAAACTTTATTTTTTAAAGAAAATTTTCCATATAGGTATATTTCCTATTTAAATAACTTTTATTGACAACGAATGAATTATTTAAAAAAAAACTGTTAAGGAAAAAAATGGTTAAAACTATATAATATATTAAAACATGACTTATTATTCAGTTTTATATATATTGTAATATTAGTCCAGTGCAATTAGGTTTATACCTCGGAATCCAGTTATAATGGATGGATTTGAATGGTTTTGGATTTTTTGAATTTCTTATGCTCAAAAGTAAAAACTTTACCTTTTGAAATCTTCCGCTTTTTTCTTTCTTTCTTTTTTTAAGGGTAAAAAATTTAGTAAGGTAACTTACTAAATTTTTTAGTTATAGTAGCAAATAACTTTTTTTAGTTATTGTAGCTAAAAAATATTTCTGATAACTAAAAAAACTTGTTGTAATAACAAATACCTACCTCAATTATATTCGCATATAATTATGTCAACAAAATAATTAAGTAGTATGAGACTAAATAAAAATGGACTAACAACATTGTTTTATTAATTAATTAAAACATTAAGTATACATTAGCGATTTTGTTGTAGTGTCAAAAATAATTTGTACTACGTTTGATAGACAATCTGTGGGTTTAAATTTTTTTAAAAAATTTCTTTTTATAGTTAGGGTATTTATTCAATTTTTTAATATCTTTTGTTCATACTTAAAACTAGTTTTTATTACTTTTGTAAAATCACTTTTAAAGTTTTAACCAAAAATTTTACCAATATTCTCCCCTCTCATAAGTTTTCAGCGGTTCTCATTTTCATTTTTTTGTGTTAATTCAAAGTGTCAGTCCTTTGTAAAAATTCTTGTTTCCATATATATGTACCAAAATATATACATATAATAAAAAAATGAGAGTAGTTCTTATTATTAAATAAAACTGAAAAATTATAAGTTTTTTCAGTTATGGACGAATATAGTTTTATTAAACGTTTAAAAATGAAACAATTTTCTTACATTTTAAGGTTATTTTGTTACAGATTCAGTTTAAAAAATCATGTAAGCTTATAAGCTTACATGATTTTTTGTCGACAGATTCTGTCGACAGTCTGCCGTCTGTATATTCGTCAGAAACGGCGTAGATGGACGTCAATCTGACGAAGGGTAATGTAGACCTAAGTACGTAGATCTGATGTCAGTCCGACGACAGGACTGGTTACTAGGGTAATTAAATGATCGATAATATAATTAATTTTTAATTGTATATTTTAAATGTATAGATTTAAAATAAACATGTAACTAATACAACTCTGTATAAATACACTGTTTTCTCGTTATAAGCAACTTTTGCGAGAATGAAATAGAATTATATTTCTTACTCTTTTTAAGCAATAAATCAACGATATACAGGTTGATTACTGTGATTTACGACAAAATACAATATAATTATATATTATACGTACATACAAATAAAGGTAAAAAAAAATTAACAAAACTAAAAATTGATAAATTCTAAAAAAAAAAATCGTCTAGTCAACTGTTACTAATATCAATATGTATTAATATAGGTTGGTACAGTAATATTGTATAAATAAATAAAAAATATAATAATATCAATATGAATATGTATGTATTACTGATAAAAGTGATAAAATATACAAAGAGCAGTTATTACTTATTACGTACTCTGTGGTTAGTCTTATTATGTACTTATTACTCAAGATAATGCAATAATGCATTATTTTTTCGTTATTCATTTCTAAATGTTTACATATACATATTTATTATGGCTATACCCTATGAGTCTAGTATAGGTTGTAAAAAATGTAATTAATTACAAAACTGACAACAATGAATATGCACTGAAGACAGATGAAGAAGCAAGTTGTAAAATGTATAGATAAAACGATTTATAGGAAAGATTTCGGTATGACTGATGTAGTGTCCTTACAACACGTCATAAAAATATGGGATACATCCTGTCCATCTTGTCCATGAAGTAGAATTCGGATTAGTAGTAACATTTTGTGTTGGTGGATAATAATAAATGATAATCTCTTGAAGAATTAAAAAAAATGTTTATTATCAATTTGAAAAGTGAAATGAGGGCCCTCTATAAGTATATAATTTTTTTAAAACGTGCATAAGTGTGAGGAACTTCTTAAATTTTAATAAATGTCAATAGATGTCCAAGTGTTTTAAAAACAATCACGGAAAGAAGTTGATATTTAAACTGTTACAGTTACGATTTATGACCCGTCGCCATCATATTTATTATGTATTTCGTAAAATATTTGTTATTTGTGCCTGTGTTTGTGTACAGTAAAATGTGAAGTTACAAAAACATGAAAAACAACAATTGAAGAGGTGGACTCGAAAAGGCGCTAAGTCATTTTTTGTCTAATGTGAGATTTTAGTTGATGCATAATGTTCAAGTCTAGCTCTACACGATTTTCATAGTGCCACCCTTCAAAATGAGCTTAGTCTACTGTAAAATGAATGATGAAAAATAGAATGTTTTCCAAAAAAGCGCTAAGTCAGTGACAGTTTTATTTCAAAACGCTCTAAGCCAAATTTACTCATAAACCATTGCATTTTTTTTCCAATAATAGCTGGTATTTTTTTCCAAATTTGCTTGTAGACAGATTTTCTGTTTCAAACACATGAAATAGCTAATAATGCACTGTTTAAAATGTTTCTTGAATAAAATATATCTGTATTTAAACAAACTAGGTTTATTTTAACCAACTCAACCCAACTTTTTAAAGGTTTTTTTTTTTTCAATATAATCTATTGAAAAAAAATTATATGTATAAATAAGAACAAATAAGTAACATCAATAGTAATTATTATCTAAGAACTTGAAAATAATTTAAACAGATTACTACATTTGCCTACCTAGATAGTTTTTTACATTTCCTGAAAAATTGCAAAAAGTGACTTAGCGCCTTTTGGAATCCACCTCTTCAATTAGTGTTATGATGGAACTGTCAGTTTTTATAAATTTCAAATTTTAAAATATAAATATGCACAGTATTGAAATAATTTTCTCAGCAGTTTGTGTATTTTATTTACATACATAGGTATATTGGTGTACGTAAAAACTGATCTTTTTTTTATTTTTATAGTTATTATTCATATTTTTGATTTTATAATTGAAAATTTATCTACATTATTCCGTATTTCAAATTACAATAGCAGGTCCATATAAATTTATTTTTTCGCAAATAATTTGCACAAACATAATTTTGACTTGTATGGAGCGGCTATTACATCATAAGATAATCAACTATATAATCACATTAATCACCCGGTATCTAATTACACGCGAATTTTATTAAGTAAAATGAATAAGAATATAATTCTATTTCACTCTCTCAAAAGTTGCTTACAACGAGAAAACAGTTCTGGTACTATTTAAGTAGTACCAGAAACTGTTCGAGCCTATTCAGTTAGTTTCAAAATCCGCTATAATCACCTAAGTTGGGAACAAAACCCCCTATGTCATAAGGTCAGTTTCAAAACGCGCTATGCATATGTTTAATTTATTAAAAATTAGAAACTAAGCGACGCGCGCTGCGCGCGCGTTTTCCTATGCTATTTGAATCAAAACTACTGTTAAATAAATTTACTTTTAAATATAAAATAGTAAAAAAATGTAGATGACGTGCGTCTCTCGCGTGTTTTAAATATCATTTAGCTCAAAGCTTTTGCCAAGTAAATTTACTTTTAACAATAAAAATTAAAATATCAATGAATTATGATCTTGAAAAAAAATAATATCGGTTTCGTTTGGTAAGACAGGTATATTTTGTATCAGTGCATTTTTTTTTAAATACTATAAATTTAATTTATAAAAAAACTGATTCATTTTTTTGGATTGGAACAATAATTGTTCCAGTTTTCGATATTGCTGTCGAAAATCGTCATCTCAAATCCGTGGATAGCTTGCCAAAAAAATGTAACGTAACGAAACTTGCATCGTTACAAATCAGAGAGGTCTAGTTAAAAGAAATTAAACGCATTAAATATTAAAATTATGGTTTCTAACTCATCGACTCCTCGTTTTTTATTTATTTCATAATTTTTAAATGCAAGAGTACTTTAAAAGTTAAAAATTTATACCATAAAAAACAAATGAAAGGATATTAACGCGCGTTAATTTGTTTGAATCAGACAGAATTCTCTAGTTTGATATAGTTTTCTCAATCAGTGCCCTCAGGTTTGTAACAGTGCAAGCACCGATACGTAATGTTAGGTAACAAAATTTTCTGGTGAACGCCGGCATTACTTTGATAAGTAAACTTATTCTATTTCTGTAGTGTCCCTATAATAAATAAAGTCGTGACATGTGTGCTGAACGCTGGTTGGTTCCGGCATTTTCTGTCCAAAGTTTGCGTAAAATACATTGGAAATAAATTAAATATTAACAAAAATCATTTAGTTTAATCTAGAAAGAATAATTAAAAATTTTTAATTGTTCATTAATTCATAACTTATTAACAATAAATAAGTACTCAAAAATATTTACTCAAACATGTGATAATTAATTTTGAAGCTTCCCTTTCTGTTTTGGACAGAAAATGGATGACATGTCACGACTCTATTTATTTTGAGATTCTATTCTTAAGTATTCTTAAGTAGAGTCCCTATAATAAATAGAGTCGTGACATGTGTGCTGAATGCTGATTGGTTCCGGCATTTTGTATTCAAAGTTTTCGTAAAATACATTGGAAATAAATAAAATCTTAACAAAAACCATTCAGTTTAACTTAGAAAGAATAATTAAATTAAAAATTTTTAATTGTTCATTAATTCATAACTTATTAACAATTATTATGTACTCAAAAATATTTACTCAAACATGTGATAATTAATTTTAAAGCTTCCCGCTCTGTTTTGGATACAAAATGGATGACATGTCACGACTCTATTTATTATAGGGACTCTATTCTTAAGTTCATACCTATGTCATCTAACGACTGGATTTAGCACTACAACAGAAATTCTCAGTAGTGACATCGGTACGTATTTGAATCATGTACTACGTTCAGCTTGTACCGACTGCTTAAATTTGATATTACCGACGTTCACTTTATATTGAAGTTTTAAGTACCGACCATGTACCGACCTTGTACATTGTAATACATTACGCATTGTACATTACGCAATGGTATTCCCCTAGGTGTATCAAACAGAATTAAAGATTTTATTGAGATTATATACAATTTATTGTTTGTAACAAAAGAAAACCATAACACTATAAATATTTATCATATTATTGAATTGATTGAAATGTTTGGAATTATATTGACCAAACTTCCAACGAATATGTTGATAAAATAGACTACATATTGTATTAAATTCGAAACCCTATGTTTATAAATAATTATAGAAATGTTTTAGGTTGTTATATGTACTTTTAAGCAAAATGTTGTTATAAGTACTTTTTACCAAAAAATTATCGAAGAGATTTTTTATTTAATAAGTTTATTAATTATAATAAGATGTATATTACCTTAATTCTTAATTAAGTTGTACTGTGGTTGTACTATTATAATTATAAAATATACTGCGACATCTATAAGAATATTTTTAAATTTTAGAAGTCGATAATAAAGAGTAATAGTATAGTTAAATAATACATTACCATTGAATACAAATTGTATACTACTTAAGCCATAATTTTCATTTAACTAAAATTTAACTCCAGAAAACTATGATCAAACTAATGTTTCAATTACTTCTAAAAGCAAATAGGAAGGTTAGTTTTGCAATAAAATTTTGAAAAATTGGTTTCCTGTGAAAAACATTCAAAATGCACACAGTGTCGTCTGTGTTTTCTAAATGGAACAGACCCAACGAAAAATGGCTACCTTTCAATTCCAACATGGCCACTCTTCAATTTAGGTCACGTGACAATGAGTCTTACGCTCCTTTCACATTATACGGTTTTTGCCGTACGGCAAAAAACCGTACGGTCGCATTTTTTTAGTGTAGTGAAGAAGAGCATTGGACCTTTCACATTACACGGTCACGGCAAAATGCCGTTGCCGTGCCGTGTAGCAGCCGTCTCTTGCCACTGGACTTGACGGTTGCCGTACGGCGTTTTTAGCTCAGTAGTGTATGTAATTAAATGGATGCTTTCACATTAGACGGCTTTTTAACGTACGGCATTAACAATATTTTGTTGAATTTCATGTTAATTATTAATTTTATTTGTGAAATGGATGAAACTAATGTTGAATGTGATAACCAGTATTTTAATAGATTGTATGTAATTTCGAAATTGTGTGTTTTGATGTTAAGTTCGTTAAGAAATTAATCAAATGAGTCTGTAAACATCCGAAAATAGTTGAAAAACTTATTTTCGTAATTTTTCAGGTCTTCAAAGAGTGTGATAATAAATAATCCTACTTTCTATTTCCTCTGATTTATAAAATTAACTTTAATGACACTTATTATTTGTATAATGTTGCAAGTCGAATAAAGATATTCAGTTTACAACGGCAAAAAACCGTGCAATGTGAAAGTAACAATATCACGGTAAAAAGCCGTACGGTTTTTTACCGTACGGCGAAAACCGTACAATGTAAAAGGAGCGTTAGATATTTTTCCATTATGTATTTTTCAAATTGAAATGTGTACATGTACAATACATACATACGAATACCATCGAGTAAAAATTGTATACTGCTAAATGCATAATTTTTATCTAATGAAACTTTAACTCTATAAAACTAACCTTTTAATTGCTTCTAAAAGCAACTAAAATGGTAGTTTTGCAATAAAATTAAAAAAAAGTTTTTTTGTGAAAAAAAAAATTCACGTTGTCGTGTGTGTTTTCTAAATGGAACACTCTTTTAAATATGGCTACTCTTCAATTCAAACATGGCTACCGTTCAATTTTGGTCACGTGACAATGAGTTTTAATATATACTAGAAACTAAGCGACGCGCGCTGCGCGCGCGTTTTCCTATGCTATTTGAATCAAAACTACTGTTAAATAAATTTACTTTTAAATATAAAATAGTAAAAAAATGTAGATGACGTGCGTCTCTCGCGTGTTTTAAATATCATTTAGCTCAAAGCTTTTGCCAAGTAAATTTACTTTTAACAATAAAAATTAAAATATCAATGAATTATGATCTTGAAAAAAAATAATATCGGTTTCGTTTGGTAAGACAGGTATATTTTGTATCAGTGCATTTTTTTTTAAATACTATAAATTTAATTTATAAAAAAACTGATTCATTTTTTTGGATTGGAACAATAATTGTTCCAGTTTTCGATATTGCTGTCGAAAATCGTCATCTCAAATCCGTGGATAGCTTGCCAAAAAAATGTAACGTAACGAAACTTGCATCGTTACAAATCAGAGAGGTCTAGTTAAAAGAAATTAAACGCATTAAATATTAAAATTATGGTTTCTAACTCATCGACTCCTCGTTTTTTATTTATTTCATAATTTTTAAATGCAAGAGTACTTTAAAAGTTAAAAATTTATACCATAAAAAACAAATGAAAGGATATTAACGCGCGTTAATTTGTTTGAATCAGACAGAATTCTCTAGTTTGATATAGTTTTCTCAATCAGTGCCCTCAGGTTTGTAACAGTGCAAGCACCGATACGTAATGTTAGGTAACAAAATTTTCTGGCGAACGCCGGCATTACTTTGATAAGTAAACTTATTCTATTTCCGTAGTGTCCCTATAATAAATAAAGTCGTGACATGTGTGCTGAACGCTGGTTGGTTCCGGCATTTTCTGTCCAAAGTTTGCGTAAAATACATTGGAAATAAATTAAATATCATTTAGTTTAATCTAGAAAGAATAATTAAAAATTTTTAATTGTTCATTAATTCATAACTTATTAACAATAATTAAGTACTCAAAATATTTACTCAAACATGTGATAATTAATTTTGAAGCTTCCCTTTCTGTTTTGGACAGAAAATGGATGACATGTCACGACTCTATTTATTTTGAGATTCTATTCTTAAGTATTCTTAAGTAGAGTCCCTATAATAAATAGAGTCGTGACATGTGTGCTGAATGCTGATTGGTTCCGGCATTTTGTATCCAAAGTTTTCGTAAAATACATTGGAAATAAATAAAATCTTAACAAAAACCATTCAGTTTAACTTAGAAAGAATAATTAAATTAAAAATTTTTAATTGTTCATTAATTCATAACTTATTAACAATTATTATGTACTCAAAAATATTTACTCAAACATGTGATAATTAATTTTAAAGCTTCCCGCTCTGTTTTGGATACAAAATAAATGACATGTCACGACTCTTTTTATTATAGGGACTCTATTCTTAAGATCATACTTATGTCATCTAACGACTGGATTTAGCACTACAACAGAAATTCTCAGTAGTGACATCGGTACGTATTTGAATCATGTACTACGTTCAGCTTGTACCGACTGCTTAAATTTGATATTACCGACGTTCACTTTATATTGAAGTTTTAAGTACCGACCATGTACATTGTAATACATTACGCATTGTACATTACGCAATGGTATTCCCCTAGGTGTATCAAACAGAATTAAAGATTTTATTGAGATTATATACAATTTATTGTTTGTAACAAAAGAAAACCATAACACTATAAATATTTATCATATTATTGAATTGATTGAAATGTTTGGAATTATATTGACCAAACTTCCAACGTATATGTTGATAAAATAGACTACATATTGTATTAAATTCGAAACCCTATGTTTATAAATAATTATAGAAATGTTTTAGGTTGTTATATGTACTTTTAAGCAAAATGTTGTTATAAGTACTTTTTACCAAAAAATTATCGAAGAGATTTTTTATTTAATAAGTTTATTAATTATAATAAGATGTATATTACCTTAATTCTTAATTAAGTTGTACTGTGGTTGTACTATTATAATTATAAAATATACTGCGACATCTATAAGAATATTTTTAAATTTTAGAAGTCGATAATAAAGAGTAATAGTATAGTTAAATAATACATTACCATTGAATACAAATTGTATACTACTTAACACATAATTTTCATTTAACTAAAATTTAACTCCAGAAAACTATGATCAAACTAATGTTTCAATTACTTCTAAAAGCAAATAGGAAGGTTAGTATTGCAATAAAATTTTGAAAAATTGGTTTCCTGTGAAAAACATTCAAAATGCACACAGTGTCGTCTGTGTTTTCTAAATGGAACAGACCCAACGAAAAATGGCTACCTTTCAATTCCAACATGGCCACTCTTCAATTTAGGTCACGTGACAATGAGTCTTAGATATTTTTCCATTATGTATTTTTCAAATTGAAATGTGTACATGTACAATACATACATACGAATACCATCGAGTAAAAATTGTATACTGCTAAATGCATAATTTTTATCTAATGAAACTTTAACTCTATAAAACTAACCTTTTAATTGCTTCTAAAAGCAACTAAAATGGTAGTTTTGCAATAAAATTAAAAAAAAGTTTTTTTGTGAAAAAAAAAAATCACGTTGTCGTCTGTGTTTTCTAAATGGAACACTCTTTTAAATATGGCTACTCTTCAATTCAAACATGGCTACCGTTCAATTTTGGTCACGTGACAATGAGTTTTAATATATACTAGAAACTAAGCGACGCGCGCTGCGCGCGCGTTTTCCTATGCTATTTGAATCAAAACTATTGTTAAATAAATTTACTTTTAAATATAAAATAGTAAAAACATGTAGATGACGTGCGTCTCTCGCGTGTTTTAAATATCATTTAGCTCAAAGCTTTTGCCAAGTAAATTTACTTTTAACAATAAAAATTAAAATATCAGTGAATTATGATCTTGAAAAAAAATAATATCGGTTTCGTTTGGTAAGACAGGTATATTTTGTATCAGTGCATTTTTTTTTAAATACTATAAATTTAATTTATAAATTAACTGATTCATTTTATTTGGATTGGAACAGTAATTGTTCCAGTTTTCGATATTGCTGTCGAAAATCGTCATTTCAAATCCGTGGATAGTTTGCCAAAAAAAAATGTAACGTAACGAAACTTGCATCGTTACAAATCAGAGAGGTCTAGTTAAAAGAAATTAAACCCATTAAATATTAAAATTATGGTTTCTAACTCATCGACTCCTCGTTTTTTATTTATTTCATAATTTTTAAATGTAAGAGTACTTTAAAAGTTAAAAATTTATACCATAAAAAACAAATGAAAGGATATTAACGCGCGTTAATTTGTTTGAATCAGACAGAATTCTCTAGTCTGATATAGTTTTCTCAATCAGTGCCCTCAGGTTTGTAACAGTGCAAGCACCGATACGTAATGTTAGGTAACAAAATTTTCTGGTGAATGCCGGCATTACTTTGATAAGTAAAATTATTCTATTTCTGTAGTGTCCCTATAATAAATAAAGTCGTGACATGTGTGCTGAACGCTGGTTGGTTCCGGCATTTTCTGTCCAAAGTTTGCGTAAAATACATTGGAAATAAATTAAATATTAACAAAAATCATTTAGTTTAATCTAGAAAGAATAATTAAAATTTTTTAATTGTTCATTAATTCATAACTTATTAACAATAATTAAGTACTCAAAAATATTTACTCAAACATGTGATAATTAATTTTGAAGCTTCCCTTTCTGTTTTGGACAGAAAATGGATGACATGTCACGACTCTATTTATTTTGAGATTCTATTCTTAAGTATTCTTAAGTAGAGTCCCTATAATAAATAGAGTCGTGACATGTGTGCTGAATGCTGATTGGTTCCGGCATTTTGTATCCAAAGTTTTCGTAAAATACGTTGGAAATAAATAAAATCTTAACAAAAACCATTCAGTTTAACTTAGAAAGAATAATTAAATTAAAAATTTTTAATTGTTCATTAATTCATAACTTATTAACAATTATTATGTACTCAAAAATATTTACTCAAACATGTGATAATTAATTTTAAAGCTTCCCGCTCTGTTTTGGATACAAAATGGATGACATGTCACGACTCTATTTATTATAGGGACTCTATTCTTAAGTTCATACTTATGTCATCTAACGACTGGATTTAGCACTACAACAGAAATTCTCAGTAGTGACATCGGTACGTATTTGAATCATGTACTACGTTCAGCTTGTACCGACTGCTTAAATTTGATATTACCGACGTTCACTTTATATTGAAGTTTTAAGTACCGACCATGTACCGACCTTGTACATTGTAATACATCTAATACATTACGCATTGTACATTACGCAATGGTATTCCCCTAGGTGTATCAAACAGAATTAAAGATTTTATTGAGATTATATACAATTTATTGTTTGTAACAAAGGAAAACCATAACACTATAAATATTTATCATATTATTGAATTGATTGGAATGTTTGGAATTATATTGACCAAACTTCCAACGAATATGTTGATAAAATAGACTACATATTGTATTAAATTCGAAACCCTATGTTTATAAATAATTATAGAAATGTTTTAGGTTGTTATATGTACTTTTAAGCAAAATGTTGTTATAAGTACTTTTTACCAAAAAATTATCGAAGAGATTTTTTATTTAATAAGTTTATTAATTATAATAAGATGTATATTACCTTAATTCTTAATTAAGTTGTACTGTGGTTGTACTATTATAATTATAAAATATACTGCGACATCTATAAGAATATTTTTAAATTTTAGAAGTCGATAATAAAGAGTAATAGTATAGTTCATGTATAGTTAAATAATACATTACCATTGAATACAAATTGTATACTACTTAAATCCATAATTTTCATTTAACTAAAATTTAACTCCAGAAAACTATGATCAAACTAATGTTTCAATTACTTCTAAAAGCAAATAGGAAGGTTAGTTTTGCAACAAAATTTTGAAAAATTGGTTTCCTGTGAAAAAGATTCAAAATGCACACAGTGTCGTCTGTGTTTTCTAAATGGAACACTCCTAATGAAAAATGGCTACCTTTCAATTCCAACATGGCCACTCTTCAATTTAGGTCACGTGACAATGAGTCTTAGATATTTTTCCATTATGTATTTTTCAAATTGAAATGTGTACATGTACAATACATACATACGAATACCACCGAGTAAAAATTGTATACTGCTAAATGCATAATTTTTATCTAATGAAACTTTAACTCTATAAAACTAACCTTTTAATGCTTCTAAAAGCAACTAAAATGGTAGTTTTGCAATAAAATTAAAAAAAAAAGTAATTTTGTGAAAAAAAAATTCACGTTGTCGTCTATGTTTTCTAAATGGAAACACTCTTTTAAATATGGCTACTCTTCAATTCAAACATGGCTACCGTTCAATTTTGGTCACGTGACAATGAGTTTTAATATATATGATGATGATGATGATATGATATGATACACACTTTCAATCAAAATTGAGAAACTTTAATCATTGTAATTTAATTTTTAACAGTAAAATTATTTTTATAAAGTTTAAAAATAAATATATTATTAGGCATTCATTCAGAATTAAATTTTGTCTTTTCCTAGAAAATGACTTTAACGTAGATAGCAGGTTTTGAAATTAGAGGATTCAAATAATATATGTTTGCCGTGCTTGTAACAACAATACTATAGAACTTTACCTATACTCTGTACTGTATTATTATCAAAATAGTGTATCAGTTGGGCGTTTCGTCATAATCCTTCATGACCGTTAATATGTTAATACTTACAAATAGATAAACGAATAACCTACTGTGAACAATACTACTGATTAATGATTACACAGGCCAACGACTAAAAAACTTTTTTAATACTTTAACCATATTTTTATGGATTTGAGTGTGCTGAATCTGAAAATAACAATAAAATTGCTGTATCACCCACCATTTCCCTACATTTTACATCATAAACCTTTATATTTAAAAAAATAGTTCAGAAAATTAATGCAATCAATATAATACTAAATGTGCGAAAGCCAGCGATCCAATATCTTATAATGAATATAATATCTTATAATTCCAATATCTTTGCTCAAAGTTCCCGCATTTATCAGAAGCAAAGTTACAAGAGGGCGTCTTCATTGGCCCTGATATAAGAAAAATGATGTTTGACTCTGAGTTTGAATTACATATAACAGTGAAAGAGAAAGAGGCTTGGATTGCTTTCAAGGAAGTTGTTAACAAGTTTTTGGTAACAAAAAGACCCAGACTATAATATAACCATTGTATCTAATATGCTTAATCGCTTCAAGAATTTGGGATGTTTAACGAGTTTAAAGGTTCATTTTTAAACAGCCAGCTAGACTACTTTCTGGACAATTTAGGAGCTGCCAGTGAAAAACAAGGAGAACGTTTCCACCAGGATATCAAGATAATGGAAAAACGCTATCAGGGACGTTGGAGCACCAGGATGATGGGAGATTACTGTTGGTCCTTTCACCGAGAAAGTCAGCAAGCGGCACACGGAGGAAAAAGCCACATCTGAAGCTTCAAAGAAAAGAGAGAAAGAAAATATAAGCCCATGGACTCTTAAAACCTTCATAAAACTCAGTATTACGAATAAAAATATATTTTATGTGTTAGTATATTTTATGAACGTTTCCACTCCTATAGAATATTAGCATATTTCATTAAATCTGACATAGCCAAAATCTGACAAAACTGTGGGTGCTACAAAATAATGAAATTCAAATTTGGATTTAGCACCCAAAAAAATATAAAGATCACCTATTAACATTAAAAAAGTTTTTTATGACCTTAATTTTGCAGGCCTGTGTTATTATTGCCGTACCTAAAAAAGTCAGCCCATCTATGTATGGTCGAACTTTACCTATATACAAGATGGTCCAGAATTATGTACCGTAATTGGTAGAGCTCGTAGTACGTTCAAAAATAATGGTACCTTTTCATGTACACTTTTTTTCAAAACTCAATAATAAGGGAGATACAACTCTGTAAAGGGGTGAAACGGAAACCATTATTTCTTAAATATTTTCCAAACGCTTTTGAATAACGGATTGATATTTTAGGGGTACTTATTTTGCGTTAAAAGGATTAAATTTATGTCAACACTTATTCCACCACTCATGACTAAGGGGTGCTTTTGGGTGGTAGGTGTGAGTTATCACATCTTTTCTTTTTTAATTTGCAATTATTTAAACAAAATTCCTAATAATATAATTCCTCTGATAATTTCACGCAAAAAAGGTATACTTGTTACATTTTGATAAATATTACCGTTTTCGAGTAATTTAAAGTAGAAGTATCTATCTCCAAATTATCCCCTTGGATTGCAAATTTAATTATCTTAATGTTCATACGCGCTCCTAGAATATGAATCCCGTAATCAAAAGCGCCTAAAAAATTAAAAAAAAAGGTCAGTTTCGTTCCACCCCTCTACATTTTACCCCTCTGCTTTATCTCCCTTGTTATTGAGTTTTGGAAAAAAGTGTAGATGAAAAGGTACCATTATTTTTGAACATACTATCAGCTCCAGCAATTACGGTACATAATTCTGGACCACGCTGTATTTAACTGTATCAACTTCATACGTATCACGCAGTCGAAACCTCGACTAACTAGTCAGGGCCGGATTATCGCATAAACAAATGTCGACGGCCCGGTCAAATTACAAGACTTTTAATTTTCTACACAATAGGGGCTTCCGTAAAATTTGAATAAAATTCCACATTATCCCATAAAAATAAATCTCTTAGTGTTTTTTCGCTCGTCAGCTTTTTTTTTTGGGAAAATTTCGACAAGACGAAAGTACTAGGACGAAGTGCCTCAGGATCTCACAAAGGCTAATCCGGCCCTGCGGTAAGAAAAAAATGTTTAAGGCCAGAAAGTGGGTGAATCCGACCCAGTAACTAGTACATATAAAATAATTTCTTTAAATACCAATGACTCTAATTGTTAATAATAGTTATTCATATAAACTTTAATACGTTGCCCCCAGCTGTGCCTTTCGTTTCAAAATTGTAAACAAATATCAGTCTTAATTCTTATTTTCCTATTACAAAAACAAACCTTGAAATTTTAATATTTTACTTTAATTTCAGGATCAACCGAAGGCGGATTTACAGATATAAAAGTAAATGATTGCAAACCTACCGATAAGTCCTGCATTTTAAAAAGAAATACAAATGCAACAATCAGTATTACATTTACCACAAGTAAGTTAATTATACAATTTATTACTTTTAACTATCTATAGTCACTACCAGAATCGGCTCAATGTACGTGTTGTAAAACAACCTGTTTATTAATTTTTTTAGAGGAACCTACAGAAAGCGTAACCGCAGTTGTGCATGGTAAAGTCTTTGGAGCTGAAGTACCCTTTCCATTACCTAATTCAAACGCGTGCTTTAAGTCTGGAATATTATGTCCACTAGCTGAAGGTGGCCCTTATACCTATGAAGCAACTTTGCCTGTTTTAAAACAATATCCAAAAGTAAGTTGATGTCAATATAAATGAATAATTTTAATATATTACTGGTACTTTTGTTTGTAGGTATTTGTTGAAGTAAAATGGGAGTTATTAAATGATCAAAATAAAGATATTGTATGTGTGTT
This sequence comes from Brachynemurus nebulosus, assembly GCA_035578155.1. Lineage (NCBI taxonomy): Eukaryota > Metazoa > Arthropoda > Insecta > Neuroptera > Myrmeleontidae > Brachynemurus > Brachynemurus nebulosus. Next base: position 49,269,033 of record JAPWDM010000001.1, on the reverse strand, counting down.
GATCCCCGCCAAAATTGAATCATAATATTTTCTAAAGCAGCTATTTTTGTAATGACTATATTTATATAATTTATATAATAAACAATTAAAAAAAAAGCATTTGTTTATTTTCCAAATATTTTCGAAGTACGAAGTTTTTGCTAGTTTAGTTGTCATTTGTCAATAATGAAGATCCTAAATTTCATACATTCGTTGATAGATATAATAGGATAGTGATAGTTTGCGTCTCGAGTATACTCGACTTTTAAAATTTATTTGTGCGCAAAATATACATACATATACATGCGTCAAAATATACATATAAAGCCGCTGCTACACGATGCTACGAACACCTTCCAACATTCGACGTTGGATGGTTCATAGCATCGTGTAGCCGTTGTTCGAACCTACGAGTGTCCAATGTCGAGCGTCAAACGTTCGCATTTGGTCGTGTCCCGTTCGATGTCGGTATTTTTGCACCGAGTCAAAGGGATGCTTCGAACGTTTGAAGGTCAATGTTGGTTGCGTTGGTTGGTTCGACTCAGCAGCTGCACGACTCGTTCATGTGAAGAGAGACAACATCAGTGTATAACATTAGAGATAACATCAGACAGATAACAGCTTCGTACACTGAGTACCAACACATCATCATTCGTATTGGATCAAACATTCGATTCACCGTGTAGCCGATACATTCGTCGCACCAACTATCGAACTTAATTGCCTCAAACGTTCGAACGAAGGAACGTTCGTAGCATCGTGTAGAACCCGCTTAAGCCATATAAGGAAGCGATTAAAACCGAGTATACCCGAGGCGCAAACTTTCGCTAATCCTATTATACTTATCAACGAATCATTCATTATCATTTATTTTCATTTTGAAATGACAGAAAAGGTTTTATTAGAGAATTTTTTTCTCCGCAACGAATAATGCAGTCAATATGGAACGTTTTAGAATGTACTATAAACGATCTGAGGTACACAAAAAATTTTTTTTCAATTTAAAAAATAAAATCGCGGCACTGGAGCAGGTCTAACGCAGACGATTTTTTTTCGAAGAGGTTTATAGTGAGCAGCACAGCAATTTTCAAACAGCGACCAAAACATAAAAAAATTTTTTATCATTTACATTAGTTATAGGTACTAAGGCGGCACAGAAGATTATTAAAAAATATTGTTAAATCGCTAAATGGCACTAGTTTGAAAAAAAAAAAGAAATTGAAAATCGACGACAAAATTAACCTTAATTTGTTGATAAGAAATTTATTTATAAACCAAAAATCGTGTGTACCGCCCTAGATAATTCTGTGGCCACAAGCTAAAGTCAACTTAAGTAAAAAAATCTGATTTCTATTGATTATTACATACTGTTCATTAGAACACTGCGTAATAATCCCAAGTTGACACACGTTTTTCTCAACTTAAATAAAAAAAATTTACAGCAGAAAAACAGTAGTTTAAATTATTTTTTAAAGGCCCTATATCAAACATAAGAACTCGGTTTTTGCAAAATAAAAATTTTAGACTTAAAAAAATCTAATAAGGTAAAATTTCAAGTCAGTTGGGTGAAAATTGTTGCAGTTATCTTGCCTTAGTTTTGAGAAAAACACATAAAGTTTCAAAACGTGTTTTTTTTTTGTTTGTACCACAGAATAATCAGAAACCAAATGGCTATCTCTGCACTAGTAATCCCAGTGTAGACAAAAAAAACCCTCTACTTTCCATCACTATGTTGTGTAGGTACACACTGTTTGTAGTAGTGGTGGAGAACTATCGATAACTATCGATAGTTTTGACTATCGAAAACTATCGATTTTTTTTTTTTTTTACTATCGATAGTTATCGATACTTTTTTTTAGTCATACTTGTAAATACTAAAGATAATAAAAATTTCGTAGAAATTATAGCCAGAGATATAAAAACAACCATTTTAAGGGAATTTCCGGGCAAAAAGGAATAATTCCGCCCCAGCGTAAAACCGGCGACCTTTTTTCTTTTTTTTTTTTTGCTCACCGGTTATCTAAATGCCGCCCAACTTGGGTATCAAAAACTATCGATAAACTATCGATAACTATCAATAGTTTCACGACTATCGTAACTATCGATAGTCGGGACTATCGATAGTCAGAACTATCGATAGTCGGGACTATCGATAGTCAGAACTATCGATAGTTCTCCATCACTAGTTTGTAGTGGTGTTTGTTTGATGTTTGCAACTGTGTGAGTATTCACACACACAACTACAAAACACGCATATGCGGACAGAGCAACGTGCAGTTTCAAGCAACAATGGTCTAACAATACATTACAATGCATTGTGCGTTCGGTGACCGACACCGACCAACTAAATGCCTTAAGCGGTATCGATCACACTCAGGCACACTACTATCCACAGTTTTTTACACATACGCTTAGGGCTTGGTTTGTACCTATCATTAACGCCATCTGTGAATTATTTATGAAAATATAACTTAGTCCAATACAGTTAGGTTTATACCTCGGAATTCAGTTATAATGGAAGGATTTGAATGGTTTTGGATTTTTTGAATTTCTTATGCTCAAGATTAAAAAGTTTACCTCTTGAAATCTTCCGCTTTTTTTTCTTTTTTTTTAAGGATAGTTTAATGAAGATGACGTTACTTTTAGTATAATATATTCTTTTTGCAGCTATATTTTTCTTTTCTTTTGAGAATTATTTAAATTCTATTAAGGTATAAAAAGGTATAGCAAACGTTCTTGAAAGGTAGGTATTGTATGTACAGTAAGATCTCGATAATCCGGGCTAAATGGGCGGCCGGTAGGCCGGATTTACAAAAAAGCCGGACCATCGAGAGACCGTTTAAACGACCCTTATAGCTTCTCTAATTGTAAGAATTTAATAGCAAGCACTGCTGTTCTATGTACTGGGTTTGTAGGCAGTTTTGCGTTTCGCGTGATTAATTACTGTACAATACAATTCTATTTTGTATTGTACTAATTGACTAACAATAAATATAGAATATAAATGTGTGTAAAATTGTATCTACTAATTGTTAAATCGGGCCCGATTAATGAAGGGTCTGAATTTTCGAGGGCCGAATTATCGAGGTACTACTGTATAAGAAGAATGGGAATAGAGTGAGAAAGTAGTGATAGCGAAGAGTTCGAGGGGCCAATGATTCTCTACTAGGAATACAGTCATGGTTGCCAGATTGGGCGTATTTCCGCAATTTGGGCGGATTTCAAACATGTCTCGCGCTCATAATTTGTATTGGGCGATTTTCCACAATTTGGGCTATTTTGAAAGTAGTCCATATGATAAACTAAACATGTTTAAATTTTTAATATTTTTCTTTATTTTTGAAAATTTCTTATTTTGTTCTTGGTTCATTCCAGTTCTTTTAACTTTTACTTCTATATACTTGTTGTGCCGTTTCTATTTTATATATGGAAATGGCTGTATTGTTTGCAGAAATTCGAGAAATATATAACCACATAATATATAAATATGTATGCATATAAGTACACATAACATCTATCCATTCTCGATCCAGCTATCCATTATCGATAGCCAGATTTTCAAATATTTTAAGTTATTTACTGTACGGTATTATCCTTATTAAAAGTATAATTATCATTAGAAGAAAATTAGTTTAAACTAGCTGTACCCACGACGTCGTTCGCGCGACGCATTTTTATCAACTCAATGAGAAGTATATAAATGTAATAATAATTATACAGAACTTGCATAGAACAATAATTTTTGCGTAATGCATGCACATGCCCAAAATGGTTTGTTTATTTTTCCGTGGGAATAAGATATTTTCCCGGAGTAAGAAATATCTTAAATGTTGACCCAAGTAATAAGTTATCACCAAACCAAATTTCATCAAAATCCGTTCAATAATTTTCCGTAATGTGTACACATGTTAAAAATGGTTTTTCTATTTTTCCGTGGGAATATTTTCCCGGAATAAAAAGTGTCTTAAATGTTGACTCAAGTAATAAGTTATCACCAAACAAAATTTCATCAAAATCCGTTCAATAATTTTCCGTAATGTGTGCACATGTAAAATGGTTTCTCTATTTTCCCGTGGGAATAAGATATTTTCCCGGAGCAAAAAGTATCTTAAATGTTGACCCAGGTAGTAAGTTATCATCATACCTAATTTCATCAAAATCCGTTCAGTGGTTTTTGCATGATGCGTGAACAGACAGACAGACAGGCAAACAAAACTTTTTACTTGATGCCATTAGAAAACCTAAAAAAAATCATTCAAATCCATATTATAAATGGATTCCGTCATTTTCCCTTAATAATGACTAATTGCACTGGATTAACTGAATTGTAATGAAAAAGTTACCGACCAAGCTGAAAGACTCAAATTTAGCCTTTAATTCCCATGGAAATATTGATTAAATTTTTTATGTTAAAATCACATAACTTAAAAAAGTTTGCAGACTTTTTGGAAATAACAATACAATACTGAACATAAACATACAAAAATACTTGAAAACTAACCCCAACCTTCAAGGTTTCAGATCATGTGTATACTTGTTTGCACATATTAAGTAGTCTTCATAATCTTTAACATACATATCATGTTAAATATGTTATTTCGAAAATAAATTAATAAATCGAGAAAAAAATTGATGAAATTCGATGATAACAAATTGGCGACGCAAAGATTACGCGAGCGCTCCTGGTTTTTTTAAATTAGAAGCTGTATCATGTAAAAATTTTTGTATACGTTTAATTGTCAATAGAAAAAGGTACTATTGGCAGAGTGCGTAGTATATGGTGGGGATAATTAAATCGATTGCAGCGTGAGTAGTGGAGAAAATAGGCAATAATACATGCTCATATGTGTTTATAGTGTAATAAAAAATATTAAATAAAAATATAACACATTGATCCACTTTGATTATAAACGCAATTGCCACTAATATGTCGTTCCTTATTTATCTGTCAACGTATTAACGTCTACACGTCAATCCATAAGTACAGAATTAAAAATATTTGAGGTATTTTAAACTCACATCCAATGATGTTTCATAAGAAGTTATTGATGTTTGCTTTATGTATGACTGTACATTCAGCTAAATGACTTATGTCAGCATTTTTAATTTTCGAATTTATACTGTCTTGATAATTATATCCATGTTAACGTCGAAAATTGTTTAAATACTTTATTAATACAATTATTATACTTCATCCAGTATTTTATACCTCAAATTGTTCAAATTTATTTATAAAAAAAAAAAAAAAAAAAACGCCGTGAGCAGCGGGGCCCCATCACGGTAGTCGAATTTTCCCCTTCATCTTCGGTATTGAATGTCTACAAGCGAAATGTGATTGAAAGTCTACAACCGAATTGTCATTTTGTTGGTTTCAAAACTGGTGATGAGTGTTCGGCTGATCGAGGCTTTAAAAAAAGGTTTTAAGTATTTAAGGGCTGTATCTCAGTAAATTTCAATTTTGTTCCGAAGACAGGTAGCAGAAAAAAAACCAACACACTTCGTACGAGGACATTCCTGCCCATGTTTATCCGCTAATTGTCTTTATGTTTTAGTTTTAAATATTAAAAAAGGACCTTAAATAGTAAACTGGAAGGCCTTTATAAAAATATTTTTTCTTTCAAAAAAAAAAAAAAATAAATAAATAAAATAAAAAATTATTTTATAAATAATAAAAATCCAAAATTCCTACTTTATATGTATGTATTGCTTTTGTTAAAAAAGTAAATTCATTTTTTTTAAATTTTTTAAAATTACTATTCGCCTACTGTGTGTTAGAATAAAAGAAATTCATTTAAAACACATTTACAATACCACTGAATTCCGATGTAAAAATGGGAGAAGTGTGGGGAAAAGTAATGTTTAATCCCTAAATGGCACTAGCTGGATACTAACTCAATACACGTACAAAATTTCAGCTCTGTATGTTTTCTTAGAAAGCTTCTAGACGTGTTAGAAAAAAAGCAAAAAAATCAAGGAAATATTGGCATAAAAATCGTGGGGGTAAGGGTTAAAAGTTGAAACCTCCAAAAAGAAGTGGCTGGCTATTAACTTAACTTGTACACAAAATTTCAGCCCTCTAGGTTTATTTGGAGAGATTTTGAAACTGTTAAAAAACAAGGAAAATTATGTTTTTTTGGTATAAAAATGGTGAGGGTAAGGGTTAAAAGTTGATACCCCCAAAAGGCACCCCCTTGATACTAACTCAATCCCAATACAAAATTTCAGCCCTGTAGGTTTATTTGGGTGTCCTGTGCGAGTGGTACAAACTTCGAAAACGTCAAAAAAGCATGAAATTGTAGCTTAAAAATTAGGGGGTGGGGGTAAAATATTAAAACCTCCAAAAAGCATAACCTAGGTATGAACTCTATCAACACACCAAATTTCAATCCTCTACGTTAATTCTGGGGGGCTGGGGGCGTGTTAGATCCAGCGAAAATCGTTTTCCCCCTCCCTACTCCCTCCAAATCACTCTAGGAAGCTGAATTTTGGATATGTTGTAGATAATTGATCGAAACATTATTTAAAACCGGTTTGGAAAAGTTTTATTGTTTTGTCCCCCCCCCCCCCACCCCCTTAAAAGTCGGGTCGGGAAAAAAATTTGCCCAAAATTTGACCCCACTTTGATAGTATGAGGTGCCTCGAAAATGAGCCCCATTTACCAAATTTCATCTCTTAACTTCCATAGGGGGGCCCTACACAAATTAAAAGGTGGCGGGAATATATATATATATATATATATATATATATATATATATATATATATATATATATATATATATATATATCAGACATTTTTTTTCTACATATTCGTGTTCTACGGGTCCGAAAACGGATAGCGCCCCTACTCTCGCCTCTCGCAGCTCTTATCGTATAGACTGTATAAGTCTAATTTTTCGGAGAAAATTCGACTAAAAATAATTGTAAATAACAAATATTTGTATTCAGATTTTACGGTTTTTTTGAAAATATTTTAAATTTATTTCCACGGTTACCATTATTTAATAGCATGAAAAAATGTATATTATAGATGTCGTTGGCATCATGCACCCAGCCAATACAAATTATGCTCCGATCACTAGATTTTATATCATCCATTAATCGTATACGTATATTTTTACTTGATGCTAGTTCTAATTTTACCACCAGAGGTGCGAGTGAGAATCTTTGCGTCGCCAATAACAAGGCCAAGAGCATGTTATTTGTTAAGTTGAAATCGAGAACTGATATAAAACGTATAAAAGTATAAAATATGTATGAACCATATACATAATTATATTAACTTTTAATACACAGTAGCAAATAAGTCGTTCATGATTTTTATCTATTTCGAAGAATAACATTTAACAAGTTTAACAAATTTAACAAAGATTATGAAGACTACTATGACTACTATTATAAAAATAGTGAACACGAAACCTTTCACATATAAAAAAAAATTAACATGTAGCATGTATCACTATTATCAAGATACAAAATATAAGGTCTTAACGGAATCATATTTAAAAATAATTTGCGTAAATGCACGTTAACAGTGTAGTCACTTTGCCTGACGGCAATATTCTGATGACGTCAGATAAATTAAGTCGCAAGTACCCACTGCTAATGTGATCTTACAAACTTACTATGCACTTGCACTATTAATTTTTAAGAAATTTGTACTTTATTTTTAAATTATTGCTAACTACTATATATTTTATAGTGTTAAAAATACAAAATTAGCCATAAAAGACGTACAGGTTTTTATAAAACGAAGTATAGAAATTGACGCTTTGTCCATACTAGAGCGGTAAGTAGTACGGTAAGTAGTGGTAAAAATGCAATGCCACACTATTTTTTTGTTCTAATGTTAGTGAAGTTACTCATAAGAGACTGACGTTTTTGATTACGTGACAAATAGCAAAAAAATACAAAATTAAAAACGATTATTACTTGCAAAAAATCTACTTTTATTTTTAAAAATGTGTGAGTGCACTTTCGACTCGTACGGTCATTTTCTAACAAAGTTGGTTTCCAACAGTTAGAAAATGACTACGAATCGTTTTTAATTTTGCTTAAAATGAATTTCCACAAAGTAACGTTCGCAACTATAGACAAAAAATACACTTTTTTAACTGTCGTATTTATTTAAGTAATTTTGCAATCCATTTCTGAGAGTATCAGAAAAATTCTTAGTTTTACCTTATTTATCAGATTGGTTTTGATGTTTAAGAACCACAGTGTCCATTTTTCCACAAAAATGATGAAGGATCACCATATTAAAAGATGATAAACTTAATTAATATAATAAAAACTAAACAAAGGTCAACAGAGATAGCAATTAAATACATAGTAATAATTTTTAACATTTTACTTTATTTTTAATTTTTTTGTTTATTTTAAATAAAATTACATTTAAAAACAAAATAATTACAAATAAAATTTTCTACTTAAATATACTATATATTGTATAATATATATTTAGAAATCGCTTAAATTTTAAAATTGTAGAAAATGTTTTTGTTCGTAGTTTTATAAAATTTACAAAAATATATATATTTGTATTGTATATTAATCAATATTATATTTATACATATTTGTTTTGTAAGTTTGAAGCCGAGCGGAATCATCAATCTATTTCAATAATTTATATTTTTCATGATAAATTATATGTTACAATAATTATAGAAATCAACATACTTTGTAACAACTATAATTAACGATTTTTTTTTTAATAACAGTGTACAAACTGTTATTAAGAGTGACATTTTAAGTGATATAACTCTTTTCAACTCAAATTCTAATCTTTACTTACAAATAACTTTAATATTTGTGACCGGGTAATTAAAGTGTGTTCTGACTAACCTTTTCAAAAACTAGGAAATTATATACTACAACGATTTCTATTTTTTTCTCTTTTTGGAAATTTTTCAAACATTTTCTTAATTGTCAAACAAATGATTACAATGAACTAGCTAACGACAAAATGATCACGAACGTATAAAATTGACAAGGTTACATTTGATGTAATGTCTGATAATTATGAAGGAAACAAGCTATTAATATATAATAAACTGATGATTCGGTTATAAAATATAATTTTTTAAATTTTAATTTTCAAATTGATTATTTACACTTTTACTTGAAAAGAAATTGCACAATATTTATTGAATATTTTTAGAAACTTGCACTAAATTAATGATTGCAAAAATTTAAAATTTACGCATAAAGATCTTGTGAAATTCGTTACACTTATAATATTATAAATGGAGGTATACGAATTTAAATATTTCTAATTTTTAAAAGATGACAGTACTTATCGTCAATTAAATTTTTTTTAGTTAATGATTAAATTTAGACTAGTCCGATGGGTCTCAGTTTCAATACAGTTTCTCTTGATAAGTTTCCTCTCGTTAAAGTTCCGTACAAATTGTTTCCATTCTACACGTACCTTCGTTAATACATATTAATATCACGACCCTTCCACACTTCTCATTTATACTGCATACAATAATTGCCGACTAGAGCCAGAAATTTGCAATTCATCTAATATTCTAATAAATCATTCTGTCAAAATTAATCGGTTCACGATCATTAACGCTGTAAGACGTCAATTGAAACCTGACTAACTCAAACACCATGCTGTACGATGTCAACAATTCCATATAAAGTAATGTATATACCAATACAGTCGGACTCATGTATTTTCAACTCATGTATTTTCAACACCATCTATTTTCAACTGATTTTACTCACGTATTTTCAAGTTTTTGGTCCCCACTTCTCACGCAATACTTTAATACAGAAAAATAACTGTCAGATTAACCGATCGACCACTAGTGGTTTTATCCTATAATCCTACAATATATGATTTTATTTCATTTGCAATTCCTAAAAAAATGATTTTACTACAAGTTTATTACACTTTTTTCATGTTTGACTTTTTTGTTTATCATAATATGTTACTTGACATTCTGTCATTTTAAGGTTATTCACTGGGGAAGTACACGTGACTACTGTTATTGTGTAAAGATTTACGCGGGCTTTTTGTGATTGGTTCTATGTCTGTCAAGTAGTTCTATGATTGCCACGGAGTGAGGATGAAGGAGAAGTTGAAAATACATGAGCGGATTAGTCCCGACAGGTTGAAAATACATGAGTTTGACTGTAAGGTATGCAAACAGCTCGCTCTCTGTTTAGTTACGATCGGTTCCGGAGCGATCCGATCTGATTTATAAGAAATTACGTATCGTGCAACACACCTGTGGTCACTGTTGAACCTATGCACCTATTTGCCTAGACAGAAAGCGAGCTACAGTTTTTTATGTATTGGTGTATTAGATGTCAAAACAGTGTAACAGTTGGTCATTTTATCAAAATTCTTCATGACCATGAACGTGTTGAAAAAGTTTATGACGTCGAAATTAAATAAATTAACACTACTGTCCACGTTTTCGAGATCCGAAAATAATCATAACAAACGCAGAGGCCAATCGCGATCAATGATTACACATTATGTGTGTTGGTTTCTATAAACATTTTTAGAATAAACAAAACACTTAAAAATATTTATAAAAAATATTTTATATTATTACTTTTTTTACCAGTTTATTATCTTACTTCCTATTATTGATTTTATTAAAAATATCAATGTATATGTACGTATGTTTACACATGTTGAATCATTTTATATATTTGTTTATGTAGTTTCTTTAAAAAATATTGACGACCCTTAGGGTCCGTCCACACGTTCAAGCTTTACCACCAATTTACTTGCGCAAACCAGGTTTGTGCAAGTAAGTCGGTGGTAAAGCTTGAGCCGTGTGGACGGACCTTTTGGGATGTTTACTGTGAAAGTGCTCGGACTGTATAGTGTTAATGATATTCGTTATTTACTGAATTACTTGTACGTACATAAGCACTTTATCTAGTAGAGTCCATTTCTAATACGTTACGTGAATTTAATAGTAAAAACTTATTTGAAATGAACTCGATGTATTTTGATGTCGAAATTGTCGAAGACACAATTTCAGAAAATTTTATTCGAAATATCAGCAAAAATATCAAAAACTGGCTTCCTTATTGGTGCGATCATCGAAAAAAAAAAATAAATAGCGGTGTTAATAGAGATATTGATTAATCGATTTCACCATTGGACTAATGATCGGAAAAAAGAGAAAACTTCTAAAACGTTTTACATAATTCATAATCCGATCGAATAATGAAAATTCAACTTCACTGCTAGGCTCTTGAAAAATTGTTGAAAAATGTATAACTGTCTAGGACTCCATATTACTTTTAAAAGGTGAACAAGTGCGTATGCGTAAATTGTCTGAGTTTGTATTTTTATAAAATTATATATGTATAGGCCAAACCAACTAAAAATGGTCTTACGTCATTAATAAACGAAGCAAAATTAGATGAATTTTAAGTTACTATACTTACTCCAATATAAAAATAACAAAAAGAAAGAAAACCAGGGTCGTCTAATTTTGCTTCATTTGTTACATTTGTTTGATTAGGTCAGACCCTTTTTAAGTGTATATGACGTGTATTTAAATTTGATGTGAATTACAAATTTCTAGCTCTACTACCATCACTAGGTAAGCCATTAAATGATTGCAATCGAAAAATTCCCATTTCTAAAAATTTTCTGCTCTAAGAGTCTTGAGCAGAAAATTATCGAAAAGCCACTGTATTTAAATTTTGTTTATCGCTCTTGGGATTTGTTGAGGTAAATAATTCAATGGTAAATTTTTCTTTTATCAATTGTTAATAGTAATTTTATTTCAGTCTTAATTTTCTTTTTCTTAATTTTAATAATTCTGTGTATAAAGAATTACACGTATTTACATTTTATTGTCTTATTTATCCTTTATTTGAACTGTTAAACGAAATATGAACGATTCAAATTTTTAAAAACAAAATTTAAAATACCAATCTGTAAGTGGTTTTAATCTTTCAACGAGTTAAAATACAAAACTTTATACAAATTATAAGCGCAGCTAACTCTTCTAATGAGTAGCATTAAATAAATGGCACCACACATGTTTAACATATAAAACTATTTTTAGCAAAAAAAAAAAAAACCAACTAATTTCTTTCGAACGCCACTGAGCAAATTTTATATAAGGAGCTGCCTTTGTGCTCATATGACACGTTCCAATAACAAAGAACTGAAGTGAGATATTGGCATATATGTTTAAGTATTCAATTTACCATTGAATTAAATTACGGTAGTTTTTTAAGGTTCATATTAATTATAACGTACCATTTTAGAAAAGTTTTGTATCGAACGACTATTAAGTTTTAGATTTTATTTATTATTTAATTGTGATCGCTACGAACATAATGGCGGCCATGTGGCCTCCAAAATCACAGCTGGATTTTGAGTTACCTAAAATTACCACTCATTCAGCCTACCACCAGTACCATCAGCACCATCTTGTGGATTATTATACAGCGGTGACAGTAAGCGATATATCTTTTCATAAAAGATTTGAGTGATATGGGGCTGATTATGGCGAAGTACAGTGACTACTTCACCACTACTTTTTCTTCCATGAAATTCCACTAGCAGGCGTTGATTGTATTTTGTTGCCATTATGTTCGTAACGAATAAACGTATTTTAAATTATAAATTTATTTCAAAGTGGAAACTTTGATATAAATTTATATCAAAATAGGATAAATTCTATTATGTATAAAACAGTTCCATTTAGAACTTAACCAATTTGTCAACAGATAAAAAAAAGAATATTACGTAAAATTAATTTTAGGTATCTTTGTTTTTTGGAAGACAATATAAAAAAAAATGCTAAAGAAATTAAAATCGTCAGTAAATTTCATAATAATAGAGAAACTTTTGTGAAAAAGAAAAGGGTTTTTTTCAATAATGATTAAAAAAATACATTAACAAACTCACAGTTTTTAAAATTTTTGAAAGTTGTTTTTACAAACATGGCAACATTAATTTCAAGAAGTTTAGTGACTATTTACAACTGAAGGAAAGAATAAAGAATGGATAATATATGTGTAACACTTGTTGTCATAAGACTGAATTGAGGTTACCCTGGGTTTAGTTGTCATCAACTTAGTAATAACTAGATTTTATTAGTTATATCGAAATTTATTCGATTAATCTTTCGCACCCCACAATTAATTTTTACTTTACAAATTTTTGTAGATATTGAAATTGACTTTCCTGTGTGCAAAATTCAACTTTTTTTTTACCATTGTTTGTACAAAAAAATACGACCTTACATATCTTATTCCATATTACAATTTAGATCTTATTAAAATTTCTTTTCAATTTAATTAATGTTTTGGTAAAAATCTACGATAACAAGAGATATTTACAAATAGAATTATAATTAAAATGGGTTACAGTTTCCAATGTACTGAAAAGTATGTGCACTACTTTTATCATAACAAAAATTAATATAAATTATATAGCTCGCCTTCAAATCCTAACTATTTTATAAAAAATTATCTTCCACTAAATACATATCACAGACATACTAATTAAAAATAATGAAATATCTTATAATTACTATTTAACTATGAAATATTGGAAATTTTTTAACATATTATGTCAAATGCTACAATTCATATTTTAAAATAATCATGGATATTATTTTATCGAGATTTAAAATGTGGCCTTTGTGTTTGAGTTCAACTCAAACAAGTTTGGCTAACAAGAGAATAAGTTGTTTATTTTCCTGAATTTTTTTTTAAATATCATTTTATATATATATATATATATATATATATATATATATATATATATATATATATATATATATATATATATATATATATATTTCTTTCTTACGAAAAAACAGAAGTAAATCGGATTAACAACATAGATTTCCTACGGATCCAAACCCTAAAAAATTTATTAGAACTGTTATTAAATTACTACTATTTAAAGAGTTAAGTGCTCAACTGAGGGTAACTTGCAGACGTAACTATCCAGAGTTAATAATTAATTATCCTCTTGAAAATATTTTCAGCAATTTTTCACAAAACTATCTGACAGCAAACTCTGGCAATGCGCTTAAAATCGTGCCGACTTATTACAGACGATAGTCGATGCTATATTTTGATTAAGAGAGGTTAATGCGATTTTTGTTTAATATTATCATTAAGAAAAAAAATTATAGGCAGAAAAAATTTGCTGTATTTACAGTAAAAATTTGACTTCTTTTGTTGAATATTCAAATATAAATGCTTTCTTATTTTGGCCACAATTTTACAAACCAAAAAGAAAAAAGATTGTTTTTTATAAAATGTGTTATTAATTTTGTAGTTTTTTCTTTAGCTGTCTCGATTTTGTACATTTTTTAAATTAGTTTCAATAATTTGTTAATTATTTTAGTATTTGTTCTCAAAATTTGCGCAAAAACGTTTACTAGCTGTAAGTTACGTCACATTCTCTAGATAGCAACAGGTGTCCTGTAACTAAGAAAAGAAAATGTTTATTTTTCCTGTAACTAGAAAAAGAAATTGTTGATTTTTAAAAAAATTAATTAAATTTTGATTAATTTCCATAGTTATGTTTGCTAATCGGAAATTAAGTAGCGACACTAGTGGTGATAGTGTTGAAATATGAGAGAAAGCAACGTCGAATTTTAAAGCAAGCATATTTCGAATTTTAAAATCTGCTTACGTGGATTTTAGCTAAAAAATTACTTTTTTAATTAAATTTTTTTAAATCAAGTAATGATAGTTAAGATGAATTAGTATAATAAATTGCTGTCTTTTATTATAAATTTTCATTAAAATTTGTTTTAATTGCTATTCTTTGATACTGTCAAATACCCCATTTCAAAAACAATGTTTCACAAGGCACTCGATAATATTTGAAATTAAAATTTACTAATATAAATAAATATCTTCTACTAAAGATAAAATGATGAAAATCTTAAGTTAAAATTTTTTAACTCTTTCAAAACATACAGTAATTTTAGTAAATCAACTTCAAAAACTGAGAAATGTATCGAAATTTATGTTAGTCATACGGAATACTAACCGAACGATGATTTTGTAATGATTTTTTTTTAAAATTAAAAATGAATTTTCTCAGTATAATTTAAAATATAAGAAAATATTCAAAAATTTAAAAAAAAAAAATACGTAATTAAAGGTAAGAAGAGATTTCGAAAAAAAAAAAATTACAGTTAACACTTCAGTGCTAATTGTTGACTACGAGACAGACGTCAATGCCACACTGAGTGCGGTCGCAAGCAAATTGTAAAAGTTCAATCCGATATTTATACATGCCGGTCGCATTACTCATTGTCATCAGTGTCATGGATCGGCATTTATGTTTAACAAATTTCTACACGAACCGACCCACAATCCACTGCAACATAAGCAACCTAAGCTTTGTGTATATGGCGAGCATACACTAGCCCGTGTATAGTTGCATTGAACGGGTTAATCCATTTTAATCTGTGACAAAAATTGATAGATAAATACTTAACCGCACGTCACTTTGATACAAAAAAGTCACAGATTTAAACACGCATTAAGTCGGGATTTTGTAGTTCAGCTAGCTAAAATTTTTCACAATTCTCGGGATAAAATTTTTTTGTTTTTATTTATTATTTAATATTAAAATTAGCCTTTAATTTGTTAATAATATAAATATCTAAACCATTTACTTTCTAGGCATATTATGAGTTAAAAATTTTTAGTAATAGTTTTTAAAAAGGAACACTGTTTCTTAAATTGCGCAAGATATGGCACTGACTATTACAAAGTGGTCAAATTACAAAGTGGTCAAATGCGGGTAGACCATTTAATACGATGACAGAAATGATGAATTCATAAGAATTCGTTGTTAGAACTACGAAATACCAACATATTTCGAATTTTAAGAGTAGCTATCGGAGAGACGAGTTTATGCTTGTCTATTAGAAAGAATTATAAATTTGCTAAAGCCCCAAGAGTTTTTGCATAAACTGTCAGATAGTATTTTCAGTTATACATATATCGGCTTATAATTACAACTCTCGATAGTTTATTTTCCTTAAATGAACATGTAGCCTAATAGCCCGAGAGCCCACCGTATACAAAACCTATGACATGTACAAGATACATGAACGACTTTTTGTGAGTAAGTAGTACTACCTCAGACCTAAAGGGAGCCTCCTTTAGAATTGCCAAATTTTGTCCGCATGATAAAAATATGACGTCACTTCCCGTTATGGTTTTGTTGTCATCGAATACAAATTGATATTTACACCAAAATTTTGGGGACTGCCAGGCCTTAGTAATTCGCAACACTGAGGCTGCCTTCATTGAAAGTTTTTTTTTTCAGTGTTTTCTGAGATCTGACAGCCCTTGATATTTTTATTTTGCACCTCGAAATCTTCATTTTGGTGTAAATATCATCAATGTATTTGATGATATAACAAAACATTCAAAATCATAATCGGAAGTGACGTCAGATTTTTATCATGTGGGCAAAATATGGTAATTCTAAAGGAGGCTTCCTTTAGGTCTGAGATAGTACTACTTACTTACAAAAAATCGGTCATGTATCTTATGCATAGATTTTGTATATGTTGGGTTCTTGGGCTATAAGGTTAGCTAAATACATAGGTTTTGTATATGTTGGATTCTTGGGCTATAAGGTTAGCTAAGGAAATATCTAATATGGTTCATTTCACTTAAATTTAACCATGCTTCGTCACTTATGAATTTAAATAATTTCTGTTTTCTTGGCTTTATCTCTTTCATTATTGCATTTACGTAAATTTTAAATTTGCAGTTTGTTTTTAGAAAAGAATAGAATATTGATTTGTTTCGAATATAAGAATTATTTAATTTTTTAACTATGACTCATGATCAATTGTATTTGAAACGAGGTATAATTATAAATACGTAGCGGACATTTTTCGGATCAAACAGCATTCGTGTTTTGTATATGCAGGTATATCACACTTGATGTGATTAAATTGAATAAAATTGAATAGATATTTTGATAAAACATACACATATATATACAACTCACACATATTATCTGTCTATGTGCCTGAATATACAAAACACGATGTTGTTTGATCCGAAACATGTCCGATACCTAATTATAAATACTGAGGTATTTTCCAATATATAAACAGTATTTTTTGAAAAATTTTGCTTTTCTGAAAATGAATGTAAAAATCCTCGGTCACGCTTAGTTTTCGTAAAACAACATTAAAAATTCACTTTGTTTATATGTACGAAATACTGTTTTGAAAAATTATCGAAAAAATAAGTTCACTTACTTCTTTTAAGTCTATGAACCATTAAGAGTAGGAGATGTTATTCACTAAATCAACTGAAGATCGATTCTCTTGTCAACCTTTTTTTAAATACAAGTTACATTTTAAAGACTTTCAACGATGTCTTAATATAAAAAATTCGTTAAAATCTTGTAAACTCGATTTTTTTCATACAAAATACAATTTTTTTCCAATCATTTTCTCAACAAAATTGTAAAAACAACTAAGTTTCTTGCAGTATTCTTTTTCAAAAGATAATCGAAAATTGCTCTCTTGTAAATTTCGGAAATGTTAATATGCATTTCATATGCATAATCTTAATTAGGTATTTTGTCACTGTATAAAATTTTTTTCAAGTCCAATATTTCATTTAATGAAACAAAAAATTCCATGATTAGACGAAAAATAACTTTCAAATAATTTACGAGAGAGTATCTCAAATATAACAAAACTTAATATGCTTTACAAAATTTCATTCGTTAATGAAAACGTAAATTGGAAATCAAATTTTTCAAAAGAAATATGAAAAAAATTCTGTGCTAATAAATTAACAAAAATGCAAATTTCTGTGTATTAACTACGTACAGTACGTGATATCCATCGCTTCTGACATACCACCATGTTGTCCATTGACGGGACTTGGTGGCGGTGGGATAGGAATGCAATCTAAATGATCTTCTTCATTGTCTCTTCGCCGTTTATTAGCACGTTGATTGCCGGATGAACACTGGCCTAGTTGTAATGTGCGTCGGGCTCGTAGAATTGGCTCAAATTCTTGCAATTGTGCTATAAATCCGATGTTTGGATTGATACAGTATCGACGTTCTTGAACGTATTTGAAGGCTTCTCTGAAATAGAAAAATTTTAAAATTTTTTTTTAATGTAATTGTTCAGGTAGGTTGTGTAGCTATCGAAGTTTTGGACAAGTGAATACGGTTATTTTAAATAAAGAACGGAAAATACGTTGCAAGCACAGAATAACAGAAGCAATGTAAATACAAAATTGTGTGGTTTATACTGGGCTGTTTTGTGCACTGTTATACATACAAGTTCTTAACCAGTCGCCCATAGCCTGTGCCAGTAGCAACATCACACTTGTGTCATTGTTTCCTAATTAACTTTTGAAATTTAAATAGAAAAAAAATACGCTGCCAATGGGGTGTGGCACACAGCTTCCTCGTACTAGTAAAAGACTAAAACAGTTTTCTACCAAATATATATACCGTGAAATTATATTTTCGCCTTAAAGATCATAAAAAATTGTTGTAACTCAAAATACTAAAGGCTAAATTATAAAATAATATCAAAAATATTTTAGAAACTAGCCCCCAAAATACTTTAAAAATTTGAGCGAAGTGGGACTAGCAGTAAATAAGATACTGACATTTAATGGGATTTCATGGTAGCACCGTGGGTACTATTACTCCGAATGCAATGAAATTTTTAGGGGACAATCTAGGAACCAGACCGCATAATCTTTGAAAATTTCATAAATATTTGGTGAAATTTAGTATATTAATGGAAAGACATGGTAGCGGTGCAGCTACCGTTACTCCAATTTCGATTAAATTCATAGAGGACCATCTAGGAACCAAACTGCAGGATTTCTGAAAATTTCATTAAAAACAATCGAATAGTTCAGAAGTTATGCCATTTAGTGCAAACTGGCGACACACAGACGGACAGACAGACACCCAACTGTCTGTCTGTCAGACAGTTCAGGAAGCTCTAAAACGTAAAAAGGGCGTAAAAAATTAAATTTTGAAGGGAAAAAATTTTTTATTTTTCAAAAGTAATCACAATGCTTTCGCTACTTTAGTAGTCTCGGAAGCAAAATGAAATGTGTCATATCTAAGTTTTTGTTTATCAACCACAGTCAGTCATGATTAAGTACTATATTATATTATATGTACACTCATGTATACTTATGTACACTGTGTGTGACTGTGTCCATACATACAAAAGCACAGGGTTCGTGGTACATGTAATGATAGGTTTATGTCAAGTCCCTGCCACTCTTCATATAAACCATTATAAAAAAATACACCGTTTACTGACGCCGCTGTAATTAATATATCAGATGGCGTTGATGGTACTTATTCTAAAATAGAGTCGGGACATGAGTTTTGATAGCTCGCTATTTTTCATCAAAGATTCATCTAAAATAAATTGAAAATAAATTAAATATTTAAAAAAATACTTTAATTCAACCTAGAAAGATTAATTAAATTAAACAATTTTAATACATCGTTAACACATAACTTGGTGACGATACTTTTGTACTCAACCATATGATAATTCATTTTGACATTTATTTGATAAAAAATGCTCACATGTCCCAACTCTATTTAGTAAGCCAGCAAATGCCATTAGCGCCACGTAGCGAACTGTGAAATTAAAAATTCGTCCTTGAAAACAAGTGGCAGGGACATGGTTTATGTCTGGGGTGGCCAACCCAAATGATCTTGCGAGCCACTATGGAAGCGCATTATAACTCCGCAGGCCGCATCTAAATTATGTGTTCCCATATAGTATGTATTTTTTTAATACATTGGTTTTGACTACCTTAGTCATTATAAAATAAATGTATTTTGTATAAGTGTGATGAATTTCGCGGGCAAAAGAAAATACAAGGCGGGCCATACGCGGCCCGCGGGTTGGCCACCCCTGGTTTATGTAGTAATATATTGTATGTATTATAATAGTTTGGTGGGAGGCAGCAATTTTACGTCATACTTTGGCAAAAAGTGAATTGCAGTATAGGAATAGCTAATTATGTATCTGCATTAATCTGAAACTGCAAGATACAACACATTTGGTTAAAGAGTTACTTTTTGCATTCAATCTAGTTTACTGAAGCACTTTAGTGAAGTGTGGTCACTTTTCTTTAGTATCAAATTTATCTTACTTTTACTTTTTTTTTAAAATTGAAGTTTTTATAAAAAAAAAAAAAATTTCAACCCAAATTTCGTATGTTTTATTTTCAATAAACCGGAAATGCAATCGAATCACCGGTACTGAAATGATCAATGACTAAATATAACATCTTTTCAAGTTAACAGATAGATTCCGTACATTTATGAAAGCAAACGCTTGTAATAGCATTTGACATCTATTGGTAACTTTTTAAAGCAAGATTTTATTAACTGTTTCATTGTGTAATTGAATCGGTTTTTTTTTTAAAAGGGCGTAACTCACTAATTTACCCATTTTGAGTTTTTACGCATTTCAAAAGCTAGGTAAATAGCTCTACAAATTGGTTTTGAAAAGACTGTTGTCATGCATTCTGTTCAATTTATATTTGATATTAAAAATTGTGATTTTTTTTAAACAGGCGTATCTCACTCACATACGGCCTTTAAAAAAAAAAAAAAAAAAAAAAAAAACGTAGTGGAACCAATTCATTTTTGAGTTAAATTTAAACAATACTAAATTTTATTACTATCTCGTAGTTTATTGTCGGTGTTTGGCAATAACGCTCTTATCGACAATAAATAGTCTTCTAGTTTGTCTCTAAAAATTCACTGTTGAATAATAAATCAGAAATCAATTAGTTTTCATAATGAGTGATAGTGGCAATGTGGACAATGAAAGTCCCTGAAAGAGAAGACGGGCACATCTTTCTCTCTACAAAGTAGTCTTTAAATTTTTTTTAAACGTTTGGCTGCGAAATACGATTTGATAATATACCCAACATGAAACATCTATTTCATATCCCTACAAAAAAATACCTGTCAAAGAGCCCAAAACCAAAGATTTGTTAAAAATTAGAAATTATATTCCAGAACAAAATAATACAGCAATTTCTACAACGAAATATTTTCTTGTCCAACAGTGAAAAGTGACAACGATCGTGATCAAAATTAAAAATTTTCAAGAAACAAAAAAGTTTTTATTTTTAGCGACTTTTTTTTGAGTCGAAAATTCAGCTATTACAGCCACTCCCATGCCGCGACTTGAGTCCGGGACTACAACAGAAATTCGTTTTATGATACCTAGAAACCGAAAATGACATTCACTAATATATCTTGTATGAGTTCTTCAGTCAGACACATCCGGTGTTCGGAACATAGATTTTTGGGTATTTTTCGTAAAAACTAATAAATTTTTTGCCAAAATTTCCTCAACTTCAAAAATTGTTGTTACACTTTTTTACACCATTGGAAAGAGGAGAAAGAATCACTTAAAAAAGTTTTTGAATCGTTTTTCGATCTAAACTGGTTTCCGAAGAAAACTAATTTTTGTAAACAGAAACTTGTTGTGTTATGCAGGATACTACGATAGGGGTATTTTAATTTTTATTTCATTTATGAAGATTCTATGGCATGTAATAAACTAAATATTTCATTTTTGTTAAAATTTTTAAACCAATTTTAATAGATTTCTTCGATTTTTTTTACACGAACACCCAAATTAAATATAATTTTTTTTAAAAGGGCGGATATTATCAAACTTTGAAAGCTCATAAAAAGTAAGATATCAAGTAAGTTTAGCATGAAAAATTTTTCGAAATTTTGTCCCATTTTAGCTAAATTAAAAACTAATAATCTTTTAAAAACACTTTTTTCAGAAACTTGGATACAAAAAAGTTTTGTTCATTTTAAAAAAAAAAAAAAAACCGATTCAGTTATGTATTTTATTAATTAATTAAAAAATAAATGTGATACTTTTTGCTAACTAAGTAAAATATTTGTTTTATTATTTACAAATATGGAATACCATACAGTAACGCTCAAATCAGTGAATATTAAGATTTTATTGATAATTTAGTTTATTAAAATATAGTTTTATAAAACCAAAAAAAGAGTATCACGAATGTCAGAAGCTTCTTTATTTAGGAATGTTTCATGACGTCATGATATTCGTAGTTCTCCTTCATCTTGGCTTTATAAAACTATTCTTTAATACACTGGATTATCAATAAGATCTTGTTTTAAAACGTTACCAACAGATGTCAAGTGTTAGAATATAGCTGTGGCGGTTCTGTAACTGCCATTAAGTTGGCAGAACTTCACATAAAACGGAACTAGCGCCACTAGCGGAGAAGGAGAGAACAATGACAACGGCGGGCAGTCTTGAATAACGCGTCAACCTCGTCGCTCGTGAACGCTCAATTATTATTATCCAGTTTTTTTGTATTTTGCAAGTTTATTGTAATTTAAAATAAATATTAGTTATAAACAATTTGGTATTCGTTATTTGATATTAAATTTAATAGTTACACGCGTAACTATAAGTGGTGACCCTGATTTCAAAGGATAATCAAATCGTGCACATGTCAACAACAAAATGACAAACGAACAGCAAAATTCTAAGAAAAAAACAGACAATCCACGCGTTACTAGCAAAATGACTAACAGTTCCGGGCAACAAGATTCAGCGGAAGCACAAAACAATCCACCACAGCTCGACAATAAGGACGACGTGAGTGTTGTGAATAATTGCAAACTACCATCATTTTGGAAAAACAACCCCGAACTTTGGTTCATACAAGTAGAGGCTTTATTCCGTACGCGACGAATCTCCAGCGATGATACAAAGTATTTTATGGTAATCACCGCACTGGACGCCGACGCACTCCAGTACGTGTCTGACATAGTCCGAAGGCCTCCTGAAGAAGATAAGTATCAGATACTTAAAAATAGCTTAATCAGTAGGCTAAGCGACTCGCAAGAACGCCAATTACAACGTTTACTTACCGACCTAGAGTTAGGCGACAAGAAACCCACGCAACTACTCCGAGAAATGCAAACGCTCGCAGGAGATCAGGCTTCCGAAGAGCTATTAAGATCTTTGTGGATGCAGCACATGCCAACAACTGTACGTTTAATATTATCAGCTAGTAAAGACAAAGTTACACTGTCTGAACTAGCCGCGATAGCTGATCGCATACTGGAAAATAGCCCCAATTCCACAGTAATGGCTACAACCGCATCAAAGGATGATTATACCACGAATCATAACACCATGCAGGAACGCCTCGAAAACCTCGAAAAAACAATGGAAGGGTTAATAGTGTCAATGAAAGAGCTGGTCGGAAACCTCTCCAGAAACCAAAAACAATTCAGGGCACGATCGCATTCACGCAGAAGACCTGTGACAACGTCCACACCGGCAGTGTGCTTCTATCATCAACGTTTTAAAAAAGATGCCAAACGTTGTTTACAACCATGTGCATTCAAAGGTGACGATCAGCAGGGAAACTAAACAAGCTGTTGCTGAAACAGGCGGACAGTAACAGTGTTAACGAAAATACAATTCAAGAACACCGCCTGCACATCTTCGACAAAACAAACCGCATAAAATTCTTGGTCGATTCAGGTTCGGTCGTATCAGTGATTCCACGTACCTGGGTTAAAACTAAGACAAGTGTGAGTACCTTCAAACTATATGCAGCCAACGGTAGCGTTATCAACACCTTCGGTGACAAAGTTCTGGAAGTACATTTCGGGATAAGACGGAGCTTCAAGTGGTCATTCCTGATCGCGAATGTTAAAACCGCCATCATCGGAGCCGACTTCCTAGCTCACTTCGGTCTAGTTATTGACCTCAAGAGACGTCGTCTTGTCGACTCCACTACGTTACTCACATCAAAAGGTAACATTAAACCCACCAACATTCACAGCATCTCCACCATCGACCCTCAAAATAACTACCAGCGCCTTTTGGACGAATTTGTAGATATTACAAAACCACCAACAATGCCACGTTCAGAAGCGATGTGCGAGGTGTCACACCACATCGAAACTACAGGTCCACCAAGTGCAGATAGACCCAGAAAGTTAGCCGGCGAAAAACTAAAGGCCGCTCGCACAGAAATAGAATTTTTGCTCGAACACAATATTATTCGACCATCAAGCAGTCCGTGGGCCAGTCCTATACACCTGGTGCAGAAGAAGACCGGCGGTTGGCGCATGTGTGGCGACTTTCGTAGGCTAAATGCTAAAACCGTACCCGATCGATACCCGACTCCACTAATTCAAGATTTATTTCATCATCTTCATGGAAAACAAGTGCTGTCAACATTAGATCTGGTACGTGCGTATCATCAAATTCCTATGGCACACGAAGACATCAAAAAAACTGCAATCACAACGCCATTCGGATTATATGAATTTGTCACCATGCCATATGGCCTACGAAATGCGTCCCAAACATTTCAAAGGTACGTTGACACCGTTCTCAGGGGACTCGACTTTGTCTTCGCTTATATCGACGACATTATCATCATGTCTGAATCCCACGAACAACATCAACAGCATTTAAAAATAGTTTTCGAGCGACTACGTCGATACAATCTAACAATCAACATTAGTAAATGCACCTTCGGCCAATCAGAAGTACAATACCTCGGGTACACAATAAATCAAAATGGGTACAAACCGCCAGAAGACAGAGCACGAGCTATCTCAGAGTATACAAAACCACAAAATACCGCTGTATTCCGAATGCAGCACAAATTCAAGCTCCCTTGAACGAATTTTTGAGAGAATCAAAGAAAAATGATAAACGGAAAATTCCGTGGACACCTGAAGCAGAAGAGGCTCTGGAAGTATGCAAACAAAGCGTGGTTGCAGCAACTCAAATGGCATTTCCTAATCCAAATGCTTCTCTCGTTCTCAAAACGGATGCCTCCGACGTTTCTATTGGAGCAGCGTTAGAACAATCAGTGGACGCTGAATGGCGACCAATCGGATTTTTTTCGCGAAAGCTCAGTTCGACTGAAAAAAAGTTTAGTACGTATGACAGAGAACTTCTAGCTATCTTTTCAGCAATCAAGTTCTTCCAACATCTTCTAGAAGACAAAGAATTTGTAGTCAAAACAGACCACAAACCCCTTACGTATGCGTTCAGTCAGAAACCAGAGAAAGCATCGGGCAGACAGCTACGACACTTAGCGTTCATTTCACAATTCAATGTAAAAATCGTCCACATCAAAGGTGAAGAAAACGTAGTCGCCGATGCACTTTCTAGAATAAATCAAATCAACATGCCAACCATTCTAAGCCCACAAACAATACAAGAAGCCCAACAAGATGATGAAGAACTAAAAAATTTAATTAAAAACAAGAGTACTTCACTGCAATTACAACGTCTAGTAGTGGATACACAATTAGGAACAACCATATATTGTGATATCGCATCAGGTGTAGTTAGACCATTCATACCAAAAATTCTACGAAAATCAGCATTCGACTCTATTCATGGTTTATCACATCCTAGCGGTCGAACCACATGTAAACAACTCAAAGAAAAATATATATGGCCAGGCATCAAGAAAGACGCATTGTTATGGGCAAGAAACTGCATCGCCTGTCAAAGGGCTAAGGTTCAACGACATAATAAGTTAATACCCAATCACATAGAAGTGCCAGACAACAGGTTTAACCATGTTCATCTCGATTTGATAAAACTACCCATGATCAAAGGTCTCAGGTATTGTTTAACAATCATCGACAGATTTTCGAGATGGCCTGAAGCTATACCATTAAAAGATATAACAGCGGACACCGTAGCATCAGCTCTATACACCGGCTGGATATGTCGTTACGGAACGCCGTTAACAATAACGACAGATCAGGGCATGCAATTTGAATCACTGTTATTTACGGCGCTAGCACAACTAGTGGGAGCGACGAGAGCTAGAACTTCACCATATCATCCAGCATCAAACGGGCTCGTCGAACGCATGCATCGTACGCTGAAAGCGGCGTTGATGTGTAACCCACAAACACCATGGCCCGATCTATTACCGACTGTATTACTTGGTTTGCGCACCAGCATCAAAGAAGATTTAAAAGCATCACCGGCGGACTTACTATATGGAACCGCACTTCGCATCCCCGGAGAATTTTTTGTTAATCAAGATTTGCCAGCCAACCCACAAATTTTTGTCGAAAAATTCAGGAAACATATGCAAGAAGTTCGTCCAATGCCAACAGCACACCACATCAAAAGTCGACTGTTTATTTTAAAAGATTTATATACATGTTCGCATGTGTTTCTTCGTTGCGATGCAGTTAAAAAACCGTTGGAACCACCCTACTCAGGACCGCATGAAATAATAAAAAAAATAAACGATCGCGTTTTCATCATCAACGTAAACGGTGAAAACAAAACAGTATCAGTAGAAAGATTGAAACCAGCCTATATTGCCAAGACAGACTCAGATACTGAACCAAACGATTTCAAGAGCACCGACGAACCCCACCAGCGGAGTTCATCGATCATTCCACCAAGAAAAACGTACTCCAGAAAAAAATCAGTATCATTCCCTTCACTTGGTTCAGGTCATTGGGGAGGGAGTGATTGTGGCGGTTCTGTAACTGCCATTAAGTTGGCAGAACTTCACATAAAACGGAACTAGCGCCACTAGCGGAGAAGGAGAGAACAATGACAACGGCGGGCAGTCTTGAATAACGCGTCAACCTCGTCGCTCGTGAACGCTCAATTATTATTATCCAGTTTTTTTGTATTTTGCAAGTTTATTGTAATTTAAAATAAATATTAGTTATAAACAATTTGGTATTCGTTATTTGATATTAAATTTAATAGTTACACGCGTAACTATATAGCGAGCTACTTGCAAACGTTTGCTTCCCTGAATGTACCTAATAACTTAAAAGGCTGTAATAATTAGTGAAAATTAAATTGTAGACATTTTTTCGTATTTTTCGTATTTTGAGTAAAAAATTATTTTTCAGACAATTTTATAGCTCTTTATAGTTTTACGTTATTTTATTATTATTTTTTTTTTTTAATAATTTGTGATACCGACAATACGACAGGGGCTATACCGAAACACTTTGAAACATCACTGTGTAGCGACTGTATAGTAATTATTTTTGAGCTACTAATTCAATGAATATTGCATAGAAGAGGATTCTAATGCCGCTGCTACACGATGCTACGAACACCTTCCAACATTCGACGTTGGATGGTTCATAGCATCGTGTAGCCGTTGTTCGAACCTACGAGTGTCCAATGTCGAGCGTCAAACATTCGCATTTGGTCGTGTCCCGTTCGATGTCGGTATTCTTGCACCGAGTCAAAGGGATGCTTCGAACGTTTGAAGGTCAATGTTGGTTGCGTTCGTTGGTTGCGCACGACTCGTTCATGTGAAGAGAGACAACATCAGTGTATAACATTAGAGATAACATCAGACAGATAACAGCGTTGTCGACTGAGTACCAACACATCATCATTCGTATTGGATCAAACATTCGATTCACCGTGTAGCAGACACATTCGTCGCATCAACTATCGAACTTAATTGCCTCAAACGTTCGATCGAACGTTGGAAGGAACGTTCGTAGCATCGTGTAGAACCCGCTTAACATATAAAATTGTTATTTTATTAGGAATAATTTTGTTCCTGTAATATATCGACAAACTTGTAATTACATAAATATCAATATAGTTAATACTGTAATTTGGACCATTTAAATCTGAGTATTGTTTATTACATTGTATCGGAGTGACCACTTTCCGGAAAAATGGAAAAAGTCAGGCAAATTCATGAATTTCTTTTTTTAAAACGTTTCAAGTAACTTTACTATTATTCAAACTGTAAAAATGATTTAAAATTAAAAAAAATTTTTAATAAGCTTTCGTATTTCATTTATTACAATGTAGAACAAGAAATACAAAGAACAATAATTTATGAAATCACATACACTTTTGACCCATTGTAAGCAACCTAAAATTGAAACAGAATCATATGTCTTACTCTTTTTACAGATATAGTATATTTTTTTAGTTTAGAAATGACGTCATTTCCATCTCTTTTCAATTTATGATGCTAGCTGTCCTTTAAAAAAATTATACGATACTGATCCTTAAAATAGTACATAAATTAAGTTGATTTTCATTTTTTCTATTTCTCTCTTATTCCAGTTGTCAAATTATATAAGATTTCACTTACGGATTTCTGTATACCGACTGAAAGTAAGAAAGAAATAACATACCATTTAGTTAGGTACTATTAAATAATTTTTAACAAGAAAACCAAAAAAGGATGTATTATTTTTTATTTGACCCACCCATTTCAATTCATATTTTTATGATACCTCGGTAGTAAGGTACCACAGTAAGGTATCATAAAAATATGAATTGAAATGGGTGGGTAAAATAAAAAATAATAGATCCTTTTTTTGGTTTTCTTGTTAAAAATTATTTAATAGTACCTAACTAAATGGTATGTTATTTCTTTCTTATTTTCAGTCGGTATACACAAATCCGTAAGTGAAATCTTATATAATTTGACAACTGGAATAAGAGAGAAATAGAAAAAATTAAAATAAGCTTAATTTATGTACTATTTTAAGGATCAGTATCGTATAATTTTTTTAAAGGACAACTAGCGTCATAAATTGAAAAGAGATGATAATGACGTCATTTCTAAACTAAAAAAATATACTATATATGATTCTATTTCAATCTTTTTATTGCAAGTTACAATGAGTTAAAAGTGTACTGATTAATTAATTTTTTACATGTATTTTGCATATATTCGATTTAAACAAATACTCTATGGTCTGTCAGGAAAATTAGTTCTATGACTCATTTTAATCTTTACTAATTTAATTTCCTGTTCTTCAAATATAAATATCGAATTATGGTTAATTGAGAAGAAAAACAGTGAAAAATTATAAACCTAATAAACAACTCACTAACGTTCAATACATAGGTATAATCTATCCAAACTAAAGCCTTCCTAAATTTCGAATCTAAACTATATTTTAAATGATGTCAGTGTTAAAGTTTAAATATATAATTTTTAGAAAGGGGTATTTAAAAACTTATCTAGGTACACGGGAGTATTTTTACCAAAAAAATTACCCCCTCATATTGGTGAACTCATGTTTCATGTTTTTAAGTACTTCTTTGTAGAATTCAATTCAGATAAGTTGAACACTTTTCTTATGTGAATTCAATAGTAAAAATAGTTAAATTGTTTGAAATGAGCTTTAATTTGCAAAAAGTAAAATACAAATGTGAATTCTTCGATAAGCAAATGTGGAATAAGACCGTAAGGTAAATATTTATATTCACCTGACTAAAGTGACTTTAAGAATAGGTAATTTGAGTATGAAGTATTTCGCAATATGGCTCTATACTTCTTTTTAAGTTAGAATATGGAACCATATTGTGAAATACTTTACATGATAATCTTTTGAAACTGGCTATTAATTCGATACATTTAACGCTAAATTGATATAATACTTGTTAAATTATAAAGAAACATGACTTACTTGAATGTTAGGCAGTATTCTTCCATAATGTACGCTAAAACTAGTGCAGCACTTCTCGATATACCATTATTACCATGTATAAGCACTTTACCACCTTGAGATCTGCACTCCTGTAGGAATTTTCGTACTTTTGAAAAGTGCGGTATAATACTTTCATAAATTGAGTCGGCTAACTCGACCACTAAATATTTAAATGTATCCATAAAATTCGGTCTAATGAAATGTGCTTCATCCTCTTGACGAACACACACGATGTGCGTAATGCCATGCTGTAAAAGTGATTCAAAATGCGATTTTGTGGCTGATAGATATGGCCCTAAGAATACTCCAGGTATGATTTCTTGCATTGAACGACGCATCGCATGTGTCCAGTTGCGACTGTGTACAGTACTAGGAATTGGAAGAATTCGATCTAAACGTTCTGTTTCCTAGAAAAAAAGGATATATTAGCAAGTTCAAACGAAAAACATATTTTATTCACTACAACATACCGCGCGTTGCGAATGGCGTCGCAATTAATTTTTAACCTAAATTTGATTTTTTTTGTTTTAATAATCCTTTAACGACAAAAACTAATTGAACATCGTTTACTGAATTCATGTAATTATTAAATATCGTCGAATTGAGTAAAATGAATCAGGAAAATTGGAAAAATGTAATTTTTAATAGAAAATGTCACTTACTTCCCGATAAAGTACCATAGAATTATCTAAATCAACCATTTCTTTAAAACAATGCTACTGATATATAAAAAAATGAAAAGAAATAACAATTAAAGTTAATTATACTAAATTAAAAACTGGTAGTATAACCGATCCACGCCATACTTAATTTTAGCTAGGGATATTTGACCTTCCTTGCACTTAGTTACAAACTATAAAATCAACCAAATCTTGACAGAATACCATCATTCGGTTGCTATCGTTTACTATTCGGGAAAAACCGTCATACATGTACAAGGGGTCAAACTAGATTGTCTATGTCTCTGTTCCACTTGTAATGAGTTTGTGACGTAAATCTCCCCACTCTATTGGTGTAGATACACTGTTTGCAGTGGTATTGGTTTAATAGTTGCGTCTGTGTGCGTATTTACACATACTGCTACACCACACGTATTACCAGAGAGAGAAATGTGTGCTGTTCAACTGACAATGTCTAACAATGTAATATAATGCACTGTGTGTTCGGTGTCGGACAGCGACTGACTACATGACTTAGCTGTGACAGGCTTACAAATGACTCCAAGCGAATTACACTTTTTTGATGTTAGTTGGCTTCTAGTGTTCTATGTACATGTACGTAACAAATGCAAGGCAAATTTAGTTCAATTTTTTCAAGTTCAAAATCAGAAAAACGCGGGAAATAAATTTTACTTTTAAATGATAATTTACTTTCAACATATTAATTTACATTTTAATATAATTTTAATAAAATTTATCTAATTATTTATTAAATAATGTGCTTAAGATGCGTTACTCAAATTATTATCATACATATGATACATGTCATTATTGTTAAG
Organism: Brachynemurus nebulosus; assembly: GCA_035578155.1. NCBI lineage: Eukaryota > Metazoa > Arthropoda > Insecta > Neuroptera > Myrmeleontidae > Brachynemurus > Brachynemurus nebulosus. The sequence continues at coordinate 49,238,029 of JAPWDM010000001.1, read as the reverse complement.
GATTATACCTGAAACGAAAATTCCAACTTTTTCCATTGAGTTTGAAATATGTTAAACAATAGACGATTCTGCATTGATTAGCAAAAAGAAAATTGTATGTCACGGACAAATTAAACAAAATAATTAATGTTAATGTTCTCATTTGTTGTGTGTTAATGTTCTCATTTGTAGCTTAGCTACGAATAAATTTGTAAAATTGATCATATTTTATCCAACTTTCGTTAATAAAAAATAGTTTTATGAACCTTATACTTTCTATTATTTTTTAATGAAAAAAAAACCGGACCCACCAGTCTATCTTTTTCGTAAAAATTAAAATAAAAATTAGAAGCCGGAACC